>CM077821.1:22867826-23398921 GCA_039720395.1 Liquidambar formosana
TTCAGTAGAGAAATGGGAGCAAGTAACCCAATTCTCCCACCAATTGGAAGGTGTTAAACTCTTACTGGACCTTTAAACCTTTATGATGACATGTGTCCATTTCAGTACAAGTGCTAATCTCTTGTCCAATCACTTGGCTTACATGTATTGGACCCGATTTTGGTCTAATTAATGCAAAACACTTGTGAGACATGTGTCACAGCCACATCAATCCTTGTTATTAGTCTTCTACTGTAAATAGCCTTCATTCTCTACAATTAGGAAGATGGAAAAACTATTACAAGATCATTGAAGAGAAATCTAAGTCATAGCACTTACAAATCCTTACTATATTGCCTTGTTTTTAAGAACTATTAAATTACATATACTGAATCAGAAGTCTAAAATAGAGCTCAAAACTTAAGTACTTGCTAATGTCACTCCTAATAGACATTCTCTACAGTTGCCTCACTTTATCTCAAATCCAAATATCTATTGTCCATCCGAGAATCATAAGAGTTAGTATTTCAGAAGGGCTATATTAATATTGTTTTACATTCACCTCCCTGCCAAGTACACCGACAATCCTAGTTAGCATTGTCAATAGTAGCTGACATACTTCAGCATCACAATGGCAAGAACCCCTCCTATCCACAAGGAGAAAGAGAAGAATAAAGGGAGAAAGGGAGAAGAAGGGAGAGAAGAAGAAGAAAAAGAGACTGAAAGAGAAAAAGCTCTACTTGATTAGGAAGATTGGGAAGGAGAAAATTCTATAGTTAAGGGAATTGGAAATTGCTCAATTCAATTATCAAAAACTTGTTTCTAGGGCTTACAACCCAAGCCCTATATAGGTGAAGCAAAACATGAAATAGGATAGTGCTAAATAAAAGGAAATAAATAATACGACTAAAATAAAACTACTATTACTCAATGAACTAGGCCCTAATAAATATAAATATATAGTTCCTAAATAATAAATACTATAATTCCTACATAATAGACATTAAAATATAAAAATAATGCTTCTTGATTCCCATCAAATATCCATCATATCTATAAATCGATATTGATATTTTCAATATATCCTATAGATTTTTATATTTGGACCCTCAATATATCTATCAATATCAACATTTAAGTTATTGCTCCTTTATTTCCCTCTTTTGTGTTAATTATCAAGGCTTGGAAATCAAATCCTAGAAACTCTCCTGTTATAAGAGTAATATGAAAGCTGAGTACTTCAAGAGAAAAAAAAAAATCTCCAAACACCACTATAAATGAACTGAACCACAAAGGGCACCAGCTCTTGGTTGTACAGTTGAATTTCTGCTCAATAACAGATCTTTTATTTTTAAACAAGTTGCACTAGAGACAGAATGGAAAGCAACTTCTGCAAGTTTGAGTTTCAGAAAATAGGAGACCTTACAGTCACGCTTCGATACAATTCAAAGTCATAAGCGAATTTTCATATGACCTTGTTCACCTAACCACATAATGATGCTTTTTACTCTTCCTCCATCCTTATCCTAGTGCATTCAAGTAACAAATCATGTATGTTGATAGTTCATTGTTCAAAAATACAACTTGCTCTTCAAGAACACACAATTGATGGACTTCTTTCCACACAGATCTCTAGATTTTCCAATAAATCAGTACCCATTTTCTCTCATCTTAATTGACCATAAAACCAAAATCTAGGCAAGTGTAGTGACTTGCCAAAATTCTATCATAACTATCTATATGATCTGTGATTTATTGCCTTGCACTAACCTTGTTATACCAATTACCAAGCTTATAGAACTTCAACTTACATAACTTACATTACTAAAAATATATCAAAGCATCACATTTTTCTACCTCAAAATACTACAACTGGAACTCTCTAGAATTATGGGGAAAAAAAAGACCTTAAAAACTATCGCACTCTCAAAAATGCTTGGATAGTAGTTATATTAATCAAATTTGATGCAATCTAGCTGCCAGAATCATATGCCAAAATGATTTGGCCAACCCACAAAGAAAACAATCATCTTGTGCAAAAACTATGAAATCAAATATGAAGCCAAAGGAAGCCAAAACTACACAACAATTAGGCAAGTGATTTCATGGTTCACCCAATTGGGCTACGTCCGAGGTAAACTGACAAAAAGAGATCAACTACACAGATGAAATACAACATTGGGGAGCAACAACTTACCATCACACCATTTGGTGATATCCAATAAGAAACCTCATTATAATACTCCACCAAAGCCCTAAAAGTGTTGCTCTATGAGCAATAAACTTTCATGCTGTTGTCACAAACCTGAATCGCCACCATGAAAATACCATTAAGAACCTAGGGTTTCTAGGTCTTCAACAAGAGATGGAGAAATCTTGTTGATAAATACAAACTTAAACCCCTTCTATAAAATAAAAAATAAAAATTCTCTATAATTAATCATAACATTTATTTATATATAAATATAACCGCCCACCAAATCCTAATTCTCCAATGATAATTGAATGTCGATTGCCCTGACTACTGCCCTAATGTTAAGACAATAACGTCAAGCCAAAATTGAAAATAGGAGTGGTGCTTCTATATCAATAAATCTAAAAAACACACACATGCGCTCACACAACGCATGTGAATTATGGTTTAAAAAAATGCAAATACTGGCCTTAGCTTTATGATTGGGTAATGTATTTCATCTTTTCTCCTTCCTCTTCATTTTACCAGTAAGAAACAAATTCCAAGCAGTATTGTAGTTAAGTACTACACAAGATTGATTGTTAGCACTACTTTTAGTCTACTTCCAAGACCTCCAGCTTTGATAATTCATAAAATGGCTAAATTGCTAGTCCTTTCATAGTACTTTTTAAATAGACTAATATGTATATATAAATTGGGTAAACAAGCGGTATTTTCTGGTATGAAACACTTATCAAGTAGTATATATCAACCAGACTAAAATATTACTCCAATGAAAATATTAGAGATAGGAAGAATAAGAACATATATATGTAACAAGCTACACTTGTCTTCGAAGTATATAAAATGCATAGTAAGCAGTAAACATCCTAAATTGGAGAATATTATGAACTACTCAAAGGATACTGCTAAAAAAAATGAAATTTATTTAATGCACTGTTGAAATTCGTGAATAATTTGTGTGCAGGAGGTCAAGTCTGATTCCTCGCTTCTCCAGAAATTCAGATGAAAATTTTTTCGTTACGGTGTCAGCACAAGTACCTGAGCATGCTGCATCCAAGTAAGAAAACTAGATTTTGGCGGACCCTAGCAAAAGCCCAATTCATGAATCCTTTTTGTATGACAGGAAATAAAAAGCTTTAATGTTTACAACTGAAATACCATATATATCATATGCACGATAAGAGAGTAAAATACAGGAACTTGACTGACCCAAATATAATGCTTCCATTTGCTGAAGTAGTATGGAGGTCTCCAGACACCCGATCATATTGTACAACATCCTTACAAAATATCCAGTGGTGGAGCTCCCATCTCCATACATCTCAAAGTAGGTACATGACACATTAGCCGTGCACTCTAATACAGGACCTCCATTTATCTCTGCACAAAAATCTTCATCACAAGAAACCAATTCTCCAGTATTTGAGTCCTTTATGTTGTATAACGTAAGGTCAATCTGTTAAAAGAGGACAGATTTAAAACATAAATTCAGAATTTTAGGGATATATTTGTAACTGAATGATGCAGACACCAATATTGAAGGAATAACGAATGCTATATAGCTAAATGAGAGGCTAACACCGAGGGAGCTTCTTTTGGGGCATTCTGTGCATTGAATGCAATTAACCCACATAATGTCACTTCCAGTATCCACTTGCACGTAGTAATCCTTCGAAGGTGTTCCAATCCCAATTTTTGCATAGTATAGCCTACAGCATTTAAATTTAAATAAATGAACATTTAAGCACATAATAAATACACACGTCCACCAATAAACAAACTTTTCACCCTCACCCTCAACCACACACACAAGCACATCTATGCGCACAAGGGGAAAGAGGCTTTTGGCCAATTCGAGAAAATTGAATCACTCCACAGCGGTTTTACTAGCATTTGAAAACATAAGTTGGTAGACTACCAAGAAGACAGTCAACATAGAAAAAGGGAAACAGCCAAAGAAATGGAGACATCTAGGTCAATCAATCTATATATATATCAACATATTCACCAAATCATAAAATTCCCTCGATTTAATTCAAAGAGATACAAATATACACACACAAACACAATGAGCTTTTAGGGCACAAATCCTCTATCAAACATATGACAGATAATAAGAATCAAACAAAACCAAATAACAATAGATTAGAGAGAAGGTAGGGGAAGAACGAACCCGACAGCGTCAGGCCGACCGCTTCCGCCCAAGGGAAGATCGACGCCGGCGAGAATTCGAAGCTGGCGCCTGCTATCATGGGCTTTTAGGGCAATCAGCGAGCGGTCACGTCCTGCATATCTGTACTTGACACTAAATACGCCGTTACTCGCAGAGATTGGGGTGCTAGTAGTAGAGGAAATCCAAAGCAACAATAATAGTACAACTGATACAACAAAGATGGAGGAGCTTCTGATAATAGCCACTATCATCTTTATCGTCGTCGTTGCTTCCAATCCGCAGGGTTTGTAATGCTGGGAATGAATAACGTAAAATTGCATAGGAAGGGAAGAAAAAAGGTATGGAGTACAAAATACAAAACGTCAAGGTAGGGATGAAAGAGTATGGAGTACAAAATACAAAAGGTCAAGGTAGGGATGAAATGAAACCGCCCAAACCGAGAAATCGGCCCGAACCCTACCGAACCGACCGGTTTCGGCCTATTTAAACTCCCTTTTATGGGAAATTGACAATAACCAATCTAAAATAATGGTTTTAGTAATATCCCCATCAAAAGATTCCTTAATCCTTTAACCTATGTTTGAGTGTTCTTATTAGCACTAATCTCATATTTTTTATTGAAAAATCCTAATTTACCCTTATTTGCTTATAGGGGCATTCCCTTTTTTGTAATTAAAGGCACTTTATGTAACTAATTTTTTAATCTTCTAATCTTTATGTAACTTACAATATACAAATCTATTTTTTTATAAAACTTGTATTTTTGGAATTCACTCGCCGTAATCTTCAAAACAATACCCACTGTAGTTAGATGATTCTAGAGAAAAAAGTTTGTTACTATTTTGCTCTCAAAACAATAACATGCAAATTATGCTATCAAATAGTAGTATGTTACTGCTTTGTTATTGTTAAACAATAACTTGTTATTGTTCTTTACATAAAAATGAGATTTTTTCTTTTTTTGGGTGTAGAGAGGTTATAATAACATGTTACTCTTCTCTATATAAAATGAATTTTTTTTTTTTTTAAGGCAAAAGTGGATTATAGTTCTTATCAAAGGTTTGGGAATTGGGTCGAAAATTGGAGGTGGTGAAAATTAGGTCGACTAATTGAGACGAGTGATTGTTGATAGAACTCAAAAAGATGGATCTATTGCTCAACGGAGATGGAAACACTATACATATGGGAACAAAAATAAGATAAATGATATTTTTATGATTGAAGGGTAATTCCGTCAATTTGGTGTCAAAATGGATTGAGGTTAATGAATTTGTTTATGGAGTTATTATTAAAAAAAACTCTTATAACATGGGCTATAGCAAAAATTCCCCTTTTATGGGAAATTGACAATAACCCCATAACTTATCCAAAAAAAAGAAAAAATACAATAACCCCATTTAGAATAATGGTTTAGTAATAATCCCATCAAAAGATTCCTTGACCCCTTCACCTATATTTGAATATTCTTATTAGCACTAACCCCATATTTCTTTTGAAATATCCTAATTTACCCTTATTTGCTTATAAGGGCACTCCCTTTTTTGTTATTAAAGGCACTTTATGTAACTAACTTATTTTTTAATGTTCTAATCTTTAAAAGCCTATAACTTACAATATACAAATCTATTTATTTTTATAAAACTTGTATTTTTAGAATTTACTTATCGTGATTTTCAAAACAGTACACACTGTAGTTAGGTAATTCTAGAAAAAAAAAATTATGTTACTATTTTGCTCTCAAAACAGTAAAATGCAAATCATGTTGTTAAACAGTAATATGTTACTACTTTGTTATTATTAAATAGTAACTTATTATTGTTCTCTACACAAAAATGAGATTTTTCCTTTTTTGGGGTGTAGAAAGGTTGCGATAACATATTTCTCTTCTCTACATAAAAATGAAAGTTTTTTTGTCTTTTTTGTTTTGGGCAAAAGTGGATCATGGTTCTTATCAAAGGTTTGGGAGTTGGGTTGAAAGTTGGTGGTAGCGAGAATTAGGTCGACTCATTGAGTTGAGTAATTGTGGATAGAACTCAAAAAGATGGATCTATTGGTCGGCGGAGATGGAAACATTATTCATATGGGAACAAAAATAAGATAAAGGATATTTTTATGAGTGAATGATAATTCTGTCAATTTGGTGTCAAAATGGGTTATGAGGTTAATGAATTTGTTTATGGAACTATTGCTAAAAAAACTTTTATAACATGGGCTATAGCCAAAAATCCCATTATTGTATGCTAACATACCTACTTTAAATAAGAGATTTGCAACCATAGGGGCTAATGCTTTCCCATTGTCATTATATTTCTGTAACACTCGTCCCATTAAATTAGTTTAATTATGTCTTTGATTTACAACTTGTCGGTTTATATCTCGCATGTGCATAACACGTGAGATTTATGATATTATTTATGATGCATGACATGTCGTTTATTGTCATTTTGTATCATGTGCATGATAATTGAATATGAATAGCATTTGTGCACATTTCAGCTCGTTATTGGACGAATTCAACATAGGCCGATTGATCGGAGGTATGCTAGAAATGCTGATTTGCTTTTACCAAAGCCGATCGATTGGCCCTCAAACCCTGATCAATCGGGCTAGGCAGAATCTGGGATTTTTTTTTTACATGCGTCAAATGATGCATGTACCCCTCAACCTTCTTATAACCTCTTAAGCCCGACCATCTTAGACCAAATTTGGTCTTTGTACACCTAGAGAGCTAAAGAGAGAAGGAAAAGAGACAGATAAGGCTTGTTTGGAGAGAGAAAATTTCATTTTTCTCTTGCATACATGGGTTTTTTACTCTCTCACCTCATTTGGATGCTTAGGATCGTGTTTTAGGGGCTGTGTCGCTACCTTAAAAAAGGATTTTTGCTAGTGATGGGATGACCCCGGGTGTGGACCCAAGAAAGCGGCTCACATGAGAAATCAAAAAAGGGGGGAGTCGCCACCTCATTTTTTAAGGAAAAGAGGAAAACCCTAAAATGTTTTATTTTCCAAAACAAGTGACTCCATGTTTGAAAATGGAAAGGCAAAAAGTCTCTTGAAAACCAAAGATTGTGAATCCGGAGGCTAAGTTACGATACAAGAAGGTTCTAGGCAAAGCCTATAGGTACTCATATCGCCCTAATCAGTCTCTTAATTTAATTGGGCTAAATCAAAGTTTTGAACACACTTAAATCGACAATTATCATCACAAGACAGCATGCATATCATTCATTTATTCATTCACATAAACAAGATAATAAAAGAGAAAAGAGATAAAAAAAAAAAAAAAAAAAGAAGAAAATATAGGACACTTAGTATCCTAGGGCAGACTTGAACATCAAATGAGCGCCTATGTACCTTGTATTGAATGTACAAGGATCAAAGTCCACATAGTTCAAATGGGAATAGGGTTAAAACCTAATAAAGGCTTATGGTAGATCCTAAGTTTCCTTCCATAAAATAGAGTTTCTAAAGATAAATGATTCTCAAAAGATCTTTAGAAAGTATGGAATTTTAACAAAGATAGAAACTTTTATTTTTTTAAAAAAAAATGGATATTTTATGAAAGGAAACTATAGGAACTACCATATCCCCCTATTAGGAAACAACCCTAAGAGGGAGAAAGAGAAAGTTTTAAGGAAGAAAAAGTGAATTAGGGTACTTTCAAACCCTACTTACCATATGCAATATCAACCTGTCAAAATAATCACCCTATTTCATAAGGTAATTACCTTATTTGCAATAACCAAGATAATCACCCCACTTTAGTGGGGTAATTGCACCTACCATATCCCACATTCTTTGGGTTTTGTACCTGTCAAGTATATGCAAATTGCATGCAATATCCACTAAAAATACCAACAAACTAATCCAATTTTCAGCCAAGCAATTATCATGCCTACAAATATGCTTTCACATGCTCGAAATATGTCAACAAAGACAATAAACAAATCTGGACAGAATTGAAATAAGGTAAAAAAATCACCCATAAGTAGGCCTGGCAATTTGGGCGGGTTGGGTGGGTTTGGGTTTAAAATAAATGGGTTGGGTTGGGTCATTAATGGGTTATGTAATTTGTGTTATTAATGGGTTGGGTTATGCCCAACCCAATAACTGTGCAAACCCACAGCCAACCCGCAACCGACCTGTGGACCCGGGAAAAAGCGCACAGGCCCATGGGGGGGATGGAAAAAACAAAAAGGAGTCGCCACCTTATTTTTTAAAGGAAACAAGGAAAACCCTAAAAACAGTTTTGTTTTAAGAAAACAAAAGAATGACTCCATGTTTAAAGATGGTAAGGCAAAAGATCTTTTGAAAATCAAAGATTGTGGATTCGGAGGCTAAGTTAGGATATGGGAAGGTTTTAGGCAAAGCCTATAGGCACCTATATCACCCTAAACGGTCTCTTAATTTAATTGGGCTAAATCAAAGTCTTAATCACATATCAATTAACAATTATCATCACAAGACAGCATGCATATCATCCATTCATTTATCCATATAAGCAAATAAATCAAAGAAAAATAGAAAAGAGAAAAAGAAGAAAGAAAACCTAGGATACTTAGTGTCACACCCCATTTTTGTCACCTTAGCTAGGGTTTGTCATTGCATGTGTCTTTTTGTTTCCTTTTTGAGTCTAGTCTTTTGCATTGAGTTTCTAGGGTCCTAAGGATGGTGTGTATGAATTTTGGTTCGATTTGGAGTTGATCTCGAGGGTTAATTAGAACTTTTGTGACTTGAGGGGCATAATCGTCTTTTTGATCACAAACTTTCCATTTGACCTTGAAATGATCTCCAAGTTGCCAATTGGAGTTCATATGGTTGTATTTGAGGTATTTGTGGGTTCAATTCGATGAATTGAAGGTTCGGGATTAGAATGGCTCATTAAGGCTCAGGTTGGCTAAAAGACCTACTTCAGGTTAGCTCGAATTGGCTCATGATTTTCACTCTATGACTACTCATTTGACCTTGATTGGTCTTGATTTCATCCCCAAATGTGTTTAGGGAGGTTGAATTTCGAATTGGAAAGCATTCGGTGCGACCCTATGTGCATACCTAAGCTAAGCGATGGTGAGGCATAGCGGTTAACCACCTTTGTAGGGCCCAACCATGCAGCCATGGCTAGGGTTTCTTTCCCTCAAGTGACTCAAATTACATTCCCCTTCGAAACACGGTCGTTTTGGCTTTCGTTTCGTCAAAATCGGAGTTGATTTGGGCCCTGAAACACATTTGGAAGCTGAAAGGGTCAAAAATGGGCTGAAGCTGACATGGCCTCGGGTGACCACCCAGGCCTGGGCGGCTAGCCGCCTGGGCCCAGGCTGCTAGCCGCCCAGCCCCAGGTGGTCACCCGAGCCACTTTCCTTTTTTGAGCCTTGACGCGGCTCCCACCCTATTTTCTCGGATTTGCTCGCCTTTGGCCGCCATTTAACCCTAATTTCAGCCTTTTTTGACCTACTTGAGCCCCAAGGTAACCTCTAAGAGCCCTTGGATCAATCCCTAGGGTTTTAATCCCAACCATTGAGGGTTTTCCCTCAATCCCTATAAATACCCCCTTATACTTCAGCAATAAGGGGACACTTTGGGGACACTTTGGAGGCACTTTGGTGAGACTTGGAGGCTATGGCAGCCATCCTTAGGGTAGTTTAACCTAAACTTAGAGTGAGAGAGTGTGAGAGAAAGCTTGAAGGAAGGCTGGAGCATTGCTTGAAGGCTTGAAGGAGGTTGTTTCCAGCAGCACACAAGAGGAGGAGGACTCTCTACAGCAGCCACCATAGGTATGCCCCTCCCCCTTTCTCTCTTTCATTCAAACTAGGGTTTTTTACATAGCTTTGCATTATTTCATGTTTAAAGCTTATTGTTTTATCATGTGTTGATGCTTCTAATGCTTAGAATGCATGATTAGGATATTGTCTATGGCTGGTTTTGCATGATATAATGTCATTCTATGTGGTTTTATGAGTCTTTGTGTTTTTAGGGTTTTTTTAGAGTCTTTTCTAGGGTTTTACATGGAATAGTCATTATTTCATGTTCAAGTTTGTGTCTTTATCATGTCTTATTGCTTCTATTAGTTAGTATGCATGATTAGGATAATATTCATGGGCTGTTTAGTATGCTAGGATGCTATTCCATGTGATTTATTGCATGTTTGGGACTTTAGGGTTTCCTTAGTGCTGAAATTGGTTTTCTACATGAAATACCACCTTTGCATATTGAAGCTTGTGTTTTTATTATGTTTTGATACTTCTATTAGCTAGTATGCATGATTAGGATAATATTCATGGGCTGTTTAGTATGCTAGGATGCTGTTCCATGTGATTTAATGCATGTTTGCAATTCTAGGGTTTCCTTAGTGCTGGAATGGAGTTTATGTTTAGAATAGCTATATTTCATGTGCAAGCTTGTATTTTTCTCATGTGTGGATGCTTCTATTGATTAATATGCATGATTAGCATGATGTCTATGATGGGCTTTGCATGATTTAGAGTTATTTTATGTGATTTTTAGCACAATTGTGATTCTAGGGTTTTTATCATCCTTGTGTGAGTTTAGTTGCATATAGCATGATAGCTTAGGGTTTTTCTTTGTGTTTTCTTCATAGTTGATATATATGTGCTGCATATTTGATAACTATGATATTTCTAGCATTCATATAGGTGATTTTAGGGTTTTTTGCATATCATTGCATGTAGGGTTGAATTAGGGTTTCAGTTAGCTTATGATTCATGTTGTTACATGACTTGTGGTTGATTCTAAGCCTTATTTCAATTCTGTCCAGATCTGTTATTTGTCCTTGATATGATATTTTGAGCATGTGTTAGCCCATGTTTGGGCATGATAATGGCTTGATTTGGAATCTCGCTTGTTTGGTTGGCATTTTTGGTGTGTTTGCATGGAAATTGCAGGTGCTTTGACAGGTACAACAGGTGCAACTACCCCACCAATGTGGGGTGGTTATTTTGGCTATTGTGAGATGAAATCTTACAAATAAGGTAATTACCCTATGCAATAGGGTGGTTACTTTGACAGGTTGCTTTTGCTTAAGGTAAGTAGGGTGTGAGGGTGCCCCAATTCACCCTTCTTTCCTTCCTTTGAAACTTTCCCTTTCTCCCCCCCTAGGGTTGTTTCCTAATAGAGGGGTATGGTAGATTCTATAGTTTCCTTTCAATAAAAGATACCTTTTAAATCAAAGTTTCCATCTTTATCAAATTCCATATTTACCAAAAATCTTTTGAAGAATCATTTATTTTTGGAAACTTACCATAGTTTACTATGAAAGGAAACTTAGGGTTTACCATAGGCCTTGATTAGGTTATAACCCTATTCCCTTTCGAACTACGTGGACTTTGATCCATGTATTTCCATACATGGTACGTAGGCGCTCTTCGTGATGTTCAAGTCCGCCCTAGGATACTAAGTATCCTAGGTTTTCTCCCCCTCCTTCTTTTTTCTGTTTTTCTTTGATTTACATGATTATATGGATGAATGAATGAATGATATGCATGCTGTCTTGTGATGATAACTGTTGATTTATGTGTGATTAAGACTTTGATTTAGCCCAATTAAATTAAGAGACCGTTTAGGGCGATATGGGTGCCTATAGGCTTTGCCTAGAACCTTCCCATATCGTAACTTAGCCTCCGAATCCCCGAATTCTCTGGTTTCCAAAAGATCATTTGCCTTTCCATTTTTAAATATGGAGTCAATCTTTTGTTTTCCTAAAACAAAACCGTTTTTAGGGTTTTCCTTGTTTCCTTTAAAAAATAAGGTGGCGACTCCTTTCTTTTTCCAAACCCATTCGTGGGCCCTCTTTTCCTGGGTCCACAGATTGGTGACTTTTAAACCCCCCTGTGGGCCTTAACAATTTCTGGGGTCCACAGACTTGGCGACTCCGCTGGGGATTTGTGGGCTAGACTCTATACAATTTGATTGGGCTAAGTTAATTTCTTTTGTTTAATTAAAATCAATCACATTGCATTCGCTTGATTGTGTGCTTTCATTTATTGCATTGTGTGCGCAAACTCTTGCATGTTAGGATCGATGTCCCTTGCCACTGACGGGCCTAGCCTCAACCTTGGTTTTCCTGATTCCATGAGTTGGGGCGAAAGCTCTCAACCTCTCTTGCCAAGTACCCTTGGGCTTGCCCTTGGGTATATTAAATGAGTTAATCACGTACTGCTGGACCCACGCGGCGTTCCTGATGCCACATGTGGTTAGGTATAAAGATTGCTCAAGCAAGTGAAGGACCCCAGCCTACCCTTATCATTAGTCCATATAGACAGACTTGCAGGACACTATGGTTTCACCCTTATGCACCCACATTGTTTGTAATGATATCATGACCGTGTTTGTGATGTGCTTAACGGAAAAATTAATAGAGGACCTTTGCACCCTATATCCTTAATACGTACCTTTCGCCCATGACCCTTGCAAAGGTGATTGGATTAAAAGGGACTAATTGAGTATATATGGCGTGAAGTCATTGAGACAAATATGGAAGCCTAGGACATACCCTTAGGATGAGAGACTGATTGTTCCCTTTCTTAGAGGAGTGAGAAGACGTACTGGCTTGGATCCGCGACCAGCAAGGGCGCTTAGTGAAGATTGATTCTACCAACCAGTCAGACATGGCCGATGAAGCAACTAGTGAAGGGGGTTTTGATGTTGAGACTTGTTTGAAGGCTATCATGACCAAGCTTGATTACACCACTGATGTATCCGAGAGAGCATTGAAAATGGCCCAAGATATCCAACATAAGATGTCCGAACCCGAACAGAATAATGGCCGTACCCCGGGGGATAACACCGAAAATGGGACCCAGTCTGGAGAAGGCACTAAGACCAATGATGGGGGAAGCACTCAGCCCAAGGGGAATGAATCACCTGAAGTTTTTAACCTAGAAGGGGGAAGTAAGGGGAAGACCTCTGATACAGACTCTGTGTTGGCTAGTAAGGTAGAAGCCTTGGAGAGAACTATAAAGGGAATCCGTAGGACAGATGACATGGTGGATGTACGTACCCTATCTTTGTTCCCTCAAGCTCGTATTCCACTACAATTCAAGATGCCCTGAATTAGAAAAGTTTGATGGAACGGGTTGCCCCAAGACCCATTTGAAGATGTATGTACGAGCTATGCACCCTCGAGGAGCGACAGATGAACTCTTGGCCCAAATGTTCCATGAAACCCTAGCCACTTCTGCTTTAAATGGTTCCTAGCCTTGGATGAGAATAGAACCCGAACTTGGGAGGACATATGTAATGAGTTTTCAGAGCACTACAAGTACAACACTGAGGTGGATGTCACAAGAAGGGACCTAGAGACCACAAAACAAGGGGCTAATGAGACCTTTTCCGCTTTCATTACAAGGTGGAGGCAAAAGGCCTCGAAAATGGCGGATAGACCGAATGAGGAAGATCAGATTCAGTTGGTGGTTAAGAACCTATTGCCGGTGTATCACAAGCACCTCTTTGCTCACTACTTCCCTAATTTCAAGGCTCTTATCGGAGCAGGTACACAAGTTGAGGATGCCATTGCCGATGGGTCAATCAAGACAGAAGAAGTCCAAAAGAGCCGCAGGCCGAACTTTGCTGGGAAAAACAATGCCGAGGTCAATGCCATAGCCCAACCCATTCAACCTATCTCCCTAAATGACACCAACCCACCTCGCCAATTCACCGAGCTGCATATGCCACTTGAGAAAGTACTTGAAAAGCTAAAAAGCCGAGGCCTGTTGAAACCTCTCGACCCAAGACCACCACCAAATCCATTGCCCAAGAGCTACAATGAGAATGAATACTGCAAATTCCACCAAGCCAAAGGCCACTCAACCAACCGTTGCTATCGCCTTAGGCATGAGATCCAAGACTTACTTGACAAGCAAATCATCTCACCACCAACTCGCCCAAATGTCACTCAAAATCCACTTCCCTCTCATAATTCATCCAACTCCATAAATGCCATTGAAGCCGACCCATCTCGACCTTGCCTACCCATAAGACAATACACTCCATTACCCATGTCCTTGACCCAAGCCTTTTACCAATGCTGTAACCAAGGCCTTATCATACCTCACCCTCCTAAAGCCAAGACCCCAAACACCCCATCAATATTGCCAATACCATGGTATACCCGGCCATGACACTGAGGACTGTGCTATGTTGAGAAAGGTCGTTCAAGACCTCATTGATCAAAAGACCCTACAATTGCCAAAGAAGTCCATCCAACAGCAGTTGAAAGAAAGGTATGAAGCAGGAGACCCTCAAGTGGGGTTATTGGGAGAACCTTCGGGGAAGTTTGATTACTATGTGCTTTATCCTGATCCATTGCCAAGTGAGCCCATAATTCCTACGGGCTGGGATGATATACCCGAAGAGGTGCAGATGGAGGACATTGACATGATTGAATGGGATGACCTGATGGGTGACACAAATGAAATTGATGACATATGGGCTAGTGATGAAGAAGTAGACCACATGACAAGAGGGGGCCGCCATTTCAAGCCTCCGCACTTGGAATCTGATAATCCACTGGGTGAGTTAGATAAGCGCCTTGATGTGCAAGAAGAAGAGGATGAAGTACTCCGACAATTGAAGAAGACCAATGCCAATATCACCATCTGGGGCTTGCTTATGGCCTCTCACAAACACAGACAGACAGTGCTGAAGTTGTTAAACCAGATACAGGTTCCGGTTGATTTGTCCCCTGAGGGATTGGTGAATCTAGTAAACCCTGCTCCGAAGAATTCCACTATAGTGTTCACAGAGGCGGACTTACCTAAGAGTGGGCCAAGCCACTCCCAAGCCTTGCATATAACTGTTGATACCATGGGGAAGAGAGTTCCTACGGTCTTGATTGATAATGGTTCCGCATTGAATGTATGTCCCTTGAGAACTGCAACTGTTTTGGGCTTGGGGCCCACTGATTTCACTCCATCTGGGCAGACAGTGAGGGCGTATGATAATACCCGTAGAGAAGTAATTGGGATGGTCACTCTACCTTTAATCATGGGACCCACGGAGTTCAGAGTAGGAGTTTCAAGTCTTGGATGTGCCGTCATGTTTCAATCTGTTATTGGGAAGGCCTTGGATTCATCCTGCTGGGGCTGTACCATCATCATTGCATCAAAAGGTAAAGTTCCCACATGAGGGAGCCATTGTTACACTTCAAGGGGACTATGATTTGAAAATGGCGGGTATACCCTATATGTGAAATAAAACCGGAATCAGTTGAGATACCCTTGTCTGGGTTTGAGTATGTGCAGTGCATAGAACAAGAGTTTGGAGAGGAAGAGCCCTCACACTATTGCACTTTTTACCCAAGTTCTGATCCAGCACTGGCAGACAAAGATTTTTGTGACAAGTACTTTACAGAGGGGCCGAATCCTCAGAGCTTGACAAGTTGGTACAATTCTATGGGAAAGAAGAAAGAAGACTGGGTGGAGCACATGGATTCTGAAACCATGGTCACCATGTTCCAAGATATGGTTCTTACTTTGGGGGAGTCAGCAACAGAAGATTGCCAAGATTCGTCAATTCACCATGCAACCATGCCACTTCATAATTGGTACCTAGAAGATGGAGCCATTGCAGAGATCCTTGAAGAGGAAGATCATGACCTGCCTGATAGTAGCTTGTAGGTTCCTTAGTTAGAGTCTTTCCTGCTTTCAATAAAGTGTGTCCGCCTATCCCACTTTGTGGAGTTAGGAGTCGTTTCATAGTTGTGGCACCAAATTTTGGTTTCCTTTTCAAGTTTGTGTCTTTTTGTTTGTTCCTTTAATGAAGTGTGTTTCTTTTATACATTGTTTGCTTGCAGTGTTTCCTTTCTCTCTTCTATGGATATTTATGGCATGGATATAGATCCTAGGAATGACGTCCCCCCGGAGCTCGCCGAGCGAAGGAAAAGGGGTGTCACCGAACCTAACATGGATGAATTGGAATCAATCAATTTAGGGACAAATGAATTGCCAAAGATAATTAAAATTGGGATAACCCTCTCACCACTTGAAAAAGAAAAGCTGATAGCCCTCCTAAAGGCCAACATAACGGCCTTTGCATGGTCTTATGAAGACATGCCCGGCATAGATCCAGACATTGTGCAGCACTTCATCCCCACCAATCCCCTTAAAAAGCCGGTAAAGCAAAAATTGAGAAGATTGAAACCCGAGTGGGCATTGAAGGTAAAGGAGGAAGTAACCAAAGCAACTCGATGCGGGGTTCCTACAGGTTGTGGAGTATCCCGAGTGGTTATCCAATATAGTTCCCGTGCCTAAAAAGGATGGAAAAGTGAGGATGTGTGTGGATTTTCGAGATCTTAATGCAGCAAGCCCTAAGGATGATTTCCCTTTGCCCCACATTGATGTATTGGTAGATAGTACTGTAGGACATGCGCTCCTCTCTTTCATGGATGGGTTTTCCGGATACAATCAGATAAAGATGGCGCCGCAAGATATGGAGAAAACGGCCTTTATTACACAGTGGGGAACATATTGCTACAAAGTGATGCCGTTCGGTTTGAGAAATGCCGGGGCTACCTATCAGAGAGCTGCTACAACATTGCTGCATGACATGATCCATAAGGAGGTGGAAGTGTATGTGGACGACATGATCGTGAAGTCCGTGGACCGAGAAGGACACTTCATGGCACTGGAAAGGTTCCTGGAGCGAGCAAAGAAGTACAACTTGCGGTTGAATCCTCAGAAATGCGCCTTTGGTGTCACTGCGGGCAAGCTATTAGGATTCATGATTACTCAGAGAGGAATCGAGGTCGATCCGGGAAAAATCAAGGCCATTGTGGAGATGGAGCCGCCTAGCACAGAAAAGCAGATTCGAGGGTTCTTGGGGAGAATTCAGTACATAAGCAGGTTCATTGCTAATTTGACTATGGTGTGTGAGCCGATTTTCAAGTTGCTTAAGAAGGGTGTGCCGAAGGTATGGAATGAAGAATGTCAAGGAGCCTTTGAGACTATCAAAAGGTATTTGAGTAATCCACCAATTCTAGTTCCTCCGCGACAAGGTGAGCCGTTATTGTTATACTTGACGGTCACTGAAACCGCGACGGGAGCTATGCTAGCTCAGTACCTTGAGGGGTCAAAAAGGAGAATGCCATTTACTATCTAAGCAAGAAGATGACAGATTATGAGGTGAAGTACAACTGCCATAGAGAAGGCTTGTGTGGCTTTGGTATGGGCAACTCAGAAACTCCGTCACTACATGATGTCGTATGAGGTTTTCTTGATAAGCCGAATGGATCCACTGAAGTATTTGATAGAAAGGCCGGTTTTATCCTACAGAACTGCTCGTTGGTCGATTCTTCTCAATGAATTCGACATAAAGTATGTAACACAGAAGTCAGTAAAAGGAAGTGTCATTGCAGATTACTTGGCTAGCTGCCCTGTGGCGTCATCAGAACAATTTAATGATCAATTCCCCGATGAGGATGTCCTGGAGATTGGAAAGAAGAGTTGGAAAGTATACTTTGATGGAGCTGCAAATAAGAGAGGGTATGGGATAGGAGTCCTACTGGTTTCACCTGAAGAAGCATTCACACCCTTGGCGGTTAAGCTAGGGTTTGAAGCAACCAACAACATTGCCTGAGTATGAAGCCTGCATCCTTGCGTTGGAAGCTGCACTAGAATTGGGGATCAAAGAGTTAGAGGTTTTCGGAGATTCAGCACTGATTATCTGCCAGATAAAGGGAGAGTGGAAGACTCGTGATGAGAAGCTGCTGCCATATCATGCATACTTAGAAGCCTTGACTAAGGAATTTGTGGAAATAGAGTTCAATTATTTGTCAAGAAATAAGAACCAATTTGCTGATGCTTTGGCAACTCTAGCTTCCATGGTGGAAATCCCGGATGGTGGGAATGTAAAACCGTTGGTGATAGAATGTAGAGAAAAACCTGTGTATTGCTGTTCTATTCGAGAAGGAGAGTTGAAAGATGGCCATCCTTGGTACTATGACATCATGAAATTCATCGAGGAAAGGGAGTATCCTGAAGGAGCAACCCGCATTGATAGGAGAACACTGAGGAGGCTAGCGAGTCACTATGTTTTGTGTGGAGGAAAGCTATACCGAAGGTCATACGATGGGGTCCATCTGTTGTGTGTCACTGAGGAAGAAGCCGAACGTCTTGTTAGTGAAATCCATGAAGGAGTTGGAGCACCGCACATGAATGGTTATATGCTAGCTAAGAAGATCATGAGGTTGGGCTACTATTGGTCTACAATGGAGAGAGATTGCCATGCACATGTTAAGAAGTGTCACAAATGTCAAGTCTTTGCTAATGGACAACACTTGCCTTCCATGCCTTTGACAAGCATGTCGTCGCCTTGGCCGTTTGCAGTGTGGGGAATAGATATAATTGGGACAGATTAAGCCGAAAGCCTCCAATGGGCATGAGTACATCTTGGTAGCTATCGATTACTTCACTAAGTGGGTAGAGGCAGCATCTTTCAAGACCCTGAATGCCAAGAAGGTAGCACAGTTCATACAGCTCAACATCATCTACAGGTATGGGGTACCCCATGAGATCATTTCAGACAATGGTCAACACTTTCAGAAAGAAACCAAGGAGTTTTTGCAGAAATACAACATAGTGCACCACTTATCCTCCCCTTATCGCCCGCAGACTAATGGAGCAGTGGAGGCCGCCAACAAGAATGTTAAGAAGATATTACAGAAAACAGCTGACACCTACACTGATTGGCATGAGAAGTTGCCATTAGCCGTGTGGGGCTATAGAACATCTGTGAGATCATCAACAGGGGCTACCCCTTATTCCTTGGTGTATGGGATGGAGGCTGTTTTGCCTATTGAGTTGGAGGTACCGTCATTACGGGTTGCTATGGAGAGTCAGATAGCAGAAGCAGATTGGGTTAAGAACCGTTATGATGAGCTGGCATTGCTCGATGAAAGGCGATTGAGGGCCTTGTATCATGTGCAGGGATATCAGCGAAGGGTTGCAAGAGCATTTAACAAGCATGTCAAAGACCGAGGTTTGAAGACAGGGGATTTGGTGTTGAAAGAAATCAGAGCTCCAATTTTTGATCCACGAGGGAAGTTCAAGCCAAGTTGGGGTGGCCCGTATGTTATCAAGGAGATATTACCAGCAGGGGCTGTTCGCCTCATGGATTTGGATGGAATTGAGTTCGCTCGTCCTACCAATTTGGATCAATTGAAGAAGTACTATGTGTAAGGCCTGCTAGGTTGAAAACCCATAAGGGCGGCCTAGGCAAAAGTTAAGGCATTTGAACTACGAGGGCCTGATTCCCCATTCCTAAAAAAAAAAAAAAAATGAAAAAAGAGAAAAATGAAGAAAAATGAAAAAAAAAAAAAAATGAAAAAAAATTGAAAAAAGGATGGGGATACGTAGGCAGCCCATAAAGTTACCTTGGGTGCGGTCCAAACAACACCACAACAACAAATCTCAAAATTGAATTATTATTGGCAATTCATTTAGAACTAATTGATTGACATAGCAATTTATTGATGTTAGATAAAGAACTATTGACATGCCATAGATATCCTATTTCTAAAGTCTTCAAGTCCTTTTGATTTTCTTCAGAGTCTCCTGGTTTGCTTTCTGCTCTTTTCTTTCAAGTCTTCGCTTCTTTCGTAAGTCATGAGCATGTGCTGCTTCCACTGCTTCCAGAATGTCTTCCCTGCAAAATCCAAGTCTTGTGTCCTTGATAAGGTCATAAATCCTTTCCCTTCGTATGGTTTCTCTTTCACCCAAGCTAGTCTTTAACCATGTCTTGTATTCAGGGCTCATGACATAAGGCCCATCAGTGTTTTCAACTCGAGTCAGTTTCAGTTGGTCAGTCCATCTAGTCTTGGCCCACTTAACCATTGTGGGGCCCACAGGTTCGACAGAATGATCAAATACCACAGAAGTAGGTATGGTTTGCATGGCACCCATCTGACGAAGGATTCTTGAAGTCCAATAGAAGGAAGTTGATCTCAACCCTATAAGCTTGACCATAGCACACCCAGAAGTTCGAAGAAGAATTTGTTCCTTGCATCCCCATATAAAGACAAACCACCTGATGTTTCGCCATGAGAGAGTTTGGAAGTAGCCCAACCATTCCCTCAAAGAAAATTGACCAGGAAGTTCAACTCGACGGCAACAATAATGTTGGGGTTTGTATGGATTAATGGTGGTAGGAGATAAGAAATTAAGCCTTTCAAGAAGCCACATCTGCAGTAGAATGGGGCTCCCTCCTAATGGGGCTTGTGGGATATCATGAACTTTGTCTAAACTGTTGAGGGTTTCAGCTAGCACTATGGGAATCAGGTTGTTGTGCTCAAGAAGAAAAGGAATCAGTTCACAAATTTGAATAGGGACATAGAGAGTCCCCGTGGAGATAAGGAAGCGACCAACCAAGCAGAAAGCAAGAGCATGTTAAGTAGGAAGGTTGAAATTCAAGGTACCTTTGCTATCATGAGCCAAGAAGGAAGTTGCTATTTCCATGAGATTCACCTTATGATCCTTCACAAATATGGAGGCCTCTTGTTGAGAAATCCCAAGGAAGTTGGAGAAGGAAATCAAGTAACTTGAGCGTGGAGTAGGGAGGATGAAAGGTCCTACAGGTGAAACTCCATACAGAGCGCAGAACTCTTCCATTGTTGGGCATAGCTCTTCATAGTTGAAACGGAATACATGAAGTTGGGGATCCCAAAAATATGTAGCAGCAGTAAGAAGAGTGGTTTCAAGCTTCACATGCATCAAAGAAAACAACGGATCCAAGCAGTAGCGCTTGAACTCCTTCTTTGCCTCCGCACTCATAACCTTCAGAAAATCACTCAAGAGTTTGTCTAGGGCTTCCATAACTTGCTCTCAATGAATGTTAGTAGGGTTTGAGACCCCTTGGATGTGCTTTTATAAGAAAAAATTCGGAAATCCGTATTTTGGAAGGTGGAATCCCGTCAAAATAGGAAGTTTCCTAAAATCAGGCGAAACACCGCTTCGGGCTCGGGTGACCACCCAGGCCTGGGCGGCTAGCCGCCTGGGCCCAGGCGGCTAGCCGCCCAGCCCCAGGTGGTCACCCGAGGCCGCCGCTTTGTTTCGCCCATTTTTGCCTTGTTATGCCTTCGTTTGGCCCTTTTGTGATGTTTTGACTCTTTTGTGCTTGATTTAAGCCCGTTTTTCACACAATACAAGATCATATCATTGCAATAAAGTTCAACATAGATTCATCAAGTATCCATAATAAAGGTTCAAGGTTGGGAATTGAAATTCCTAATTAGTATATGACAAGATAGATAGAAAGATTCCAACATTCCTAACAAGAGGTGAGTGAAACTCAATGATTTCCCGTGGGCCTTCTCTTTCGACTTGGCCCCGCTCCATCATGCCCTGAACGAGGTGCTCTAGGAGGGGGCATATCCTGTGGTGGATTAGATGATGATGCCTGTTGCAAACAAAGATAATGAGTTAGGAGGGTAATGGTGCCAATCCTAGTTGAAAGTTAATGAGATGATCACTCACTTGGGGATTTAAGCGTGCTTCCAGAACTGAGTTCTCTAAACTCATTCGCACAAGATCCCTCCTCAATCCTTCATTGAGTTCGATGCATTCCTGGGCATACTCCCGTGGAACCTAGGAAAGTATAAACATGGTTAACAATAATGAAAGAATCCAATTTCAAAAAGATAAGAGTTTAGAACTCACATTCTCATAATATGGATCGATCTTGGGATATTCATCGAATGGTGGATGGGTAATGTCAGTCTTCACAAATTTTGTCCCACTGCACAAGTTCACATACCAATTTAGTTGTGGGAGGGGTGGAGGTTGATTTCCTTCAAGGTCCTCATCCTCGTCATTGTAAGTCATCCCAGTGGCAGATCCAACTGTGGAGCTGTGTCCCCTTGCCCGTCGGCCCTGAAATTCAAATACTTGTCAAATGGAGTCTTTCTTATAATCTTAAAAAGAGTTTAAGAGTGTGGGGAGCTCACCCCTTGAGGTGGGAGACCAGTGACCCTAGGATTCATTAGATATTGTCGGCAAAAGGCAGTGTATTCTATGCGAGGGGAGGTGAATCCCTCAGCATCCCAACCCCTCAAAGCTTCTTCTAGTTCATCCCCCACCAAGTGGCTAGTGTGCCTCATGTTCTCTGGTGGCATGGAAGGTGTCACAGCTGCATTCATATTTCCATGGACTTGTCTCAGGACTCGCTCCCCAAGATACCAGCATCTACCTGTGGGGCCTTCAAAGAGGACCCTTTTGCTTGTCAACTCCAAACAAGAGGAGTACTTCTTGGGAAGCCTATGCTCCCACAGCCTCCATGGATCCCATTCCACCTGTTGAGTTTGAAATGAGAAATGAAAAAAGAAAGATAAAGATAAGGAGAAAGAAAGATTCTACCATATCAGCAGTCAAGCTGGCAAGATATGCCCTTGCATGGGCATAATCGTGTCGATTGGAGGCTCTTGTAGCCAAGCAAGATGGAGTGTAATTCTGGAGTATGGGCCATGACATGGCATCACTAGCAAGAGTTGGGCGACACATGTTCAGGTACTCGTAGTACCATATCTGGGGAAAACCAAAAAAAAAATAGAAGAAATCATGTATGTGTTAAGTTTCGGGAAATAATAGAGAATTGAATGTTCTTTGTTACCTCCCAAACGAAAGGAAGCCTCCCAAAGTTCTTTGCAACTCCTCGGGACATGTCAGTCATGGAGCGATACATGTTTGCGAAAGCAGCTCCACCCCAATTGTATCTCCCAATTTTGTTCACATCTTCCATGCTAGCTAGCAACTCAAGTCGAGCCATGTCATTGGTGCCCGCAAAAAAGGTACATGAAATCATGTAGAGCAAGAAAGCTCTCACAATGTATTGGGGATCCGTCCCCTCACTCTCTTCTTCAGTAGCGAAGGTGTTGTAGAGCCAAGTACGGCGCACACCTTTTGGGCTTAACTCCGCTTCCACCCCGAGTAGAGCTACTATGTAGTTCTGATCCATGTTGGCATGTTCATAGTATTCCAAGCGCTTGCCTTTCAAGCTCAACCCAGTTATCATGGTAAAGTCCTTAGGAGTCATGGTCATCTCCCCGAAGCTAAAATGGAAAGTGTTGGTGGTGTCCCACCATAGCTCTGTCAAGGCAAACAATGCTTGCCTATCCCATTGCTCGTTCCATAGAGCATCTAGGAAGGGCCCAAAACCCGCCTTCTTTACTATCTTGCGAGCACGTGGTTGGGCATGTTCCATATATCTCCACCATGAGATGAGCCCCTTTATTGATGTCCTTGTACGGAGACTTTGGAAGTCGGGCTATGTCAAAAGATTGTGTATTGAGTTAGCATTGAAAACATAGAGATATTGGGCATACATTGGTAATTGATTTCAAATAGTTTTCCAAAAGTTTTAAAATATGGGTTTTGATTCATGAAATGAATTAGAAATGAATGCCCATGACTTTGTGTATTCAAATTCATTGATTTTGTAAGGATTGAACATGTTTTTGCCTTTCGGGCATTTTATCGAACACTTGGTGTGTAACTTGTTTTCAAGCATTGAAATGAAAGATTTTTGTATATCAAATCCTTGCCAAAACCATATGACTTGGTTCTACAATGCAAACCAATTGATTTTTCAAGAATTGAACATGTTTTTGTCTCTTTGGCATTTTATCAAACACTTGGTGGGCACCTTTTCTCAAGCATTGGGAAACAAGCCTCTTACACACTCAATCCTTGCCAAATCAATGAACTTGGCTTAACAATGATAAAAACAATCAAAAGAAGATCATGGGAATGCATTTTATCCAATAGAAATCAAGATTTCAAGATAAACATGTTAAGTTGGGAAGAACTAACCTCATGTTGGGAATGGAGGTATGAGAGATGTTTCTTAGGTTCAAGCAACACCTTGTCTTGGGATGCATCATAGATTGGTGCCTTGTATGTATTCTTGATCACATAATATGGATACTTGATGTTGGAATCATTGCTAGAAGCCATTGTTGGTGGTTGAGCTTGTATGTGAGAAAAATGGGTTTGATAAGGAAGATGATGAATTTGATCTTGCAACTTGATGATTGATGCTTGTTTTTGTTGTTGAATGACTTGTTCTTGATGCTATTTCATGCACACAACTTGAATTGCAAGTGAAACTTTGAATGAGAATATGTATGTGAGAATTTGGAGAAGGATGGAGTGAGTTCTAGAGAGAGAAGCTCTCTATTTTCGAGCTTGGAGGCTTGAATGCACAAATGGGGAGTCAAGGGTTTAAAAACCCTCAAACTGGGCAGCACCAGCCTCGGGTAACCGCCCAGCATGGGGCGGCAAGCCGCCTGGGCTTGGGCGGCAAGCCACCAGCAGCCAGGTGGTCACCCCCCCTTGCTCGCTCCGTTGCGCCCGTTTGGCCTTTGCTCGCCTATTCGCGCTCTTGAACCCTCTTTGAGATGGATTCTCAAGCTTGTTTTGGGTTGAAAAATGAATAAATATCTTGACTTTGTTTGACATGAAATGATTTGAAAGGATTGCATTGATAGCCCTTGTGTGGGCATGGCATGCTAGTAGGGTTGAACAACCCTCTCTATGCATATGATTTTTGATCATTAGGGATGAATTCCCTCCTATGTCACTATGATTCTTTGTCATTTGGGATAAAGATACCTTCCCTATATGCGTATAAATGATTGCTTTCATGAGATAATTGTGTCTCCTATATGAGTTGGTGTTTGAGTTGAGGCGTGAATAGCCTCCATGTGAGATGACTTGGTGAACTTGTTGTGTGTTGGTAAGTAAAAGCTTACCTTTGTCTTGATGACTTAGTGAGAGAAAGATGAAATCTTTCTCATGATTACATGCTTACCTTGATGACTTGAAAGATGCAATCTTTCCCATGATTTATGTTGACCTTGATGGTTTGATTATGAGAAGGACGCGATCTTTCTCATGCTATGTGTTCACCTTGAGAGTTTGATATGAGAAGGATGCAATCTTTCTCATGTCACATGTTTACCTTGATAACTTGAAAGATGCGATCTTTCCCAATGGTATGTGTTTACCTTGATTGAAGGTTGTGACCTTCCTCGTACTATGTGACTACCTTAACAATTGAATGATAACCTTGATGGTTTGAATATGAGAAGGATGTATCTTTCTCATGTTTTGAGATAGCCTTGATGGCTTCCTGTGGTATGTGTTTACCTTGATTGATTTGAGCAAGAGAAGGACGTGATCTTTCTCGTGTTATGTGATTGACTTTGATATTTCAATGATAACCTTGATGGTTTGAATATGAAAAGGATGTATCTTTCTCATATTTTGAGATAGCCTTGATGGCATGGTGTTACCTCATACTATTCGCCAGTTGTCACTGGCAAAGTATGGGAAGACCTTTCATCGAACGAAGTTCGGTGTAAGCTATGGATACCTTGTACTATTCACCAGTTGTCACTGGTACAGTATGGGAAGACCTTTCATCGAACGAAGTTCGATGTAAGCTATGGATACCTTGTACTATTCACCAGTTGTCACTGGTACAGTATGGGAAGACCTTTCATCGAACGAAGTTCGATGTAAGTTATGGATACCTCGTACTATTCGCCAGTTGTCACTGGCATAGTATGGGAAGACCTTTCATCAAACGAAGTTCGATGTAAGCTATGGATACCTCGTATTATTCACCAGTTGTCACTGGTGCAGTATGGGATGTGATTACCTTGATAATTGAGTAATAACCTTGACGGTTTGAATATGAGAAGGATGTATCTTTCTTATATTTTGGGATGGCCTTGATGGCATAATGTTACC
This sequence comes from Liquidambar formosana, assembly GCA_039720395.1. Classification (NCBI taxonomy): domain Eukaryota; kingdom Viridiplantae; phylum Streptophyta; class Magnoliopsida; order Saxifragales; family Altingiaceae; genus Liquidambar; species Liquidambar formosana. Next base: position 22,893,931 of record CM077821.1, read on the forward strand.
TCGTACCATTCGCCAGTTGTCATTGGCATAGAATTGGAAGACCTTTCATCGAACGAAGTTCGATGTAAGCTGTGGATACCTCATCTTGTTCCCCAGTGAAACTGGTATACAGTATGAGAAGAGTTCTGTAGAACTTATGAAGAGTACCTTTGTGCTTGTGTATGATGAATTCGAAGAATTCAATGATATGTTCACCCTCTTTTCCCCAGTGGGTCTTGATGAAATCAATTCCCCGGGCAAAAATGGGTTGTTCTTTTGGTCATTGGCTTGCAAGTGAAACTTGCTCACCAATGAGGGGCTTCTGTCACACCCCATTTTTGCCACCTTAGCTAGGGTTTGTCATTACATATGTCTTTTTGTTTCCTTTTTGAGTCTAGTCTTTTGCATTGAGTTTCTAGGGTCCTAAGGATGGTGTCTATGAATTTTGGTTCGATTTGGAGTTGATCTCGAGGGTTAATTAGAACTTTTGTGACTTGAGGGGCATAATTGTCTTTTTGATCACAAACTTTCCATTTGACCTTGAAATGATCTCCAAGTTGCCAATTGGAGTTCATATGGTTGTATTTGAGGTATTTGTGGGACCAATTCGATGAATTGGAGGTTCGGGATTAGAATGGCTCAGCAAGGCTCAAGTTGGCTAAAAGACCTACTTCGGGTTAGCTCGAATTGGCTCATGATTTTCACTCTATGACTACTCATTTGACCTTTATTGGTCTTAATTTCATCCCCAAATGTGTTTAGGGAGGTTGAATTTCGAATTGGAAAGCATTCGGTGCAACCCTATGTGCATACCTAAGCTAAGCGATGGTGAGGCATAGCGGTTAACCACCTTTGTAGGACCCAACCAAGCAGCCATGGCTAGGGTTTCTTGCCCTCAAGTGACTCAAATTACATTCCCCTTCGAAACACGGTCGTTTTGGCTTTCGTTTCGTCAAAATCGGAGTTGATTTGGGCCCTGAAACACATTTGGAAGCTGAAAGGGTCAAATTTGGGCTGAAGCTGACATGGCCTCGGGTGACCACCCAGGCCTGGGCGGCTAGCCGCCTGGGCCCAGGCTGCTAGCCGCCCAGCCCCAGGTGGTCACCCGAGCCACTTTCCTTTTTTTAGCCTTGACGCGGCTCCCACCCTATTTTCTCGGATTTGCTCGCCTTTAGTCGCCATTTAACCCTAATTTCAGCCCTATTTGACCTACTTGAGCCCCAAGGGAACCTCTAAGAGCCCTTGGATCAATCCCTAGGGTTTTAATCCCAACCATTGAGGGTTTTCCCTCAATCCCTATAAATACCCCCTTTATACTTCAGCAATGGGGGAGACACTTTGGGAGCACTTGGAGGGAATTTCTGAAGTATGAGACTTGGAGGCTATGGCAGCCATCCTTAGGGTAGTTTAACTTAAACTTTGAGTGAGAGAGTGTGAGAGAAGGCTTAAAGGAAGGCTAGAGCATTGCTTGAAGGCTTGAAGGAAGGAATTTCCAGCAGCACATAAGAGGAGGAGGACTCTCTACAGCAGCCACCATAGGTATGCCCCTCCCCCTTTCTCTCTTTCATTCAAACTAGGGTTTTTTACATAGCTTTGCATTACTTCATGTTAAAAGCTTATTGTTTTATCATGTGTTGATGCTTCTAATGCTTAGAATGCATGGTTAGGATATTGTCTATGGCTGGTTTTGCATGATATAATGTCATTCTATGTGGTTTTATGAGTCTTTGTGTTTTTAGGGTTTTTTAGAGTCTTTTCTAGGGTTTTACATGGAATAGTCATTATTTCATGTTAAAGTTTGTGTTTTTATTGTGTTTTGCTGCTTCTATTAGCTAGTATGCATGATTAGGATCACATTTGTGGGCTGTTTAGTATGCTAGGATGTTATTCCATGTGATTTACTGCATGTTTGGGACTTTAGGGTTTCCTTAGTGCTGAAATGGTTTTCTGCATGAAATAACTCTTTTGCATATTAAAGCTTGTGTTTTTGTTGTGTTTTGCTATTTCTATTAGTTAGTATGCATGATTAGGATAATGTTTGTGGGCTGTTTAGTATGCTAGGATGATGTCCCATGTGATTTACTGCATGTTTGGGATTCTAGGGTTTCCTTAGTGCTGAAATTGAGTTTATGTTTAGAATAGCTATATTTCATGTGCAAGCTTGTATTTTTCTCATGTGTGGATGCTTCTATTGATTAATATGCATGATTAGCATGATGTCTATGATGGGCTTTGCATGATTTGGAGTTATTTATGTGATTTTGAGCACAATTGTGATTCTAGGGTTTCATTCATCCTTGTATTAGGAAAGTAGCATATAGCATGATAGCTTAGGGTTTTTCTTTGTGTTTTCTTCGTAGTTGATATATATGTGCTGCATATTTGATAACTATGATATTATTCTAGCATTCATATAGGTGATTTTAGGGTTTTTTGCATGTCATTGCATGTAGGGTTGAATTAGGGTTTCAGTTAGCTTATGATTCATGTTGTTGCATGACTTGTGGTTGATTTTAAGCCTTATTTCAATTCTGTCCAGATCTGTTATTTGTCCTTGATATGATATTTTGAGCATGTGTTAGCCCATGTTTGGGCATGATAATGGCTTGATTTGGAATCTAGCTTGTTTGGTTGGTATTTTTGGTATGTTTTGCATGGAAATTGCAGGTGCTTTGACAGGTACAACAGGTGCAACTACCCCACCAATGTGGGGTGGTTATTTTGGCTATTGTGAGATGAAATCTTACAAATAAGGTAATTACCCTATGCAATAGGGTGGTTACTTTGACAGGTTGCTTTTGCTTAAGGTAAGTAGGGTGTGAGGGTGCCCCAATTCACCCTTCTTTCCTTTCTTTGAAACTTTCCCTTTCTCCCCCCCTAGGGTTGTTTCCTAATAGAGGGGTATGGTAGATTCTATAGTTTCCTTTCAATAAAGAATACCTTTTAAATCAAAGTTTCCATCTTTTATCAAATTCCATACTTACCAAAAATCTTTTGAGAATCATTTATTTTGGAAACTTACCATGTTTTACTTGAAAGGAAACTTAGGGTTTACCATAGGCCTTGATTAGGTTATAACCCTATTCCCTTTCGAACTACATGGACTTTGATCCATGTATGTCCATACATGGTACGTAGGCGCTCCTTGTGAGGTTCAAGTCCGCCCTAGGATACTAAGTATCCTAGGTTTTCTCCTCTCCCCCTTTCTTTTTTTCTGTTTTTCTTTGATTTACTTGACTATATGGATGAATGAATGAATGATATGCATGCTGTCTTGTGATGATAACTGTTGATTTATGTGTGATTAAGACTTTGATTTAGCCCAATTAAATTAAGAGACCGTTTAGGGCGATATGGGTGCCTATAGGCTTTGCCTAGAACCTTCCCATATCGTAACTTAGCCTCCGAATCCCCGAATTCTCTGGTTTCCAAAAGATCATTTGCCTTTCCATTTTTAAATATGGAGTCAATCTTTTGTTTTCCTAAAAAAAAACTGTTTTTAGGGTTTTCCTTGTTTCCTTTAAAAAATAAGGTGGCGACTCCTTTCTTTTTCCAAACCCATTCGTGGGCCCTCTTTTCCTGGGTCCACAGATTGGTGACTTTTAAACCCTCCTGTGGGCCTTAACAATTTCTGGGGTTCACAATGGCAGATAGACCGAATGAGGAAGATCAGATTGAGTTGGTGGTTAAGAACCTATTGCCGGTGTATCACAAGCACCTCTTTGCTCACTACTTCCCTAATTTCAAGGCTCTCTTATCGGAGCAGGTACACAAGTTGAGGATGCCATTGCCGATGGGTCAATCAAGACAGAAGAAGTCCAAAAGAGCCGCAGGCCGAACTTTGCTGGGAAAAACAATGCCGAGGTCAATGCCATAGCCCAACCCATTCAACCTATCTCCCTAAATGACACCAACCCACCTCGCCAATTCACCGAGCTGCATATGCCACTTGAGAAAGTACTTGAAAAGCTAAAAAGCCGAGGCCTGTTGAAACCTCTCGACCCAAGACCACCACCAAACCCATTGCCCAAGAGCTACAATGAGAATGAATACTGCAAATTTCACCAAGCCAAAGGCCACTCAACCAACCGTTGCTATCGCCTTAGGCATGAGATCCAAGACTTACTTGACAAACAAATCATCTCACCACCAACTCCACCAAATCGCCCAAATGTTACTCAAAATCCACTTCCCTCTCATAATTCATCCAACTCCATAAATGCCATTGAAGCCGACCCATCTCGACCTTGCCTACCCATAAGACAATACACTCCATTACCCATGTCCTTGACCCAAGCCTTTTACCAATGCTGTAACCAAGGCCTTATCATACCTCACCCTCCAAAGCCAAGACCCCAAACACCCCATCAATATTGCCAATACCATGGTATACCCGGCCATGACACTGAGGACTGTGCTATGTTGAGAAAGGTCGTTCAAGACCTCATTGATCAAAAGACCCTACAATTGCCAAAGAAGTCCATCCAACAGCAGTTGAAAGAAAGGTATGAAGTAGGAGACCCTCAAGTGGGGTTATTAGGAGAACCTTCGGGGAAATTTGATTACTATGTGCTTTATCCTGATCTATTGCCAAGTGAGCCCATAATTCCTACGGGCTGGGATGATATACCCGAAGAGGTGCAGATGGAGGACATTGACATGATTGAATGGGATGACCTGATGGGTGACACAAATGAAATTGATGACATATGGGCTAGTGATGAAGAAGTAGACCACATGACAAGAGGGGGCCGCCATTTCAAGCCTCCGCACTTGGAATCTGATAATCCACTGGGTGAGTTAGATAAGCGCCTTGATGTGCAAGAAGAAGAGGATGAAGTACTCCGACAATTGAAGAAGACCAATGCCAATATCACCATATGGGGCTTGCTTATGGCCTCTCACAAACACAGACAGACAGTGCTGAAGTTGTTAAACCAGATACAGGTTCCGGTTGATTTGTCCCCTGAGGGATTGGTGAATCTAGTAAACCCTGCTCCGAAGAATTCCACTATAGTGTTCACAGAGGCGGACTTACCTAAGAGTGGGCCAAGCCACTCCCAAGCCTTGCATATAACTGTTGATACCATGGGGAAGAGAGTTCCTACGGTCTTGATTGATAATGGTTCCGCATTGAATGTATGTCCCTTGAGAACTGCAACTGTTTTGGGCTTGGGGCCCACTGATTTCACCCCATCTGGGCAGACAGTGAGGGCGTATGATAATACCCATAGAGAAGTAATTGGGGTGATCACTCTACCTTTAATCATGGGACCCACGGAGTTCAGAGTGGAGTTTCAAGTCCTAGATGTGCCGTCATGTTTTAATCTATTATTAGGAAGGCCTTGGATTCATCCCGCTGGGGCTGTACCATCATCATTGCATCAAAAGGTAAAGTTCCCACATGAGGGAGCCATTGTTACACTTCAAGGGGACTATGATTTGAAAATGGCGGGTGTACCCATATGCGAAATAAAACCAGAATCAGTTGAGATACCCTTGCCGGGGTTTGAGTATGTGCAATGCATTGAAAAGGAGTTGGAAAAGGAAGAACTGATCCCCCTTGACTATTGTCCCCATGGTAATTTACATGTTGGTGAGATAATGCGGAAAATGAATTTCTTCCCGGGTATGGGCCTAGGGCGTCGCCAACAAGGAATTCCCCATTCTATTCAAAGCCGGGTTGTTTCCTACACTTTTGGGTTAGGATATGAGCCCACTAAGAATGACTATGCAGAAATGACAAGGAGGAATAAGGAGAAGGGAAAAGCTAGAGCAGAAGGAAGGGCGCCAGACTTTAAGATTTCACCATACAGGCCGACTCTGAATGGCTATTTCATCAAGGAAGGAGATGACTTCCTGTACTGTGGGTTCCCAGAGCCTATGTTCAATCCAACAACCAAGATCAGAATCCCGGGATTTGAGATTTTCTTCACTGGGTGGTATCCAATCACCGCCGAAATGGTGGATGATGAAGCCATCAATGACAGTTATTGGGAGAAGAAAGAAGAAGACTGGGTGGAGCACATGGATTCTGAAACCATGGTCACCGTGTTCCAAGATATGGTTCTTACTTTGGGGGAGTCAGCAACAGAAGATTGCCAAGATTCGTCAATTCACCATGCAACCATGTCACTTCACAATTGGTACCTAGAAGATGGAGCCATTGTAGAGATCCTTGAAGAAGAAGATCATGACCTGCCTGATAGTAGCTTGTAGGTTCCTTAGTTAGAGTCTTTCCTGCTCTCAATAAAGTGTGTCCGCCTATCCCATTTTGTGGAGATAGGAGTCGTTTCATAGTTGTGGCACCAAATTTTGTTTCCTTTTCAAGTTTGTGTCTTTTCGCTTGATCCTTTAATGAAGTGTGTTTCTTTTATACATTGTTTACTTGCAGTGTTTCTTTTCTCTCTTCTATGGATATTCATGGCATGGATATAGATCCTAGGAATGACGTCCCCCCGGAGCTCGTCGAGCGAAGGAAAAGGGGTGTCACCGAACCTAACATGGATGAATTGGAATCAATCAATTTAGGGACAAATGAATTGCCAAAGATAATTAAAATTGGGATAACCCTTTCACCACTTGAAAAAGAAAAGCTGATAGCCCTCCTAAAGGCCAACATAACGGCCTTTGCATGGTCTTATGAAGACATGCCCGGCATAGATCCAGACATTGTGCAGCACTTCATCCCCACCAATCCCCTTAAAAAGCCGGTAAAGCAAAAATTGAGAAGATTGAAACCCGAGTGGGCATTGAAGGTAAAGGAGGAAGTAACCAAACAACTCGATGTGGGGTTCCTACAGGTTGTGGAGTATCCCGAGTGGTTATCCAATATAGTTCCCATGCCTAAAAAGGATGGAAAAGTGAGGATGTGTGTGGATTTTCGAGATCTTAATGCAGCAAGCCCTAAGGATGATTTCCCTTTGCCCCACATTGATGTATTGGTAGATAGCACTGTAGGACATGCGCTCCTCTCTTTCATGGATGGGTTTTCCGGATACAATCAGATAAAGATGGCGCCGCAAGATATGGAGAAAACGGCCTTTATCACACAGTGGGGAACATATTGTTACAAAGTGATGCCGTTCGGTTTGAGAAATGCCGGGGCTACCTATCAGAGAGCTGCTACAACATTGCTGCACGACATGATCCATAAGGAGGTGGAAGTATATGTGGACGACATGATCGTGAAGTCCGTGGATCGAGAAGGACACTTCAGGGCACTGGAAAGGTTCCTGGAGCGAGCAAAGAAGTACAACTTGCGGTTGAATCCTCAGAAATGCGCTTTTGGTGTCACTGCAGGCAAGCTATTAGGATTCATGATTACTCAGAGAGGAATTGAGGTTGATCCGGGAAAAATCAAGGCCATTGTGGAGATGGAGCCGCCTAGCACAGAAAAGCAGATTCGAGGGTTCTTGGGGAGAATTCAGTACATAAGCAGGTTCATTGCTAATTTGACTATGGTGTGTGAGCCGATTTTCAAGTTGCTTAAGAAGGGTGTGCCGAAGGTATGGAATGAAGAATGTCAAGGAGCCTTTGAGACTATCAAAAGGTATTTGAGTAATCCACCAATTCTAGTTCCTCCGCGACAAGGTGAGCCGTTATTGTTATACTTGACGGTCACTGAAACCGCGACGGGAGCTATGCTAGCTCAGTACCTTGAGGGGTCAAAAAAGGAGAATGCCATTTACTATCTAAGCAAGAAGATGACAGATTATGAGGTGAAGTACAACGCCATAGAGAAGGCTTGTGTGGCTTTGGTATGGGCAACTCAGAAACTATGTCACTACATGATGTCGTATGAGGTTTTCTTGATAAGCCGAATGGACCCACTGAAGTACCTGATAGAAAGGCCGGTCTTGTCCTACAGAACTGCTCGTTGGTCGATTCTTCTCAATGAATTCGACATAAAGTATGTGACACAGAAGTCAGTAAAAGGAAGTGTCATTGCAGATTACTTGGCTAGCTGCCCTGTGGCGTCATCAGAACAATTTAATGATCAATTCCCCGATGAGGATGTCCTGGAGATTGGAAAGAAGAGTTGGAAAGTATACTTTGATGGAGCTGCAAATAAGAGAGGGTATGGGATAGGAGTCCTATTGGTTTCACCTGAAGAAGCATTTACACTCTTGGCAGTTAAGCTAGGGTTTGAAGCAACCAACAATATCGCTGAGTATGAAGCCTGCATCCTTGCATTGGAAGCTGCACTGGAATTGGGGATCAAAGAGTTAGAAGTTTTCGGAGATTCAGCACTAATTATCTGCCAGATAAAGGGAGAGTGGAAGACTCGTGATGAGAAGCTGCTACCGTATCATGCCTACTTAGAAGCCTTGACTAAAGAATTTGTGGAAATAGAGTTCAATTATTTGTCAAGAAATAAGAACCAATTTGATGATGCTTTGGCAACTCTAGCTTCTATGGTGGAAATCCCGGATGGTGGGAATGTAAAACCGTTGGTGATAGAATGTAGAGAAAAACCTGTGTATTGCTGCTCTATTCGAGAAGGAGAAGTGAAAGATGGCCATCCTTGGTACTATGACATCATGAAATTCATTGAGGAAAGGGAGTATCCTGAAGGAGCAACCCGCGTTGATAGGAGAATACTGAGGAGACTAGCAAGTCACTATGTTTTGTGTGGAGGAAAGCTATACCGAAGGTCATACGATGGGGTCCATCTGTTGTGTGTCACTGAGGAAGAAGCCGAACGTCTTGTTAGTGAAATCCATGAAGGAGTTGGAGCACCGCACATGAATGGTTATATGCTAGCTAAGAAGATCATGAGGTTGGGTTACTATTGGTCTACAATGGAGAGAGATTGCCATGCACATGTTAAGAAGTGTCACAAATGTCAGGTCTTTGCTAATGGACAACACTTACCTTCCATGCCTTTGACAAGTATGTCGTCACCTTGGCCGTTTGCAGTGTGGGGAATAGATATAATTGGGCAGATTAAGCCGAAAGCCTCCAATGGGCATGAGTACATCTTGGTAGCTATTGATTACTTCACTAAGTGGGTAGAGGCGGCATCCTTTAAGACCCTGAATGCCAAGAAGGTAGCACAGTTCATACTGCTCAACATTATCTACAGGTATGGGGTACCCCATGAGATCATTTCAGACAATGGTCAGCACTTTCAGAAAGAAACCAAGGAGCTTTTGCAGAAATACAACATAGTGCACCACTTATCCTCCCCTTATCGCCCACAGACTAATGGGGCAGTGGAGGCCGCCAACAAGAATGTTAAGAAGATACTACAGAAAACAGCTGACACCTACACTGATTGGCATGAGAAGTTGCCGTTAGCCTTGTGGGGCTATAGAACATCTGTGAGATCATCAACAGGGGCTACCCCTTATTCCTTGGTGTATGGGATGGAGGCTGTTTTGCCTATTGAGTTGGAAGTACCGTCATTACGGGTTACTGTGGAAAGTCAGATAGCAGAAGCAGATTGGGTTAAGAACCATTATGATGAGCTGGCATTGCTCGATGAAAGGCGATTGAGGGCCTTGTATCATGTGCAGGGATATCAGCGAAGGGTTGCAAGAGCATTCAACAAGCATGTCAAAGACCGAGGTTTGAAGACAGGGGATTTGGTGTTGAAAGAAATCAGAGCTCCAATTTTTGATCCACGAGGGAAGTTCAAGCCAAGTTGGGGTGGCCCGTATGTTATCAAAGAGATATTACCAGCAGGGGCTGTTCGCCTCATGGATTTTGATGGAATTGAGTTCGCTCGTCCTACCAATTTGGATCAATTGAAGAAGTACTATGTGTAAGGCTTGCTAGGTTGAAAACCCATAAGGGCGGCCTAGGCAAAAGTTAAGGCATTTGAACTACGAGGGCCTGATTCCCCATTCCTAAAAAAAAAAAAAATAAAAAAAAAAATAAAAAAAATAAAAAGAAGAAAAAAAAATGAAAAAAGAAAAAAAAATGAAAAGAAAAGAAAAAATGAAAAAAGGATGGGGATACGTAGGCAGCCCATAAAGTTACCTTGGGTGCGGTCCAAACAACACCACAACAACAAATCTCAAAATTGAATTATTATTGGCAATTCATTTAGAACTAATTAATTGACATAGCAATTTATTGATGTTAGATAAAGAACTATTGACATGCTATAGATATCCTATTTCTAAGGTCTTCAAGTCTTTTTGTTCTTCTTCAGAGTCTCTTGGTTTGTTTCTGCTCCTTTCTTTCAAGTCTTCGCTTCTTTCACAAGTCATGAGCATGTGCTGCTCCCACTGCTTCCAGAATATCTTCCCTACAAAATCCAAGTCTTGTGTCCTTGACGAGGTCATAAATCCTCTCCCTGCGTATGGTTTCTCTTTCACCCAAGCTATTCTTCAACCATGTCTTGTATTCAGGACTCATGACATAAGGCCCATCAGTGTTCTCAACTCGAGTCAGTTTCAGTTGGTCAGTCCATTTAGTCTTGGCCCACTTAACCATTGTGGGGCCCACAGGTTCGACAGAATGATCAAATACCACAGAAGTAGGTGTGGTTTGCATGGCACCCATTTGACGAAGGATTCTTGAAGTCCAATAGAAGGAAGTTGACCTCAACCCTATGAGTTTGAGCATAGTACACCCAGAAGTTCGAAGAAGAATTTGTTCCTTGCATCCCCATATAAAGACAAACCACTTAATGTTTCGCCATGAGAGTGTGTGAAAGTAGCCCAACCATTCCCTCAAAGAAAATTGACCAGGAAGTTCAACTTGACGGCAACAATAATGTTGGGGTTTGTATGGATTAATGGTGGTAGGAGATAAGAAGTTAAGCCTTTCAAGAAGCCACATCTGCAGTAGAATGGGGCTCCCTCCTAATGGGGCTTGTGGGTTATCATGAACTTTGTCTAAACTGTTGAGGGTCTCAGCTAGCACCATGGGAATCAGGTTGTTATGTTCAAGAAGAAAAGGGATCAGTTCACAAATTTGAATAGGGACATAGAGAGTCCCCGTGGAGATAAGGAAGCGACCAATCAAGCAGAAAGCAAGAGCATGTTGAGTAGGAAGGTTGAAATCCAAGGTACCTTTGCTATCATGAGCCAAGAAGGAAGTTGCTATTTCCATGAGATTCACCTTATGATCCTTCACAAATATGGAGGCCTCTTGTTGAGAAATCCCAAGGAAGTTGGAGAAGGAAATCAAGTAACTTGAGTATGGAGTAGGGAGGATGAAAGGTCCTACAGGTGAAACTCCATACAGAGCGCAGAACTCTTCCATTGTTGGGCATAGCTCTTCATAGTTGAAACGGAATACATGAAGTTGGGGATCCCAAAAATATGTAGCAGCAGTAAGAAGAGTGGTTTCAAGCTTCACATGCATCAAAGAAAGCAACGGATCCAAGCAGTAGCGCTTGAACTCCTTCCTTGCCCCCACACTCATAACTTTCAGAAAATCACTCAAGAGTTTGTCTAGGGCTTCCATAACTTGCTCTCAATGAATGTTAGTAGGGTTTGAGACCCCTTGGATGTGCTTTTATAGGAAAAAATTCGGAAATCCGTGTTTTGGAAGGTGGAATCCCGTCAAAATAGGAAGTTTCCTAAAAACAGGCGAAACACCGCTTCGGGCTCGGGTGACCACCCAGGCCTGGGCGGCTAGCCGCCTGGGCCTAGGCGGCTAGCCGCCCAGCCCCAGGTGGTCACCCGAGACCGCCGTCTTGTTTCGCCCATTTTTGACTTGTTATGCCTTCGTTTGGCCCTTTTGTGATGTTTTGACTCTTTTGTGCTTGATTTAAGCCCATTTTTTCACACAATACAAGATCATATCATTGCAATAAAGTTCGAACATAGATTCATCAAGTATCCATAATAAAGGTTCAAGGTTGGGAATTGAAATTCCTAATTAGTACATAATAAGATAGATAGAAAGATTCCAAACATTCCTAACAAGAGGTGAGTGAAACTCAATGATTTCCCGTGGGCCTTCTCTTTCGACTTGGCCCAGCTCCATCATGCCCTAAACGAGGTGCTCTAGAAGGGGGCATATCCTGTGGTGGATTAGACGATGATGCCTGTTGCAAACAAAGATAATGAGTTAGGAGGGTAATGGTGCCAATCCTAGTTGAAAGCTAATAAGATGATCACTCACTTGGGGATTCAGGCGTGCTTCTAGAACTGAGTTCTCTAAACTCATTCGCACAAGATCCCTCCTCAATCCTTCATTGAGTTCAATGCATTCCTGGGCATACTCCCGTGGAACCTAGGAAAGTATAAACATGGTTAACAATAATGAAAGAATCCAATTTCAAGAAGATAAGAGTTTAGAACTCACATTCTCATAATATGGATCGATCTTGGGATATTCATCGAATGGTGGATGGGTAATGTCAGTCTTCACAAATTTTGTCCCACTGCACAAGTTCACATACCAATTTAGTTGTGGGAGGGGTGGAGGTTGATTTCCTTCAAGGTCCTCATCCTCGTCATTGTAAGTCATCCCAGTGGCAGATCCAACTGTGGAGCTGTGTCCCCTTGCCCGTCGGCCCTGAAATTCAAATACTTGTCAAATGGAGTCTTTCTTATAATCTTAAAAAAGAGTTTAAGAGTGTGGGGAGCTCACCCCTTGAGGTGGGAGACCAGTGACCCTAGGATTCATCAGATATTGTCGACAGAAGGCAGTGTATTCTATGCGAGGGGAGGTGAATCCCTCAGCATCCCAACCCCTCAGAGCTTCGTCTAGTTCATCTCCCACTAGGTGGCTAGTGTGCCTCATGTTCTCTGGTGGCATAGAAGGTGTCACAGCTGCATTCATATTTCCATGGACTTGTCTCAGGACTCATTCCCCAAGATACCAGCATCTACCTGTGGGGCCTTCAAAGAGGACCCTTTTGCTTGTCAACTCCAAACAAGAGGAGTACTTCTCGGGAAGCCTATGCTCCCACAGCCTCCATGGATCCCATTCCACCTGTTGAGTTTGAAATGAGAAATGAAAAGAGAAAGATAAAAAGATAAGGAGAAAAAAGATTCTACCATATCAACAGTCAAGCTAGCAAGATATGCCTTTTCATGGGCATAATCGTGTCGGTTGGAGGCTCTTGTAGCCAAGCAAGATGGAGCATAATTCTGAAGGATGGGCCATGACATGGCATCACTAGCAAGAGTTGGGCGACACATGTTCAGGTACTCGTAGTACCATATCTGTGGAAAATCAAAAGAAAAAAATAGAAGAAATCATGTATGTGTTAAGTTTCGGGAAATAATAGAGAATTGAATGTTCTTTGTTACCTCCCAAACGAAAGGAAGTCCCCCAAAGTTCTTTGCAACTCCTCGGGACATGTCAGTCATGGAGCGATACATGTTTGCGAAAGCAGCTCCACCCCAATTGTATCTCCCAATTTTGTTCACATCTTCCATGCTAGCTAGCAACTCAAGTCGAGCCATGTCATTGGTGCCCGCAAAGAAGGTGCATGAAATCATGTAGAGCAAGAAAGCTCTCACAATGTATTTGGGATCCGTCCCCTCACTCTCTTCTTCAGTGGCAAAGGTGTTGTAGAGCCAAGTACGGCGCACACCTTTTGGGCTTAGTTCCGCTTCAACCCCGAGTAGAGCTACTATGTAGTTCTGGTCCATGTTGGCTTGTTCGTAGTATTCCAAGCGCTTGCCTTTCAAGCTCAACCCAGTTATCATGGTGAAATCCTTAGGAGTCATGGTCATCTCCCCGAAGCTAAAATGGAAAGTGTTGGTGGTATCCCACCATAGCTCTGTCAAGGCAAACAATGCTTGCCTATCCCATTGCTCGTTCCATAGAGCATCTAGGAAAGGCCCAAAACCCGCCTTCTTTACTATCTTGCGAGCACGTGGTTGGGCATGTTCCATATATCTCCACCATGAGATGAGCCCCTTTATTGATGTCCTTGTACGGAGACTTTGGAAGTCGGGCTATGTCAAAAGATTGTGTATTGAGTTAGCATTGAAAACATAGAGATATTGGGCATACATTGGTAATTGATTTCAAATGGTTTTCCAAAAGTTTTAAAATATGGGTTTTGATTCATGAAATGAATTAGAAATGAATGCCCATGACTTTGTGTATTCAAATTCATTGATTTTGTAAGGATTGAACATGTTTTTGCCTTTCGGGCATTTTATCGAACACTTGGTGTGTAACTTGTTTTCAAGCATTGAAATGAAAGATTTTTGTATATCAAATCCTTGCCAAGACCATATGACTTGGTTCTACAATGCAAACCAATTGATTTTTCAAGAATTGAACATGTTTTTGTCTCTTTGGCATTTTATCAAACACTTGGTGGGCATATTTTCTCAAGCATTGGGAAACAAGCTTTTTGCACATTCAATCCTTGCCAAATCAATGAACTTGGCTTAACAATGATAGAAACAATCAAAAGAAGATCATGGGAATGCATTTTATCCAATAGAAATCAAAATTTCATGATAAACATGTTAAGTTGGAAAGAACTAACCTCATGTTGGGAATGGAGGTAGGAGAGATGCTTCTTAGGTTCAAGCAACACCTTGTCTTGGGATGCATCATAGATTGGTGCCTTGTATGTATTCTTGATCACATAATATGGATACTTGATGTTGGAATCATTGCTAGAAGCCATTGTTGATGGTTGAGCTTGTATGTGAGAAAAATGGGTTTGATAAGGAAGATGATGAATTTGATCTTGCAACTTGATGATTGATGCTTGTTTTTGTTGTTGAATGACTTGTTCTTGATGCTATTTCATGCACACAACTTGAATTGCAAGTGAAACTTTGATTGAGAATATGTATGTGAGAATTTGGAGAAGGATGGAGTGAGTTCTAGAGAGAGAAGCTCTCTATTTTCGAGCTTGGAGGCTTGAATGCACAAATGGGGAGTCAAGGGTTTAAAAACCCTCAAACTGGGCAGCACCAGCCTCGGGTACGCCCAGCATGGGGCGGCAAGCCGCCTGGGCTTGGGCGGCAAGCCACCAGCAGCCAGGTGGTCACCCTCCCTTGCTCGCTCCGTTGCGCTCGTTTGGCCTTTGCTTGCCTATTCGCGCTTTTGAACCCTCTTTGAGATGAAATCTCAAGCTTGTTTTGAGTTGAAAAATGAATGAATATCTTGACATTGTTTGACATGAAATGATTTGAAAGGATTGCATTGTGGGCATGGCATGCTAGTAGGGTTGAACAACCCTTTCTATGCATATGGTTTTGGTCGTTAGGGATGAATTCCCTCCTATGTCACTATGATTTGTTGTCATTTGGGATAAAGATACCTTCCCTATATGCATGTGAATGATTGTTTTCATGAGATAATTGTGTCTCCTATATGAGTTGATGTTTGAGTTGAGGCGTGGATAGCCTCCATGTGAGATGACTTGGTGAACTTGTTGTGTGTTGGTGAGTAGAAGCTTACCTTTGTCTTGATGACTTAGTGAGAGAAAGATGTAATCTTTCTCATGATTACATGCTTACCTTGATGATTTGAAAGATGCAATCTTTCCCCATGACTTGTGTTTACCTTGATGGTTTGATTATGAGAAGGACGCGATCTTTCTCATGCTATGTGTTCACCTTGAGAGTTTGATATGAGAAGGATGCAATCTTTCTCACGTCCTATGTTTACCTTGATGGCTTGAAAGATGCGATCTTTCCCAATGGTATGTGTTTACCCTAATTGAAGGTTGTGACCTTCCTCGTGCTATGTGACTACCTTAACAATTGAATAATAACCTTGACGGTTTGAATATGAGAAGGATGTATCTTTCTCATATTTTGAGATGGCCTTGATGGCATAGTGTTACCCCGTATTATTCATCAGTTGTCACTGGTGCAGTATGGGATGTGATTACCTTGATATTTGAATGATAACCTTGATGATTTGAATATGAGAAGGATGTATCTTTCTCATGTTTTGAGATAGCCTTGACGGCTTCCTGTGGTATGTGTTTACCTTGATTGACTTGAGCAAGAGAAGGACGTGACCTTCCTCACACTATGTGATGACAACCTTGATGGTTTGAATATGAGAAGGATGTATCTTTCTCATATTTTGAGATAGCCTTGATGGCATAGTGTTACCTCATATTATTCACCAGTTGTCACTGGTGTAATATGGGAAGACCTTTCATCGAACGAAGTTCGATGTAAGCTATGGATACCTCGTACTATTCACCAGTTGTCACTGGCATAGTATGGGAAGACCTTTCATCGAACGAAGTTCGATGTAAGCTATCGTTACCCCGTATTATTCACCAGTTGTCACTGGTGCAGTATGGGATGTGATTACCTTGATAAATGAGTAATGACCTTAACGGTTTGAATATGAGAAGGATGTATCTTTCTCATATTTTTGGGATAGCCTTGATGGCATGGTGTTACCTCGTACTATTCGCCAGTTGTCACTGGCAAAGTATGGGAAGACCTTTCATCGAACGAAGTTCGATGTAAGCTATGGATACCTTGTACTATTCACCAGTTGTCACTGGTATAGTATGGGAAGACCTTTCATCGAACGAAGTTCGATGTAAGCTATGGATACCTTGTACTATTCACCAGTTGTCACTGGTACAGTATGGGAAGACCTTTCATCGAACGAAGTTCGATGTAAGCTATGGATACCTCGTACTATTCACCAGTTGTCACTGGTATAGTATGGAAAGACCTTTCGTCGAACGAAGTTCGATGAAAACTATGGATACCTCATCTTGTCCCCTAGTGAAACTGGTATACAGTATGAGAAGAGTTCTGTAGAACTTATGAAGAGTACCTTTGTGCTTGTGTATGATGAATTCGAAGAATTCAATGATATGTTCACCCTCTTTTCCCCAGTGGGTCTTGATGAAATCAATTCCCCGGGCAAAAATGGGTTGTTCTTTTGGTCATTGGTTCGCAAGTGAAACTTGCTCACCAATGAGGGGCTTCTGTCACACCCCATTTTTGCCACCTTAGCTAGGGTTTGTCATTGCATGTGTCTTTTTGTTTCCTTTTTGAGTCTAGTCTTTTGCATTGAGTTTCTAGGGTCCTAAGGATGGTGTGTATGAATTTTGGTTCGATTTGGAGTTGATCTTGAGGGTTAATAAGAACTTTTGTGACTTGAGGGGCATAATCGTCTTTTTGATCACAAACTTTCCATTTGACCTTGAAATGATCTCCAAGTTGCCAATTGGAGTTCATATGGTTGTATTTGAGGTATTTGTGGGTTCAATTCGATGAATTGAAGGTTTGGGATTAGAATGGCTCAACAAGGCTCAGGTTGGCTAAAAGACCTACTTCGGGTTAGTTCGAATTGGTTCATGATTTTCACTCTATGACTACTCATTTGACCTTGATTGGTCTTAATTTCATCCCCAAATGTGTTTAGGGAGGTTGAATTTCGAATTGGAAAGCATTCGGTGCAACCCTATGTGCATACCAAAGCTAAGCGATGGTGAGGCATAGCGGTTAACCACCTTTGTAGGACCCAACCATGCAGCCATGGCTAGGGTTTCTCGCCCTCAAGTGACTCAAATTACATTCCCCTTCGAAACACGGTCGTTTTGGCTTTCGTTTCGTCAAAATCGGAGTTGATTTGGGCCCTGAAACACATTTGGAAGTCGAAGGGGTCAAAAATGGGCTGAAGCTGACATGGCCTCGGGTGACCACCCAGGCCTGGGCGGCTAGCCGCCTGGGCCCAGGCTGCTAGCCGCCCAGCCCCAGGTGGTCACCCGAGCCACTTTCCTATTTTGAGCCTTGACGCGGCTCCCATCCTATTTTCTCGGATTTGCTCGCCTTTAGCCGCCATTTAACCCTAATTTCAGCCCTATTTGACCTACTTGAGCCCCAAGGGAACCTCTAAGAGCCCTTGGATCAATCCCTAGGGTTTTAATCCCAACCATTGAGGGTTTTCCCTCAATCCCTATAAATACCCCCTTATACTTCAGCAATAGGGGAGCCAATTTCTAAAGGAGGAGGGAATTCCTGAAGTGTGAGGCATGTGTGAGACTTGGAGGCTATGGCAGCCATCCTTAGGGTAGTTTAACCTAAACTTAGAGTGAGAGAGTGTGAGAGAAAGCTTGAAGGAAGGCTGGAGCATTGCTTGAAGGCTTGAAGGAGGTTGTCTCCAGCAGCACACAAGAGGAGGAGGACTCTCTACAGCAGCCACAAAAGGTATACCCCTCCCCCTTTCTTTCTTTCATTCAAACTAGGGTTTTTTGCATAGCTTTGCATTACTTCATGTTAAAAGCTTATTGTTTTATCATGTGTTGATGCTTCTAATGCTTAGAATACATGATTAGGATATTGTCTATGGCTGGTTTTGCATGATATAATGTCATTCTATGTGGTTTTATGAGTCTTTGTGTTTTTAGGGTTTTTTTAGAGTCTTTTCTAGGGTTTTACATGGAATAGTCATTATTTCATGTTCAAGTTTGTGTCTTTATCATGTCTTATTGCTTCTATTAGTTAGTATGCATGATTAGGATAATATTCATGGGCTGTTTAGTATGCTAGGATGCTATTCCATGTGATTTACTGCATGTTTGGGACTTTAGGGTTTCCTTAGTGCTGAAATTGGTTTTCTACATGAAATACCACCTTTGCATATTGAAGCTTGTGTTTTTATTGTGTTTTGATACTTCTATTAGCTAGTATGCATGATTAGGATAATGTTTATGGGCTGTTTAGTATGCTAGGATGCTGTTCCATGTGATTTAATGCATGTTTGCAATTCTAGGGTTTCTCTTGTGCTGAAATTAGGCTTTTACCTAGAATAGCTATATTTCATGTGCAAGCTTGTGTTTTTATCATGTGTTGATGCTTCTATTGATTAATATGCATGATTAGAATGATGTCCACAATGAGTTTTGCATGATTTAGAGTTATTTTATGTGATTTTGAGCTCAATTGTGATTCTAGGGTTTCATTCATCCTTGTATTAGGAAAGTAGCATATAGCATGATAGCTTAGGGTTTTTCTTTGTGTTTTCTTCGTAGTTGATATGTACGTGCTGCATATTTGATAACTATGATATTTTTCTGCATTCATAGTAGTGGATTTTAGTGTTTTTTGCATGTCATTGCATGTAGGGTTGAATTAGGGTTTTAGTTAGCTTATGATTCATGTTGTTGCATGACTTGTGGTTGATTTTAAGCCTTATTTCAATTCTGTCCAGATCTGTTATTTGTCCTTGTTATGATATTTTGAGCATGTGTTAGCCCATGTTTGGGCATGATAATAGCTTGATTTGGAATCTAGCTTGCTTGGTTGGTATTTTGGTATGTTTTGCATGGAAATTGCAGGTGCTTTGACAGGTACAACAGGTGCAACTACCCCACCAACGTGGGGTGGTTATTTTGGCTATTGTGAGATGAAATCTTACAAATAAGGTAATTACCCTATACAATAGGGTGGTTACTTTGACAGGTTGCTTTCGCTTAAGGTAAGTAGGGTGTGAGGGTGCCCCAATTCACCCTTCTTTCCTTCCTTTGAAACTTTCCCTTCCCCCCCTAGGGTTGTTTCTTAATAGAGGGGTATGGTAGATTCTATAGTTTCCTTTCAATAAAAAATACCTTTTAAATCAAAGTTTCCATCTTTATCAAAATTCCATATCTTACCAAAAATCTTTTGAGAATCATTTTTTGGAAACTTACCATGTTTTACTTGAAAGGAAACTTAGGGTTTACCATAGGCCTTGATTAGGTAATAACCCTATTCCCTTTCGAACTACGTGGACTTTGATCCATGTATTTCCATACATGGTACGTAGGCGCTCCTTGTGAGGTTCAAGTCCGCCCTAGGATACTAAGTATCCTAGGTTTTCTTCTCCCCCCTCTTTCTTTTTCTGTTTTTCTTTGATTTACTTGATTATATGGACGAATGGATGAATGATATGCATGCTGTCCTGTGATGATAACTGTTGATTTGTGTGTGATTAAGACTTTGATTTAGCCCAATTAAATTGAGAGACCGTTTAGGGCGATATGGGTGCCTATAGGCTTTGCCTAGAACCTTCCCATATCGTAACTTAGCCTCCGAATCCCCGATTTCTCTGGTTTCCAAAAGATCATTTGCCTTTCCATTTTTAAATATGGAGTCAATCTTTTGTTTTCCTAAAACAAAACTGTTTTTTAGGGTTTTCCTTATTTCCTTTAAAAAATAAGGTGGCGACTCCTTTTCCTTTTTCAAACCTAAAACCCCTCGTGGGCCTTAACTCTTTTTAGGGGTTCACACCTCCGATACAGTTTTCCTCCGCATACCACATAATGGCTTGCCAATCTTCTCAGTGTTCGCCTATCCACACGAGATGCTTCTTCCGGATATTCTCTTTCCTCAATGAGCCTTCTTATGTCATAAAACCAAGGGTGGTTATCTGTTACCTCTCCTTCTCGAATGGAACAGCAATAAACAGGTTTCTCTCTGCATTCGATCACGAGTGGTTTCACGCTTCCTCCTTCTGGTATCTCCACCATTGAAGCTAGAGTCGCTAAGGCATCAGCGAACTGATTCTTGTTTCTCGACAAGTAATTGAACTCGATCTCCACGAACTCTTTGGTCAGTGCTTCCAAATAGGCATGATAGGGCAACAGCTTCTCATCGCGAGTTTTCCACTCCCCTTTTATCTGACAGATGATTAATGCTGAATCTTCGAACACCTCTAGTTCTTTTATCCCCAATTCTAACGCAGCTTCCAATGCTAGGATGCAGGCCTCATACTCTGCTATGTTGTTGGTGGCTTCGAACCCCAATTTGACTGCTAAAGGCGTGAAGGCTTCCTCGGGCGAGACCAGTAGCACTCCTATGCCATAACCTCTTCTGTTTGCAGCTCCGTCGAAGTAGACTTTCCAAACCTTCTTCTTGATCTCCAGGATATCTTCATCGGGGAACTCATCATTGAATTGGGTTGATGATGACACAGGGCAGCTTGCCAGATGGTCTGCAATGACACTTCCTTTGACGGACTTTTGCGCCAGGTACTTTATGTCGAATTCATTGAGAAGAAGCGACCAACGAGCAGTCCTGTATGATAGGACTGGTTTTTCTAGCAAATACTTCAAAGGATCCAATCGACTTATCAACAGGACTTCGAAAGACATCATGTAATGATGGAGTTTCTGGGTAGCCCATACCAATGCTACGCAAGCCTTTTCTAGCACATTGTACTTTACTTCATAATCTGTCATTTTCTTGCTCAAGTAGTAGATGGCATTTTCCTTTTTCGACCCTTCAAGGTATTGAGCTAACATGGCTCCCGTCGCGATTTCGGTAACCGTTAAATATAACAGTAATGGTTCACCTTGCCGCGGGGGAACCAAGATTGGGGGGTTACTCAGATACCTTTTAATGGTCTCAAAGGCTTCTTGACAATCCTCATTCCATTCCTTGGAAACGCCCTTCTTAAGCAGCTTGAAAATTGGCTCGCACACCATGGTCAGATTGGCGATAAAGCGACTTATGTATTGAACTCTCCCCAGAAAACCCCGGATCTGCTTTTCCGTTCTTGGTGGCTCCATCTCCATGATAGCTTTTATCTTCCCTGGATCAACTTCAATTCCCCTCTGAGTGATCATGAAACCCAACAACTTCCCTGCGGTGACTCCGAAGGCACACTTCTGAGGATTCAGTCGGAGGTTGTACTTCTTTGCCCTTTCTAGGAACTTCTCCAATGCCGCGAAATGTCCTTCCCGGTCTACAGATTTGACTATCATGTCGTCCACATACACCTCTACTTCTTTATGGATCATATCATGCAATAGGGTCGTAGCAGCTCTTTGGTAAGTAGCCCCGGCATTTCTCAAGCCAAAAGGCATTACCTTGTAGCAATACGTGCCCCATTGCGTGATAAAAGCCGTCTTTTCCATGTCTCGAGGCGCCATCTTTATCTGGTTGTAACCAAAGAACCCATCCATAAAGGAAAGAAGAGCATGGCCTGCCGTGCTGTCCACCAATACATCGATATGTGGTAGAGGGAAATCATCCTTTGGGCTCGCAGCATTAAGGTCGCGAAAGTCAACACACATTCGCACTTTCCCATCTTTTTTAGGCACAGGCACTATGTTAGATAGCCACTCAGGGTACTCCACAACTTGGAGAAACCCGGCATCTAATTGTTTAGTTACCTCTTCTTTTACTTTCAAAGCCCATTCTGGTTTTAATCTTCTTAATTTCTGCTTTATAGGCTTTTTAGTGGGATTAGTGGGGATGTAATGTTGCACAATATCTTGATCAATACTAGGCATATCCTCATAAGACCATGCGAAGGCCTCTACATTGGCTTTTAGAAGTATTATCAACTTTTCTTTTTCAGCAGGTGAGAGAGTTACCCCAATTTTAATTATCCTTGGCAATTCATCTGTCCCTAGATTGATTGATTCCAATTCATCCATGTTAGGTTCGGTAACGCCCCTTTTCCTTTGCTCGACGAGCTCCGGGGGGACGTCATTCCTAGGATCTATATCCATGCCATAGATATCCATAGAAGAGAGAAAGGAAACACTGCAAATAATGAAAAGAAACACACTTTATTGACTGAACTAACAAAACAAAACAAAGAAAAGAAAACACATGTGCCACAACTAGGAAACGACTCCTAACTCCACAAAGTGGGCTAGGCGGACACACTTTATTTGAAAGGAAAGCTAAGACAAGCTACTAAGGAACCTACAAACTACTATCAGGTAAGTCGAGATCCTCGCCCTCAAGAACTTCTGCAATCGTACCCTCTTTAAGATACCAATTAAGGAGCGGCATGGCTGCATGGTGAATTGAAGGACACTCGAGATCCGATTCCTCTACAGCAAGAACCATATCTTGAAACATTGTAACCATGGCTTCCGAATCCATCTGTTCTGCCCAGTCCTCGTTCTTCT
Organism: Liquidambar formosana; assembly: GCA_039720395.1. Classification (NCBI taxonomy): domain Eukaryota; kingdom Viridiplantae; phylum Streptophyta; class Magnoliopsida; order Saxifragales; family Altingiaceae; genus Liquidambar; species Liquidambar formosana. The sequence continues at coordinate 22,916,687 of CM077821.1, forward strand.
TTTCCCAATAGTTATCTTTGATCGCTTCATCGTCAACCATTGTAGCAATAATGGGATACCACTCAGTAAAGAATATTTCAAACCCCGGAACTCTCGCCTTAGTTGCTTTGTCAATGGATGGTTCGGGGAATCCACAGAATAGGAAGTCCTCCCCTTCCTTAACAAAGTAACCATTCAAGGTAGGTCGGTATGGCGAGATTTGGATATCTGGCGCCCTTCCTTCTGCTTTTGCTTTGATTCTTTCTCTGCTTCTCTACAACATCTCTATACGGTCCTTTTTGGAAGGCTCATACCCCAATCCGAAGGTATAGGTGACAAAGCGGCTCTGAACGGATACCGGTATGCCTTGCTGACGGCGTCCTAGTCCCATGCCTGGGAAGAAACTCATTTTCTTTATTATGCTCCCCACATGCAAATTGCCATGAGGACAAAAGTCGAGAGGTATCAACTCTCTCTGTTCCGGCTCTTTCTCTATGCATTGAACATACTCGAACCCAGACAATGGTGCCCCAACGGGCTCGGGCTTGATCTCGCAAATGGGTACCCCCGACAACTTTAAGTCATAATCACCTTGAAGTGTGACGATGGCCCCTTCATAAGGGAACTTGACTTTTTGGTGCAATGAAGAAGGGACAGCCCCTGCAGGATGAATCCAAGGTCTTCCCAACAAGAGGTTGAAGCACGACGGGACGTCCAGCACTTGGAACTCCACTCTGAATTCTGTAGGCCCCATAATCAACAGCAAAGTGACCACTCTAATCACCTCTCTACGGGTATTATCATAGGCTCTCACTGTTTGCCCGGATGGCATGAAGTCTGTTGGATCCAACCCCAAAACGGTGGCGGTTCTGAGAGGGCACACATTAAGAGCGGAACCATTATCAATCAGGACTGTTGGAACTCTCTTTCCCATGGTGTCAACAGTGATGTACATGGCTTGCGAATGGCTAGGTCCACTTTTAGGTAGGTCTACTTCTGAGAACACAATGGTTGAGTTCTTCGAGGTTGGATTCACCAAGTTCACCAAATTTTCTGGAGATGTGTCAACAGGAACCTGTATCTGGTTCAGCAACTTCAAGATAGTCTGATGGTGCTTGTAAGAGGCCATGAGCAAACCCCATATAGTGATGTTGGCATTAGTCTTTCTCAATTGCCTAAGCACTTCGTCCTCTTCTTCTTGCAGATCGAGGTGGCGATTACCTTCCAGGTCCCCCAATGGGTTGTCAGATTCTAAGTGCGGAGGCTTGAAATGGCGACCTCCTCTAGTTATGTGCTCTACCTCGTCATCACTCACCCACATATCATCAATCTCACCTACATCACCCATGAGGTCATCCCATGTGATTGTGTCGATCTCTTCCATTTGGACTTCCTCTGGCAACTCATCCCAACCTGTGGGGATTATAGGCTCCTCAGGGATGGGGTCGGGATAGAGTACATAGTAATCAAACTTTCCGGATGACTCTCCCAACAAACCCACTTTAGGATCTCCTGCCTCGAACCTTTCTTTCAATTGTCGCTGCATGGACTTCTTTGGCAATACCAAAACCTTTTGATCAATAAGGTCTTGAACTACCTTTTTCAGTATAACACAGTCCTCCGTATCATGTCCGGGTGCTTGATGGTACAAACAGAATTGGTGAGGAGTCGAAGGCCTCGGCTTTGAATGGCATGGCAATATGAGCCCTTTATCACAACATTGGTGGAAAACTTGGGTCAAGGTCATGGGAAGCGGCGTGTATTGCCTTATGGGTTGACGGGATTGGGACGAGCCTAGCTCGATGGCATTTATGTTGTTGGGAGGAGGCATATTGTGAGTGGGGAGGGGATTTCGAGTGACATTTGGGCGATTTGGTGCGGTGGGTGGTGAAATGATCTGCTTGTCGAGCAAATCTTGGATTTCATGGCGGAGGGGGTAACAACGGTTGGTTAGATGGCCTTTGGCTTGGTGGAACTTGCAATATTCATTTTCATTGTAGTTTTTGGGCAATGGGTTTGGTGGAGGCCTTGGGTCGAGGGGTTTCAGGAGGTCACGACTTCTCAGCTTTTCAAAGACTCTTTCGAGTGGCATGTATAGCTCGGTGAATTGGCGAGGTGAGGTGGAGTCATTTAGGGAGAAAGGGCGAGTGGGTTGGGTAATGGTATTGACCTCAGCATTGGGTTTTCCTCCAAAGTTTGTCCTTCGACTCCTTAGGACCTCCTCCGTTTTGATTGTTCCATCGGCGATTGCATCTTCAACTTGTGTGCCAGCCCCAACAAGAGCCTTGAAGTTCGGAAAGTAATGAGCAAAGAGATGCTTGTGATATATGGGCAGCAAGTTCTTCACCACCAACTGAATCTGTTCTTCCTCATTCGGTCTGTCTGTCATCTTAGAAGCCTTTTGTCTCCACCTAGTGATAAAGGCGGAGAAAGTCTCATTAACCCCTTGCTTAGTGGTTTCCAAGTCCCTTCGCGTGACATCCACTTCAGTGTTATACTTGTAATGGCCTGTGAATGCATTGCACACATCCTCCCAAGTCTTGGTTCTATTCTCCTCTAATGACAAAAACCATTTCAAGGCGGAACTTGCTAATGACTCATGAAACATTTGAGCCAATAACTCATCGTTCGCCCCTCGAGGGTGCATAGCTCGCACATACATCTTGAGGTGGGTTTTAGGACAGCCAATCCCATCGAATTTTTCCAACTCCGGCATCTTGAATTGTAACGGGATGCGAGCCTTTGGGAACAAGGACAAGGTGCGGATGTCCACCATATCATCAGACCTGCGGATTCCCTTCAGAGTTCGTTCTAAGGCCTCGACCTTGTTTGCCAGGACGGTTGAGCTCTCCCTTGATGTGGCTTTGGTTTCCCCTTCCTTGGTCTTGGGTAGTTCTCCCCCTTCTCCTAATGGTTCCTCAGGGGATTCAGACTCATTGGATCCTTGATTGTTATCAGTGACACGAGCCCTAGATTCAGGTTCAGAGTTCTTCTGTTGAAGGTCTTGAGCTAACTTGAGTGCGGTCTCGGATACCTGGGTAGTGTGATCAAGCTTTTCCATGATAGCTTTCAAAGCGGCCTCAAGGTTGAAACCCCGGTTGCTAGTTCTTTCTTCAGCCATATCCGACTCAGTGATGGAATCAGCACTGACTAGGCGCCCTTGTTGATCACGGATCCAAGCCAGCACGTCTCTCCCTCTAACATAGGGCAAACACTCAATTTTTTCAGCCTAAGGGTCCATCCTAAGCTTCCATAATTATCTCAAAATTTTTACAACATACACCCTTAATTAGTTCTCTTAACCAATTACCCTTGCGGGGGTCATGGGGAAGGGTACATATTAAGGATGTAGGGTGTAAAGTTTCCTTTAACTACCCACTCAATCAACAAAGCATGGCAACACATTACAAACACGGCAGCATATCATCACAACAATGTGTGTGCATATAGGTGATCCAACGGTGTCCTAGAAGGCCCATTACATGCAATTCTTTCTTTTAAGAGGGTAGGCTAGGGTCCTCAACTTTGCTTGTACCAATCTTTATACCTAACCACATGTGACATCAGGAATGTCGCGTGGGTCCAGCAGTACGTGATTGGTCCATTTGATATACCCAAGGGCAAGCCCAAGGGTACTTGGCAAGAGAGGTTTGATAGCTTCGCCCAACACATGGAATCAGGAAAACCAAGGTCGAACTAGGCTATCAGTTGGCAAGGATACATCGAGGGACAATCGAGTGATCATGCAACAGTAGCGCACACAATGCAATAAATGAAAGCACACAATCAAGCGGATGCAATGTGATTGATTTTAATTAACAATAAGAAATTAATTTAGCCCAATCAAATTAAATGAGTCTAGCCCTCGACATCCCCAGTGGAGTCGCCAAACTGTGAACCCACGGAAAAGCGCACGGAGCCCACAAGGGTTTGGCAAAAATCAATATAGGGGGTTTAAAGACAACAAACAAAAAGGGAGTCGCCACCTCAATTTTTAAGGAAAAGAGGAAAACCGTAAAAATATTTTATTTTCAAAACCACATGACTCCATTAAAGGAAAAGCAAAGTCTTTGAGACCAGAAAATTGGATCCGGGGGCTAAGTTACGACGTGGGAAGGTTCTGGGCAAAAGCCCATAGGCACCCACATCGCCCGAGTTGGTCTCCTAATTTAATTGGGCTAACTTAATATCTTTTCCACTAAAATATCATCATATATCATCACAAGGCAGCATGCATATCATATATTCCATCGAATCATCTCATGCATAATCAAACAAACAAAACAAAACAGAAAAAAGAAGAAAAGAAAAGAAAAACCTAGGATACTTGGATCCTAGGACGGACTTGAGCCTCACGAAGAGCGCCTACGTACCATGCAGCGAAATACATGGATCAAAGTCCACGTAGTTCGAAAAGAATAGGGTTACAACCTAATACAAACCTATGGTAATAACCCTAGGTTTCCTCATTTGAAAATATATTGATTTAATCCAAAACAGAAACCTTAATAAAAACCAGAATTTTATATTGAAGGAAACCTTTGATAATTACCATAAGCTTGTATTAAGAAGTAACCCTAGGAGGGAGAAGAGAAAAGAAAGAAAAGAAAGGTGAATTGGGGCACCTTCAAACCCTATTTACCTGAGCGCACAAGCTCCAAACATTAGCCATTTCAGACTATAGCAGCCCTATTTGCAATAGGACAAGCATTGTACCTGTTTGCACCCTTACAAGTGCACACAATCATGCAAAGAAAACAATATCCTAATCTGGACAGAACCTTGACAAAGCCTAAAATCATCCATTAATCATGCAAACAACAAGAATAACGAATAACTAAGGACTCTAACTCAATCCTACATGCAATGACTCGACTAACATGCATAAAAAACCAAGAAATCCACTAATATGAATGCAAACCTAGCATGATTCAACTATATGCAGCATATATAGAATGATTATGATGAGCAACAACCCAAAAACTAAGCTAAACATGCTGTATAAGACCTACGCGATTTCAGGGTTATCGAAACCCTAATCTCACAACTATGCATTAAAACCTATGAAATGACTCTAAGACATGCTCAAATTATCATGAATATCATTCATATAGCATATATTAACTAATAGGAACATCAACACATGATAACTATCATAGCAACCTAAACATGTGAACTATGCATGATTTAAGAAGATAGAGCGAATCAGGCTATCAAATCCTTGGTAAACCAGGGATTATCAAGCATATAAAGCCATAAACTATCCTAAAATCATTCATATACTATCCTAAAAACATGGAACTAACCTAACATGTGGAGCTATATCATGCACTAGAACTACCATAGAAGAAGAAGAAGAAAGAGAAGCAAGAGAAGCAGAGAATTCATGTTCAGCACTAAAGGGGTAGGCTTACCTCTTGTAGACTCTTCCTTATCTTCAAACCTCTTGTTTCCTTGCTTGCTTGGGGTTGAAGAGCCTCCTCTTGAAGTCCTTCTAGCTCTCCAAACTCGTAGCTCCCTCTCTCTCTAAGTGTAAAATGCAATTAACCTCCCTCTATGTGCTAAATATCATGTCCTTTATATAGAGAACTGACCCCCTAAACCAATGGCTAGGATTAATTCATTAAATAATGATCCTAGGGCTATTAGAGACTCTCTTGGTGCTCAAACAACTCAAACCTACACACTCCTAAGCTCAGACAAGTTGTTTTGGTGGAGGAAACCGTCAAAAGAGGGATAGAGGAGTCAGAGTTTGACTTAAAGAAGGATTCCTCAGGTGACCAACTAGGCCTGGACGGTTAGCCGTCTGGGCCTAGACGGCTGACCGTCCAGCCCCGGACGGTTACCCGAGGCCCTCCTATTTTGGCTCCGCTTTTGACTTCCACTTGCTTCAGAAGTCCTAAAATCTTCAAATTAAGTCCGATTTTGACGAAATAAAAGCCAAAACGACCGTGTTTCGAAGGGGAACACATTTTTAAGTATTTTAGGACAAAAATCCTCAACCATGGGTGCATGGTTAGGTTTTACAAAGGTGGTTAACCATGGTGCTTCACCGTCGCTAAGCTGGGTTTGTACACAAGGTCGAACCGAATGCTTTCCCAATCGAAAATTGATCTTTCTAAACATGTTTAGGACATAAATAAAGCCCAATTGAAGTTAATTGAGAGAAAATTGGTTGGGTCTTGTGAGTCAATTTGAGCAAACCAAGAAAGGGTCTTTTAGCCAACCCGAACCATTACGAGCCGAATTGATCTTAAACCATTAATTCATGAAATTGAACCTATATATGGACTCTGTATAACCATATGAACTTGATGGGATGACTCGGGATTCATTCCAAGGTCAAATGGAAAATATACGGCTTAAAAGACGATTATGCCCTTGAAGTCGCAAAAGTTCTTATTGACTATCGAGATGAACTCCAAATCACTTCAAAATTCATACACATGATATTCAATGCTATAGAAACTCAATGCAAAAGACTAGACTCAAAAAGGACTCAAAATCCTACATGAAATGATGTGTGCTAGCTAAGGTGACAAAAATGGGGTGTGACACCTACGTCCTCGCCTCAAGAGCGCACTTGAGGATTCACCAATCCACTATCACTCTCCTTCAAGGTGGAGCAGCAAACCTTTACAACTTGAGTGTTTTTCACCAACACTTAACCAAATGCACTCTTCTTAAGTGCTTACAAGTGAGGGTATTTACAACCCTTTTGATACAAAGTATTTGGAGATGATTTTGTGCTCAAAGAAAGCTCTCTCAAAGAGTAAATACACAGAAATTGAAAGCACAGTTTAGCTATTGATTGATTTCAATGAATGCTCACAAGAGGAATTAGGGCTTGTAATTGATTTTCTTGTTTTTGCTCAATGAATGCTCATAAATGAGCTCAAGCCTTGTATTTATACTCAAGGGGTCCAAAATAGCCGTTCTGGAACAATAAATGCCGAGAAAAGAGGTTTGGTGGGCAATAAATGCTTCAAATGTCCGTTAAAAAACTAGCCGTTATACTTCTCCCCGAGGCTTTCAGCCGGCTGAAACATCTTTCAGCCATCTGAAATATCCCTTTCAGCCGTCTGAGTGAGGCTGCTGAATGTTCCAGAGAGGGTGTAAAAATGGAACAAAAGATCATGTCATTCAGCCGTCTCAAAGCAGCATTTCAGCCGTCTGAAATATTCTTTCAGCCGTCTGATTAAGGCTGCTGAATATTCCAGAGAAGTTAACATATGGTATATTGAACAAGCCTGCTCCTTCAGCCGTCTGATCATCTATCAGCCGGCTTAAACGGACATTTCAGCCAGCTCAATGAGCCGTCTGAAAAATACAGAGAAGGTAATTTTTTAGGAGTTCATATTTTCAGCCTGCTGAAAAGGTTTAGCCTGCTGAAACAGCATTTTCAGCCTTCTGAAACTCTCTGTTTTCAGACCATGAAATTTCAGTAAGTCCATGTTCTAGGCAATTTGTTTTAAGCTTTCATGATAAATAATTTAGCATAGTTCTAAGCCCTTTTTAACCTTTTGTGAGCAATAATTGAAATTAATCTTACATATGGGTTCCTAAATTATTCACACATAGACTTGTGCTTGATGATGGAACTATTTGCTCTGTTTTCTAAAGAACTTGTGCTTTGTTTGCTTTTGCAAGTTGATCCTTGATCCTTGAGACATCGAATGGCTTTGATACCTGTCTAGATTCATCACTTAACTGATCATTAGTCCTTAAACATCTTATTATGTATTGTTATCATCAAAACCTCGGGGATAAAACCATTTAGGCCAACAATCTCCCCCTTTTTTTATGATGACAATCCATAGATGTTTTAATGGGGTAAAATGCACAACTTTAAGAACAAATTTTCTCCCCCTATCATTATGCATCGTATAGATGTGACATATTTAAAAGCATTTGTAATCATTTAAGCAAATTTCAACATGCTGTTCATGTTTAAGCGAACATGTAAATGAAATTGTACAAACAATATTAAAATAATCATTCCATAGATGATAGATGAAACAAAATTTCATTTCCATTTTCCAAATGTATCATTTCCATTTTCCAAATGTACCAAAAAAAATTACATTTCTATGGACATGTTTTCCATACATTCAACAAAATCCAAACATCTATCAATCCATCTCCCCCTTTGTCATCAATAACAAAAAATCACAAAGGAAAGGCGGGAAGGGAGGCACGAAGCTGCTGGGTGAGCTGAGCTTGGCAATCCTTGACGTCCTTGAGCTCACAAGCCATCTTGTCCATCCGATCATGCAGGGCCTCCATTTTGGTGGAGACGTAGCGCGTCAAGTCAGTCATTTGCTAGGATAGGGCGAGAAACATGTCACGGACAGAGGATGGAGGAGTAGGATGGGTAGGAAGAATGGGAGTAGGTGGAGTAAGGGGAGGAGGAGGGATAGTGGAGGATGAGGGTGCTGTAGTAGTGGGTGGAATGGTGTGATCCTGATGCGAGTCCTCCAACTCAGTAGCATCCTCATCTTCATTGTCTGCAGGTATTACCCTTTTCTTCACCCAAACTCCATTGACCAAGACATAATTCAGCCAACCCATGAAAGGAGCATTGATCTTGTTCTGAAATGTAGGATGGAATACTTCACCAGCTGTGGAAGGGATGCCATAGTGCTCAAATAGTACAGTCAATGCAGCCCCGTATGGGAGAACACTGCGACCCTCGGCGTCCTGCCCCTTCTTAGACCCTTTGGACTCATTTTTGGATTTCTCAGCACACAATTTCATATGGTATAACATCAAGTGGCCTAAGTTGATTGGTTTACCAGTCAGAATACACCAAAGGATCCCAATGTCGGTGTAGGTGACATGGTCCTTTCCACCACCTCGCGGAAGAATGTTGTAGAAGATGAATTTGTGCAGTAAATTACACTCGAGAGAAAATTCCTTTAAGGTAGGCTTAAAAGGCTCTGCAATGTCATTTCGGCCGAGGATTAATTTTAGGGCATCGATATGGTGAAAACCATCGATCCTTGCCCAAGAATGGGTTTCAGTAATCACGGCCCCATCCTGAGGTGTATGAAAAAGGTCATTCAGGGTTTGGTCAGTAAGCACAATGTGTGTGCCTTTGAGATAGGAGGTGGCTCGTCCAGGTGTAGGCATGGAGAAGTGGGTGAAGAAGTGACGGACAGTGGTGTTGTAGCAGGGCTTGGATAGAGTGCAGAATTCAAGAAGACCCACATTTTGCAAGAGAGAGCAAATACGAAAATGGTGGTCATTCAAGAATTGGGGTTCAAGAATTTTAGGGTATATGACTTTTTTACCAAAAAATTTCTTGGCAAATAACGTACCATGTTTAGGAGTCAGGTAGAGTGGAGGATCCATGGGTGGAGGAGGAGCATTGTCTTCGGACGGTTCATGACCTGAATCGTAATCCGGGTCTCCAGGACGAGGGCGAGGCTAGGGTGGTTGATGAGCCGGTGGAGGAGGAGGAGGCAGAGGCTGCTGTGTCGGAGATGGAGGAGGAAGCTGCTGACGACGAGGGCGTCGAGGGATAGGAGGGTTTTCAACCCTAGGGGGCGCCGTCGAGTGCTGGGAGAGGTGGCGTTGGGTGCAGGCGGCGGAGCTCTTTCGGAGCTTCTTCTTGGGTGGCTGGGACGATTCTTCGGCTTCAATAGAAGAGGGGTTGGCCTTCTTGAGATTCACCATTTGAGGGTTTTGGATTAGGGTTTGTAGTTGGAGTGAGGAAGAGAGAGAGAGAGAGGAACAGTGAAAGCCGAGAAGGAAGATTTTGAAAAAAAAACACTGTTTAGGGCTTAAAAAATTTATATACGCCGACAGTTTCAGTCGGCTGAAAATTTGATCAGCCATCTGAAATCCTCCTTTTGGTCGGCTTGGATCTATTTCAGCCGGCTTAAGCAGCCGTCTGATAAATTCAGACAACCCTAAATTTTGGAAACCCAAGGGACTAACTTTCAGCCGTCTGACGATACCAGTCAGCCGTCTGAAATGTCACTTTCGGTCGTCTTCTACCTTTTTCAGCCGGCTGAATCAAGCCGTCTGAAAAAATCAGAAGGGATAAAGAAAATGTGTTCAGATACAGGAGTTTTAGCCGTCTGACTAAGCAAGTCAGCCGTCTGAAATGATTTTCAGTCTGCTGAAAGTTCTTTCAGCCGTCTGAAAATATCAGACAGAGAATTAAAGAACATTTAAAGCAAGGAAAAGCATCATAATGAACATGTTAGCAAATTTCATCACTTAAATACATCCCAAGTTCACGTTTAATGAAATTAAACCTATCCTCTTGAAGTGGTTTTGTAAAAATGTCCGCTAATTGATGTTCGGTACCGACAAATTCAATTTCAACATCTCCTCTTTGAACATGATCTCTTATAAAATGATGTCTTATTTCAATATGTTTGGTTCGTGAGTGCTGAATGGGATTCTTAGTAAGATTAATTGCACTTGTATTATCGCATTTTATGGGAATATGATCATAATGCAAACCAAAATCCTCAAGTTGTTGTTTCATGTACAACACTTGTGCACAACAACTTCCGGCTGCCAAATATTCAGCCTTGGCTGTGGAAAGAGCAACCGAAGTTTGTTTCTTGCTAAACCAAGAAACTAGGGAATGTCCAAGAAAGTGACAAGTCCCGCTTGTGCTTTTGTGACCATCTTTGCATCCGGCAAAGTCCGCATCGGAATAACTAAGCATATCGAATGATGTGTATTTAGGATACCATATGCCAAGATTGATAGTGCCACTAAGATATTTAAATATGCGTTTAACGGCAAGCATGTGAGATTCTTTAGGACATGATTGATATCTAGCACACAAACATACACTATACATAATATCCGGTCTACTAGCGGTGAGATAAAGTAAACTACCAATCATACCACGATATTTCTTTTGATCTACGCATTTACCTTTCTCATCTTTCTCAAGTTTGATGGAGGTGCTCATTAGTGTGGCGAAATTCCTTCCATCTTCCAATCCATACTTCTTGATTAAATCTTTGACATATTTGGATTGATTTAAGAAGGTTCCTTCCTTTGTTTGCTTGATTTGTAATCCAAGAAAGAAGTTGAGTTCGCCCATCATGCTCATTTCAAATTCTTCTTTCATGACTTTAGCAAAATCCTCATATAAACTTACATTAGTGGAACCAAAGATAATGTCATCAACATATATTTGAATAATAAGCATGTCCTTATCAATGGTTTTGATAAAAAGTGTGGTGTCAAGTTTTCCTCGTTTAAAACCGTTTTTGATTAAAAAACCACTAAGTCTTTCATACCAAGCTCTAGGAGCTTGTTTCAACCCATACAAAGCTTTTGATAATTTAAATACGTGGTTTGGAAATTCAAGACTTTCAAAACCGAGAGGTTGTTCTACATAAACTTCCTCTTCAATAAAACCATTTAGAAAAGCACTCTTGACATCCATTTGAAATAATTTGAAATCTTTATAACATGCAAATGCAAGTAACATCCTAATGGCTTCAAGTCGAGCAACCGGTGCATATGTCTCATCATAATCAATGCCCTTTTGTTGATTGAAACCTTGGGCAACTAGACATGCCTTGTTTCTTACAATGGTACCCAATTCATCTTTTTTGTTTCTATATACCCACTTAGTGCCTATTACACCATGGTCATGTGGTCTAGGAACCAAGGTCCACACCTTGTTCCTTTCAAATTGGTTAAGCTCTTCTTGCATGGCTAGTATCCAAGATTCATCACTTTCGCCCTCATTTATGTTCTTAGGTTCAATTTGTGATAAAAATGCAAGATGATCACATATATTTCTCATGGAAGAACGAGTTCTTACCCCACGTGAGGGTTCACCTAGGATTTGATCCTTAGGATGATTCTTCACAAATTTCCAAGTCTTGGTAACATCCGGATGAAGTGGAGTGTCTTCAATTTCTACTTCTTCTTCCGGTTTCTTGATTTCAATGACTTCATCTACTTCCTTCTCTTTGCCTTTATCTTGTGGATCTTGCTTGTCATTAAGATTCAAGTTCTCAACTTGTTCTTGCAAGCTTGTACCTATATCATCATCATCATCCATATTTCTCTTGGGAGCAAGAGGGTTAGTTTCATCAAATACAACGTGCATTGATTCTTGAACGGTTAAAGTTCTCTTATTAAACACCCTATATGCTTTGCTTTTCATAGAATAACCAAGAAACACACCTTCATCGGATTTAGAATCAAATTTGGAGAGTTTGTCTCTATCATTTAATATAAAGCATTTACAACCAAAAACTTTAAAGCAACCTATGTTAGGCTTCTTATCATTCCATAATTCATAGGGAGTTTTACCAAGTTTAGATCTTAATAGCACTCGATTCATAACATAGCATGCGGTGTTAACGGCTTCGGCCCAAAAGTATTGAGGTAAGGAATGTTCATTAAGCATGGTTCTAGACATTTCTTCAAGAGTTCTATTCTTTCTTTCAAACACACCATTTTGTTGAGGAGTTCTAGGAGCGGAGAAATTATGATCAAAACCATTTTCGTCACAATATTGTTCAATATCCTTATTGATAAATTCGCTCCCCCTATCACTCCTAACATGTGTAATGGTATAGCCTTTCTCATTTTGGACTCTTCTACAATATGCAATAAATGTAGCATGAGTCTCATCTTTATGTGCAAGGAAGAACACCCATGTATATCTAGAGTAGTCATCAACAATCACAAATGCATAATGCTTCCCTCCAAGACTTGCAATAGCAATAGGTCCAAATAAGTCCATATGAATAAGTTGCAAAGGTCTAGTAGTTGAAATATGAGATTTTGTTTTAAAAGAAGACTTGGTTTGTTTTCCAAATTGGCATGCACTACATACTCCATCCTTTAAAAATTTTGCTTTTGGTAAACCTCTTACTAGTTCATGCCTTGAAAGTTTTAAAATCAAATCCATGCTAGCATATCCAAGTCTTCTATGCCATAACCAATGATTTTCATTTAAAGCGGAGAAGCAATGTACATTTTGTAATGCGATTTCTTCAAACTCTATAGTATAGATGTTACCAATCCTATATGCAACGAATAGGGTCTTATCATCATCCTCAATTATGCATTTATTGGATTTAAAAGTAACTCTATAACCCTTATCACATAATTGACTAATGCTAAGGAGATTATGTTTTAAACCATCAACTAATAAAACATTTTCAATGCAAAGTGAAGAATTCTTACCAACCTTGCCAATGCCAATTATCTTACCCTTGGCATTGTCTCCAAATGTCACGTAACCGCCGTCCTTGGGCTTCAAAGAGACGAACTTTGATCTATCACCCGTCATATGCCTTGAGCAACTACTATCAAGAAACCATTTTTCATTGCTTGATGACTTCAAGCATACCTACACAAATTCAAGTAGCTTTCTTTGGTACCCATACTTTCTTGGGTCCATAGGGGTTAGCCATAGGAGGTGAGGTTCCCTTAACCACCCACACCTTCTTGGTGAATCTTTTTGGTCTTCTTCTCATGTTACAAGTATAAGCGTTGTGTCCTTCCTTATTACATTAAGTACATGAGATTTTAGGTGTGTTAGGAACTTTAGGCTTAGGAAAGAAGTTAATGTAGGATTTTTGTTTAACATGTTCTTGATACCCAATTCCGGCCTTGTCAAAACACCATCTTTGACTAGTTAATATCTTATCCAAGTTATCCCTTCCATTGGTAAACTTGGCCAAGGTATTAGTCAAGTCTTCAATCTTTTATTTCAATGAAGTGTTTTCATTTTCAAGATTAGATTGAGAGATGATAGGGGGTGAGTCTATCTTGCTTTTCAACTCTAAGTTCTTATTTTTCAAAGCATTTAGTTCTTTTTGAAGAGATGAGATATTCTTTTTCAAATCATTATTTTTGTGAGAAAATCTTTTTAATTCAAGAAAAGTATCTTCAAGAGCATCTTGTAGTTCTTCATAAGTAGGAGGTTCTTCTATAGGATAATCAATAGAGTTAGGTTCGATTACCTCATCTTCTTTTGCCATGAGACAAAAGTTTGCAACTTCTTGATCACAAGAAGCCTCCTCATCTTCTTCATCACTATTTGCTTCATCATCCCAAGTGACGGTGAAAGCCTTCTTCTTGAATTTTCTATTGTCCTTGAAGTTGTTGTTGTTGTGGTTTGTCTTGTTGTAGTTGTTGTTGAGTTGGGGGCAATTTATCTTGATATGCCCGGGCTTCTTACATTCAAAACACACTTGAGGTTCTCTATTTGAAGTCTCTCCTCTATTTGGAATCCTTTTGGAGGAGTCTCCCTTGTTGAATCTCCTTCCTTGATTTCTTCTAGAAAAGAACCTTTTGAGTTTGTGAGATATGAAAGCAATGTCTTCATCTTCCTCATTTTCACATTCTTCACTTGGTGTTTCTTCTTCATCTTGTGAGGCTTTGAGAGCCATACTTTTGGAAGTCTTTCCTTTATCAATTTCACGAGCTTTGAATGTGAGTTCTTGTGTGACTAAGTTGCCATCAAGATCACTCAAGGTCATTGATGATAGCTCCTTTGATTGAAGTAGAGTTGTGGTGAGGACATCCCATCGCTTAGGCAAGCTCCTAAGAATTTTTCTTACCAATTCGGAGTTAGTGTAAGTTTTTCCAAGAGAACTCAAGGGATTAATAATAGCATTAAATCTAGCAAACATATCTCTAATAGATTCATCCTTTTTCATTTTGAACATTTCATATTCACAAACAAGCATGTTAATTTTAGCTTCTTTTACTTGAGATGTTCCTTCATAGGTAACCTCCAATGTGTCCCATATCTCTTTGGCACTAGTGCACCTAGAGATTTTGCTAAACTCATCATTAGTTAGAGCACAATATAACAGCCCAATGGCTTTGGAATTAAGTTCAAGGGACTTGTGATCAGCTGTGGTGTATTCTTGTGGTACTTTAGGAAGTGTAACTCCATCTACCACTTTAGTAGGGATTAAAGGACCCTTAGAAGTAATGTTCCACAGCTCATAGCTAGTGGATTGAATAAAGATTTGCATTCTAATTTTCCAAAAATTGTAGAGAGATGCTTCTCCATTGAAAAGTGGTGGTCTATTGGACGATTGTCCTTCGGAGAATCTGTTACCACTATAGTTGGCCATATCATTCCTCGCAAGACAAATATGTCAAATGCAAGAGGTTGGGCTCTGATACCAATTGTTGTCCCAAGTGAATAACCCTAGAGGGGGGGTGAATAGGGTTATAGGCCAATTAAAAAGAACTTATAGCAATCAAAAATCAGATTATTGCAAACAAGATTAAATGTAAAATAATGCAATAATAAAGAGATAAAGGGAAAGAGAATGCAAATGATATAACGAGGTTCGGCCTCCCACCTACGTCCTCGCCTCAAGAGCGCACTTGAGGATTCACCAATCCACTATCACTCTCCTTCAAGGTGGAGCAGCAAACCTTTACAACTTGAGTCTTTTTCACCAACACTTAGCCAAATACACTCTTCTCAAGTGCTTACAAGTGAGGGTATTTACAACCCTTTTGATACAAAGTATTTGGAGATGATTTTGTGCTCAAAGAAAGCTCTCTCAAAGAGTAAATACACAGAAATTGAAAGCACAGTTCAGCTATTGATTGATTTCAATGAATGCTCACAAGAGGAATTAGGGCTTGTAATTGATTTTCTTGTTTTTGCTCAATGAATGCTCATAAATGAGCTCAAGCCTTGTATTTATACTCAAGGGGTCCAAAATAGCCGTTCTGGAACAATAAATGCCGGGAAAAGAGGTTTGGTGGGCAATAAATGCTTCAAATGTCCGTTAAAAAACTAGCCGTTATACTTCTCCCCGAGGCTTTCAGCCAGCTGAAACATCTTTCAGCCGTCTGAAATATCCCTTTCAGTCGTCTGAGTGAGGCTGCTGAATGTTCCAAAGAGGGTGTAAAAATGGAACAAAAGATCATGTCATTCAGCCGTCTCAAAGCAGCATTTCAGCCGTCTGAAATATTCTTTCAGCCGTCTGATTAAGGCTGCTGAATATTCCAGAGAAGTTAACATATGGTATATTGAACAAGCCTGCTCCTTCAGCCGTCTGATCATCTATCAGCCGGCTTAAACGGACATTTCAGCCGGCTCAATGAGCCGTCTGAAAAATACAGAGAAGGTAATTTTTTAGGAGTTCATATTTTCAGCCTGCTGAAAAGGTTCAGCCTGCTGAAACAGTATTTTCAGCCAGCTGAAACATAGTTTCAGCCGTCTGAAACTCTCTGTTTTCAGACAATGAAATTTCAGTAAGTCCATGTTCTAGGCAATTTGTTTTAAGCTTTCATGATAAATAATTTAGCATAGTTCTAAGCCCTTTTTAACCTTTTGTGAGCAATAATTGAAATTAATCTTACATATGGGTTCCTAAATTATTCACACATAGACTTGTGCTTGATAATGGAACCATTTGCTCTGTTTTCTAAAGAACTTGTGCTTTGTTTGCTTTTGCAAGTTGATCCTTGATCCTTGAGACATCGAATGGCTTTGATACCTGTCTAGATTCATCACTTAACTGATCATTAGTCCTTAAACATCTTATTATGTATTGTTATCATCAAAACCTCGGGGATAAAACCATTTAGGCCAACACCTATGAAGGAACTTCTCAAGTGAAAGAAGCAAAGATAAATATGCTTGTTTGTGAATATGAATTATTCAAAATGAAAAAGGATGAATCAATTAGAGATATGTTTGCTTGTTTTAATGCTATTATAAATCCTTTGAATTCTCTTGACAAAATTTATACTAACTCCAAATTGGTGAGAAAAATTCTTAGGAGCTTGCCAAAGGAATGGGATACATTCACAACGACCGTACTTCAATCAAAAGAACTTAGTTCAATGACTCTAAGTGACCTTGATGGAAACCTAGTCACTCAAGAGTTTATATTCAAGGCACGTAAAGTAAGTGAAAGCAAGACTTCGAAGAGCTTAGCCCTCAAAGCCTCACCTGATGAAGAAGAACCATCAATTGAAGAATGTGAAAATGAAGAAGAAGAAGATATAGCTTTCATATCTCAAAAGTTCGAGAGATTCTTCTCTAAAAGAAATCAAGGAAGGAGATTCAACAAGGTGACTCTCCAAAAGGGTTCCAAATAGAGGAGAGACTTCAAATAGAGAACCATAAGTGTGCTTTGAATGCAAGAAACCCGGACATATCAAGATAAATTGTTCTTAACTCAATAACAACTACAACAAGACAAGTCACAACAACAACTTCAAGGACAATAGAAAGTTCAAGAAGAAAGCTTTCACTGTCACTTGGGATGATGAAGCAAATAGTGATGAAGAAGATGAGGAGATTTCTTGCGATCAAGAAGTTGCAAATTTTTGTCTCATGGAAAAGGAAGATGAGGTAATAAAATCTAACTCAAGTGATTATCCTATAGAAGGACTTCCTACTTATGAAGAATTGCAAGATGCACTTGAAGACACTTTTCTTGAATTAAAAAGGTTTTCTCTAAAAAACAATGATTTGAAAAAGAATATCACATCTCTTTAAGAAGAATTAAATGTTTTAAAAAATGAAAATTTAGAATTAAAAGGTAAGATAAACTCACCCTCTACCATATCTCAATCTAGTATTGAAAGTGAAAACACTTCATTGAAAGAAAAGATTGAAAACTTGACTAATACCTTGGCTAAGTTTACCAATGAAAGGGATAACTTGGATAAGATATTAATTAGTCAAAGATGGTGCTTTGACAAGGCCGGAATTGGTTATCAAGAACATGTTAAACAAAAATCTTACATAAATTTCTTTCCTAGCCTAATGTCTCTAGCACACCTAAAATCTCATGTACCTATTGTAACAAGGATGGACATAATTTCTACACTTGTAACATGAGAAGGAAACCCAAAGGTTTTCCTAGGAAGGTGTGGGTAGTTAAGGGGACTTCACCACCTATGGCTAACACATATGGACCTAATAAAGCATGGGTACCAAAGAAAGTTACTTGAGATTGTTGTGTAGGTATGCTTGAAATCTTCAAGCAATGAGAAATGGTTTCTTAATAGCGAATGTTCAAGGCACATGACGGGTGATATATAGATCAAAGTTTGTATCTTTGAAGCTCAAGGATGGAGGATTTGTGACATTTGGAGACAATGCCAAGAGTAAGATAATTGGCATTGGCAAGATTGGTAAGAATTCCTTTCTTTGTGTTGAAAATGTTTTATTAGTTGATGGTTTAAAGCATAATCTCTTTAGCATTAGTCAATTATGTGATAAAGGTTATACTTTAAATCCAATAAAGGCATAATTGAAGATGATAATAAAAATCTATTTGTTGCATATAGGATTGGTAACATCTATGTTATAGATTTCGAAGAAATCTCATTACAAAATGTACATTGCTTCTTCGCTTTAAATAAAAATCATTGGTTATGGCATAGAAGACTTGGACATGCTAGCATGGATTTGATTTCAAAACTTTCTAGGCATAAACTTGTAAAAGGTTTACCAAAAGCAAAATTTTCAAAAGATGAAATTTGTAATGCATGCCAATTTGGAAAACAAACCAAGTCTTTTTTCAAAACAAAAACTCATATTTCAACTACAAGACCTTTGCAACTTATTCATATGGACTTATTTGGACTTATTGCTATTGCAAGCCTTAGAAGGAAGCACTATACATTTGTGATTATTGATGACTACTCTAAATATATATGGGTGTTTTTCCTTGCACATAAAGATGAGACTCATACTGTATTTGTTACATATTGTAGAAGAGTCCAAAATGAAAAAGGCTACACCATTACATATGTTAGGAGTGATAGGGGGAGTGAATTTGTCAATAAGGAAGTTGAACAATATTGTGATGAGAATGGTTTTGGTCACAATTTCTCCGTTCCTAGAACTCCTCAACAAAATGGTGTGGTTGAAAGAAAAAATAGAACATTTGAAAAAATGTCTAGAACCATGCTTAATAAACATTCATTACCTTAATATTTTTGGGCCGAGGCCGTTAATATTGCATGCTATGTTATGAATAGAGTGCTATTAAGATCTAAACTTGGTAAAACTCCTTATGAATTATAGAATGATAAGAAACCTAACATAAGTTACTTTAAAGTCTTTGGTTGTAAATGCTTTGTATTGAATGATATAGATAAACTTTCCAAATTTGATTTAAAATCCGATGAAACTGTATTTCTTGGTTATTCTATGAAAAGTAAAACATATAGAGTTTCTAACAAGAGCACATTAACCGTTCAAGAATCTATGCATGTTGTATTTGCTGAAACTAACCCTCTTGCCATAAAAAGACATATGGATGATGATGATGATGATGATGTAGGTACAAGTTTGTAAGAACAAGTTGAGAACATGACTCTTAATGACAAGCAAGACCCACAAGTCAAAGGCAAAGAAAAAGAAGAAGATGAAGTCATTGAAGTTAAGAAACTGGAAGAAGACGTAGAGATTGAAAACACTTTACTTCATCCATATGTCACCAAGACTTGGAAATTTGTGAGGAATCATCCTAAGGATCAAATCTTAGGTGAACCCACCTAAGACCATGTTTGAAGCCGAAGGTTATGAATTTTGGATACTAGCTATGCAAGAGGAGCTTAATCAATTTGAAAAGAACAAGGTTTGGATCTTGGTTCCTAGACCACATGACCATGGTGTAATAGGCACCAAGTGGGTCTATAGAAACAAGAAAGATGAATCAGGTACCACTGTTAGAAACAAGGCACGATTAGTTGTCTAAGGTTTCAATCAACAAGAAGGCATTGATTATAATGAAACTTATGCACCTGTTGCTAGACTTAAAGCCATTAGGATGCTACTTGCATTTGCATGCCATAAAGATTTCAAATTATTTTAAATGGATGTTAAGAATGCTTTCTTAAATGGTTTTATTGAGGAGGAAGTTTATGTTGAACAACTTCTCGGTTTTGAAAGTCATGAATTTCCAAATCATGTGTTCAAATTATTAAAAGCTTTATATGGTTTGAAATAAGCTCATAGAGTTTGGTATGAGAGGCTTAGTGGCTTTCTAATAAAAAATGGTTTTAAAAGAGGAAAACTTGACACCACACTTTTTATCAAAACCATTGATAATGACATATTTATTATTCAAATATATGTTGATGATATTATCTTTGGTTTCTACTAATGAAAGTTTGTATGAGGATTTTGCTAAAGTCATGCAAGAAAAATTTGAAATGAGCATAATGGGCGAACTAAATTTCTTCCTTGGACTTCAAATTAAGCAAACAAAGGAAGGAACCTTCTTAAATCAATCCAAATATGTCAAAGATTTGATCAAGAAGTATGGATTGGAAGATGGAAGGAACTTCACCACTCCTATGAGCACCTCTATCAAACTTGAGAAGGATGAGAAAGGTAAATGCGTAGATCAAAAGAAATACCGAGGTATGATTGGTAGTTTACTTTATCTCACCGCTAGTAGACTGGATATCATGTATAGCGTATGTTTATGTGCTAGATATCAATCATGTCCTAAAGAATCTCACATGCTTGCCGTTAAACACATATTTAAATACCTTATTAGCACTATCAATCTTAGTATATAGTATCCTAAATTCACATCATTTGATATGCTTAGCTATTCTGATGTGGACTTTGCCAGATGCAAAGTTGTTGCAAAAGCACAAGTGGGACTTGTCACTTTCTTGGACATTCCCTAGTTTCTTAGTTTAGCAAGAAACAAACTTCAGTTGCTCTTTCTATAGCCGAGGCCAAATATTTAGTGGCCGGAAGTTGTTGTGCACAAGTGTTGTACATGAAACAATAACTTAAGGACTTTGGACTTCATTATAATCATATTCCCATAAAATGTGATAATACAAGTGCAATTAATCTCACTAAAAGTCCCATTTAGCATTTACGCACTAAAAACATTGAAATAAGGCATCATTTCATAAGAGATTATGTTAAAAAAGGAGATGTTGGAATTGAATTTGTTGGTATCGAACATCAATTGGCAGACATTTTTACAAAACTTCTTCAAGAAGATAGGTTTAATTTCATAAAACGTGAACTTGGCATGTGTTTAAGTGATGATATTTGATAACTTGATCATTGTGATGACATTTTGTGCCCAAATACTTTTTATCTTTCTGTTTGATATTTTCAAATGGTTGAAAGAACTTTCAGTCGGATGAAAATACTTTCAGACGGCTGACTTATGAAGTCAGACGACTGAAAGTTGATTGTCTGATTGTCCATTTTTAAGGGGTTCTCTGTCTTTTTCAGACGGCTTGCTCAGCTGGCTAAAAAATAGTGAAACCAACCGAAAGTGGAATTTCAAACGGCTGAAAGAACTTTCAGTCGACTGAAATTATCGGGGTATTTAAACTGTTCAAGCCCTAAATAGTGACTTTTCAAATCATTTCTTCGCGGCCTTTCCCCTTCTTCTTCGACGACCTAAACCCTCCTCTATTTCTTCACTTCACTTCATCGTCCATGGCACGAACCAAGAAAGCTGAGCCTCCCAAGCAAGCCAATGAAGATAAAGGTGGCCCTTCCCAACCTCCACAGAAGAAATTTACCGCCACGAACACTCAACGGAGTCGTATTTGATTTTAACGACTTGTGGTAAGGCAAGAACAACCTCCATTTCCTTTACCACTCGCACCACAGCCACTACCACCATCTCCTCCACGTTGTGCTCCTCCCGGCGAGCCTAATTATGATTTGGGGCATGAACCATTCGAAGGGCATGAGGTTCAACCCAAAGTCGATCTCCTATGTACCTCTCTCCAGAATTTGGTACCCTCTTTGCTAAAAACTTTTATTCTAAAATGGTGATTTACCCTAAAATTGTTGATCCTTCCTTCTTAAATCACTACCACTTTCGTGTTTGTTCTTTGTTACAAAATGTGGGTTTGCTAAATTTTTGTTGCCTTTCTGAATTATGTTTCAATACATTGGTTCGTGTATTCTACACCCACTTCACCATGACTTCTCTTGGTGCCACTTCTTATATCAAGGGTAAACATATGACCCTCAATGACCGAATGCTTAATGACCTCTTTCATGTTCCTTAAAATGGGGTAGTCATCACAGAGACTTATACTTGGCCACAAATCAAGGGAGTCCACCATGTTGATGCCCTCAAGCAAATCTTAGGCCTTGATGATATCATTGAGCCTTACAAACCTAACTTAAAAGAATTTTCTTTGGAATGCAATTTGCTACACAAAATCCTATTTTATAATATTGTGCCTCGAGGTGGAGGAAAAGATCATGTCAAATACATGGACATTGCATTGATTTGCTGTATTCTGAATGGAAAACCCATTAATTTGGGTCATCTTATGTTATACCATATGCGGTCACGTGTGGAAAAGACTAATAGTGAGCCAAAAAAGGGAAAGGATGTGGAAGGAAAGAGTATACTTCCTTATGGTACAACATTGATAGTTCTGTTTACTCACTATGGAATGCCCCACACTACTGGAGATATCTTTTATCCCACCTTCCGCAACAAGGTAAATGCCTCCTTCTTGGGTTGGATGAACTATACCTTAGTCAATGGTGTATGGGTTAAGAAGGGCACAATCTTTGATGGCGAAGCAGTACTTGATGATGAGCCTGAAGATATGCAGCATGAGATTCCCCACCCACCCCCTACCACCCCTCCTGTCCCTATTGATCCTCCTATTTTTGTCCCTCCTTCTCTTCTCTTTCCTCCTACTGACCATTCCCACTCTCCACTTCCTTCCCTATCTCTTACACCACCCCCTACTACTCATTCCTTTGCCCCTCCTACCATTACTTATTTATTCATCTCTATTTCAAACCAAATGACTGATTTGAAGAGATATATTCAAAAGAAGCTAGAGGGCCTCCATGAAAAAGTTGATGAGGTTGAGGTTGCCATTGACAAGCTTTAGAAAAGTCAATAGTTGCTTGATAAGAAGCTCCAACATCTTCCTTCTCCTGCTCTATGATTTTTGATGATGCCAAAGGAGGAGATGATGTTTATTTGATGTTTTAATGTTTTGATATTTTGATGTATTTTTAAAACTGTTGGATATATGAATGTATCGAACTTGATTAACAGTTATACAGTTATGATTTTATTTCAATACTTTAGTTTATCTTGATATTTCGATGTATTTTTGAAACTGTTGGATATATGGACGTATCAAACTTGATTAACAGTTATACAGTTATGATTTCATTTTAATACTTTAGTTTATCTTGTATGGATGAAATTCTCTTTACCATATCTTGAATTTCACTTCAAATGCTTGCACATTAGTATCATATGACCTATTTAGATAATTCATGTTGATAGGGGGAGAATATTGCTTTAACTTAACATATTTTACCGTATCTCAAACATCTATGAATTGTCATCATCAAAAAAGGGGAGATTATTGGCCTAAATGGTTTTAATCCCATAGTTTTGATGATAACAATACATAATTAGATGTTTAAGGATTAATGAGCATTTAAATGATTAATCTAGGCAGGTATTAAGGCCATAAGATACTTTAAGAATTAAGGATCAAGTTGCAAAAGCAAACAAAGCACAAGATCATATGAAAACAGAGCAAATGGATCCATCAATCATTCAAGAGCGTTCAAGCTTTATCACAAGTCTATATATGAGATTTTTAGGAGCATATTATAAGATTAATTTTAATCCTTGCTTACACAAGATTAAAGGGCTTAAAATTTTGCCAAATTGATAAATATAAAGGCCTAATGTGATTCACCTTGAACCTAGAGTTAGTGAATATTCACTATCTGAAAACAAAGATTTCCAGAAGGCTGAAACATAGTTTCAGCTGGCTGAAAATGTTGTTTCAGCAGGCTGAAAGTGATTAGCAGGCTGAAAATGCACTTACTTGAAAAATCAACTCTCTAGTATTTTCAGACGGCTCTTTGATCCGGCTGAAAGACTACTTTAAGCTAGCTAAAAGATGTGTTCAAACGGTTGAAGAGCTTGAACCTTGAACTTTAAAATATCAGTAGCCTTCTTCAAACGGCTGAAAGAGAAGTTTTAGCTGGCTGAAAGTTGTTTTAGTCGGCTGAAAGCCTTGGGCAAAGTTCTAACGACTAGTTTTATAATGGACTTTTGAAGCATTAAATGCCCACCAAACTCTTTTTCTTGGCATTTATTGCTACAGAATGGCTATATTGGACTCATTGTGTATAAATACAAGCCTTGAACTCATTTATGAGCATTCATTGAGCTACAAACAAGAAAATCAATTTCAAGCCCTAATTTTTCTTGTGAGCATTTATTGAAATCAATCAATAGCTGAGTGTGCTTTCATTTTCTATGTATCTACTCTTTTGAGAGAGCTTTCTTGAGTACAAAAACAACTCCAAACATCTTGTATCAAAGGGTTGTGTGAACCCTCACTTTGTAAGCACTTGAGAAGTGTGTTGTGGCTAAGTGTTGGTAAAGAACACTTGAATTGTAAAGGTTTGATGCTTTACCTTGAACGAGAGTGATAGCGGATTGGTGAATCCTTAAGCGAGCTCTTGAGGCGAAGATATAGGTAGGAGGCCGAACATCGTTAACATCGTTTACATTCTCTTCCTCTTAATCTCTCTATTATTGCTCATCCTTGTATTTATTCTTACTTGCAATAATTTGATTTTGAGATTGTTATTATTTTTTAATTTGGCCAATAACCCTATTCACCCTCCCTTTAGGGTTATTTACTTGGGACAACAAATGTCTAGTTTTTTAAACAGTCTTTTGAGCATTAAATGCCACCAAACTCTGATTCCTGACATTTATTAAGCCCAAACGGTCATATGAGATTAAGGGGCTATATATATAAAGGTTTAAACTCATTTATTAGCATTCACTGAATATACAACAAGATCATTCATTACAAACCTTAATTTTTTTGTGAGCATTCATTGAGATTCAATCATTAGCTGAGTGTGCAATCAATTGTTGTGTATTTAATCTTTTGAGAGAGCTTCCTTAGTACAAAAATAAACTCTATTCATGTTGTATTGAAGGGTTGTGAAAACCCCCAATTTGTAGCACTTGTAGAGTGCACTTGTGCAAGTGTTAGTAAAGAATATTTGTGTGCAAGGAGATTGGTATAGTGTATTGGTGAATCCTCAAGCGAGCTCTTGAGGTGAGGACGTAGGCGGAGAGGCCGAACCTCATTAATATCGTTTGCAATCTCTTTCTCTTAATCTCTCTATTGATTATCTTATTACTTGTTCTTGTTTGTATTCTTACTTGCAATAAACTGGTTTTTAGATTGCATTTGATTTCATGCTTAGCTGAAAACCCTATTCACCCCCTTTCTAGGGTTGCTCACTTGGGACAATAATGAGAAATATCTTGAAACACTTTAGCATTCTGGGCTTTCTATATCCATTAGATGGTGGAGAAGAAGCCAAAAAACTAGGGACCATCATGCATGTTTTTTCTCTTAAATCACTTGATGTTAAGGACCAGCCATATATCCAAGAGGGGGACTAGGAATTCCTACTGATCCTCAAGAGAGATTATTAGTTCCTAAACAGCCCTCGCATAGGGGCAGTCCCTAAGAATGTGGATTGTATTCTTCATTTGGGAGAGGCATCTAAGACACAAAGGATCATCAGTTAGGCATCTCGTCATGTGGAGTTGGTTGGATAGGATTCTTTCCTGCCTAAAATGCCAGAGAAACATTTTCAGTTTTTAGAGGACCTTTAATTCCCAAATCCAAGCCTAAGAGGATTGGGAATTCACATAGGGCCCTCATTGGTAAGGATCTCAAAAGTGAATCTGGTATGAAACTTTCCATCAGTGGTATGTGCCCAAATGGGCTTATCATCAAAGGAAGTATAGATATATAGGGGAGTAATAGGAATGAGGTCCTTGGCCTCACTAGGGAGATTGGATTATAACACAGTTAGATTCCAGCATTTGTTGTGGTCGATAAGATTCACCACTTTGAGAATTTGTTCACAACGGTAGATAGATTCAGAATATTGGATCAATAAGGAGAAGACTCCAGTCCACCATGAGTCCTATAGCGAGATGGTGGTGCCATCACCCGCCCTCCATCATCACTTCTTCACATATTAGTCCTTTTTAATATATATATATATATATATATATATATATATATATATATTCGGATTCATTCTTTGTGGTCCTACCATTTTATGCATATGTTTTAGTTTACATTACCTTGAAAAGAAAAAATTTTTTTTATTGCAATTAAATGTTGTTTCAATTCTTTGTTTTACTATCATACGTCTTTTTAGCCCCAAATTCTATTATGAGGGATGAGTTTCAAAAATGTGAATAAACAAGAAAAATTGTAAATGCATATCCTAAACTAGGAATAGAAACAATGTAAATATCTCTCCTTTAATTTTTGAAACTAAGCAGACCTCTTTTCACTTTTGTATTTAGCAAAATAATAAAAACAATATTTTTATTTAATATTTGTACTGGAATAATTGAAAAATCTAGCCTCAAGATTACCATGAACTATTGAAGTTTTTTTTAACACATTGGAAAATGCGTGTGTAAGCATTAGCATGGGCCACTCAAAAGCTCTGTCATTATATATTGTCCTTAAGTGTTGATGATATGTAGTTTAATGGACCCTCAAAAGTATATTTTCATCGTTAGGTTGCTTTTGCTAGTCTTAGAGTTTGAGATCAAGTATGTCCAAAGGGAAGTGTCGCACTGATTTGTATGTCTAGCATCTACTTCAGAACCAATCAATCAAAAATTCCCTAATTAGGATTTATTCAAAATAGAATCCAAGCCTTGGAAAGTTTACTTTGACAGAGCTACTAATAGAAGAGAATTTGGAATCTATGGAGGAAATTTCCCATGGGAGGATACCATGGGTATTTCCCTGATGGAGTTGCTTACATGCATGTCACACCAAAATTCGAGTTTCTTCTTCCTTCTCCACTTGGACCAATGTGGTCTTAGATCTAAAAAAGATTCTCTAACGCCCAAGTTAAGAAAGGCCCAAAAAGATAAGAAGAATTGAAAGTGAATGTTGCATAGCTTTGCCTTTGCATGATACAGGTATTTATATCCCATCATCGTGGTTTTAAGGGTTTCTAGGGAGAGGACAAATGTCATTATCCCTAGAATTCTTTGTAACTCTCCTTTCGAGCAGTTTGTACGTTTCGTTTAAGTACCGACCAGAGTTGCTAATGGAACGTGCTATTACGTAGACGTTTCTGTTATGCAGTTGATGTCATTGATCACGTGAATGACTAAGAGTTTGTCCGCTGAGTGGACTGTTTCTCCAAGGACATATGGTGAGAAGTAGGTCGTTCCCTATCTTTAAGCATATTCCCTCTGGTTTTTAGGAGCCCTAGACCCCTTGGCCGTGCTTGGATGCAGGTTTTGCTCTAGACACTCAATCTGTACTTCAAGG
Source organism: Liquidambar formosana (assembly GCA_039720395.1). Classification (NCBI taxonomy): domain Eukaryota; kingdom Viridiplantae; phylum Streptophyta; class Magnoliopsida; order Saxifragales; family Altingiaceae; genus Liquidambar; species Liquidambar formosana. Next base: position 22,944,011 of record CM077821.1, read on the forward strand.
AGCATCCGCGATTAGGTAACTTCTTGTGACATGGTGCCTTCTGAGCACGGACGTTGGCAATCAATCTAATCCTCTTTGGAATTGGAGGCAAATGCCTTGCTCCAACTCGCTGTGCTCAAGTTGTCGTGCCTAAGAGATTGTGCTAAATGGATTTTGTCATTGTCTCCATAAATGACTAGACTGTTTTATATAAATAACTTGAACATTTCTCGTCGCTCCATTCTCCGAAGTGGCTGGTGTATGTGCAATTGTCATATCCTCTATTATTAATTGAGAGATGTTATTATTACCCATAAATCCGTAATAAATGCTTGATCTACTTAGTCATCCCTAAAGAGGAGCCTTCCCGGTTTTGCCTGTGAAAAGGACACATGGCATCATTGGGATTTTATCTCCCATAAAGTCCGAATTTTGTTAGTTTTGTTGGATAACGCCCATATTCCGCTGGTTGTGAAGTTGGAATTTAAAACTACATACAACATAACTGAATGAGAAACTTATATTGTAGATTTTGATGCCGCCTTGGTATTGGAAATCAGTGAGAAAGAAGTTTACAAGGATTTAGCTCTTATCACTTTTGGGATTGAATAGAAATGTAAGTTTTGGATCCGAAAGCAACCGATATCGAATCAACTTGATTTTTGCCATGTATAAGCTATATGAGAATGCTATCTAATCTAATAGTGGGTTCGCAAAATATGAGCTATAAAAACTTATATCAACTATTTTGTCAAAAGTTGTATCCCCAATCCTAACCCTTATTTAATAATGTTAAAAGTTAAAGATGCGTATACCTTTTTTTTTGTGTGGATAAATAGCATCAGAACTTCATTCATGGGAAAAACCAGTACTAAAAGTATATACCAATAACCTAATAGGAATATAGACAAGTCGAATTAATATATACAAAAATTTTATATAATAAATAGTAAAAGGTTTATACATATACATATACATATACATATATAGGATAGTGAACAGGTAAAAATGTGCTAATTTAAGTTATATCAAAACTTGTATTGAGGGTTGTACCATATGCATTAGTGGGTTACAGGGTACATGAGACAATGCATGGGGTAGAACCCCTAATGCATGCATGGTGTTGATATAACTTATATCAGCACGTTCTTATATAGATAGAGTTCTGATCAAGTCAGCACATACTCACCTAACTTATATCATCACCATGCATTAGGGGTTGTATCTCATGCATTGGCCCATATACCTTATAACCCACTAATGCACAAGATACAATCTTCAATGCGGTGCTGATATAAGTTATATCAACACATGATTACCGTCCTCTATATCTATATATATATATATATATATATATATATATATATATATAGATATATGTACTTAATATCAAGTACACTTGATATAACTTCGCATTAAGTGCACTCTAAAAATCTTACCTGTGACTCGCATTTTTTGAAGTTAACTGTTAGATTAGAAAGCCTTCTCATGTAAGTAATCCATGCCAAAAATAAAGTTGATCCAAAACTGATTGCTATTCAATCCAAAACTTACACTTTTTAATCAATAGCAATCACTCATTTATGGATGAAACAACTCCTAATCTTGGATCAAATTTTATTTATGGCATGCATGACTTATATATAGGGGAGGGATCTGTTGATAACTAGTGTAAGACTTTTTAGTCGTCTTAGACCCTTCAATACCATTTTGTAAAAATAATATTTTGCCAATCCAACCGTTAGATTAGATACTCTAGTTATGCACGTCATGCATGTTAAATTTCAAATTGATCAAAAATTAGGATTCATATCATCCATAAAATGCCCAAAATGATAGTTTAATTTATAAAAGAAACCAGTTTATAGATTGAATGCTTCCTAGTATTCGATTGACATGATATTTGACATGCATAACATGCATGGAGGGATTATATAATCCCATGGTAGGTTTGGTGAAATATGATTTCTAAAAAGATATTGCCAAGTATAACAATAAGGTGTAAGTTCCTCATTCCCTGGATGTATATACTTTTTCAAAAGTAAAATTTCATTTTTATAATTATTTTACATTTTTAAAAAGAAGCCAAAAGAAGCCATTTCACAAACTCCCTTTCCAATTTTCCTAGCTTTTGATGTTTGTAATTAAAAATAATATTGTTAAAAAAATTTATTTATTTTTTTCGAAAAGTACTTTTATCTTTGAAATGCTTTTGCTAATCTTGTAATAAAATGATGTAGGCGAGAAAAAATAAAAGAAAAATGAGCAAATGCTAACACGAGTGCAGGTATAAAGATAAATATTGAGGAAATGAAAAGTTAAGCTAATTAAGGTGAATAACATATCCAAAAACCACACAACCATCAATTCTACTTCGAATTATTTTTTGTACGTAATTCGCTCTCTTAATTCTTTACATTTAGCAAGGTTCTAATATAAAGAACAGGAGATTGAAGACATAGCCAATACATTAATCAAGGTTGTTTTGGTCCAGTTATAACTTATGGCGACCATACAGTAGACACAAGTCTTTAATTCTAGCAAATGGCACCAAAAAAAAAAAAAAAAAAAAGTAATAAAATAATTGAACTCTCTTAAATAGATTTTGAACTCCACAGAAGTTCAAACTGCAAGCTAGCTTATCTTGTATATCTTTCTAGAGCACCAACATGGTAACAAGTTTGTTACCAAAAATTTTAAATAACCCAATCAAGAATAGCTATGTAAGTATACAAAAACTTAGAACAGCACATTTTTATAATCTTCAAATATTCACTCAGTGCAAGTGGCAATGAGATAATTTTAATTATTTTGTATGGATCATGAATTGAAGTAATTAACAGAAATTATGGAGGGGAAGCTAGTGATGGCAACCTTTACTCAGGCATAAATAGCAAAAGCTTTTGTTGCCTAACAAGGCTTGGAAATGGTAATGATTTCTAAAGTATCTCTAATTTCTTTTTATTAATGATATGGCTATTGATTTGACATGAATTTAGGACTATTAGATAATTGAGCCATCTATGACCTAAAATTTGAGCACATTCTTGACAAGATCAAACCCAAAATTGTAAAACCATGGAGCCATATTCCCAATTTTGCTCAAGTCCCTTGTTGACATGTAGAATGCCAAGCAGAACACCTCGTCGATCAGCCACTTGCTGAAACAAGCCCCACCTATCGAACACAAGACCCGCGTCGTGTTTGAAATGGGAAGGTCACCACCGGAAACCCTGCCAAATCTATGTCCATCATGGGCGGAGCCAGGGGGGCCTTTGGGGGCAACCCCCCGTGCCTCAACCAATATTTTTTTTGTTTTTGGGGGAGAGATATTACTATTAGATGACTATTTCTCAACATAATGCCAAAAAGAGGAAAATAGTAGTAATTTTAAAGTATATTTACAGTCAATTTGTAATAAGTTGACAAAAAAAAGAAAAAAATCCTTTTTTTGGTATTAAATTGAAACATAATTACTAAAAAGTAATTTTTTCAAAAAAATAATTTCTAGGGCTTTTAGTTTCCAATTTCCATTTCACAGAATCATAGCACAGTGCCCTCCTTGGAGATAAATCCTGACTCCGCCCCTGATGTCCATTCGTCCTGCAAAGCATGCACGCTCATTGTGGTATATTGGGTTTGGAACCTACTCTCTTTGAAAGATATCTAAGCTGCTCCTTCAATCCCATCTCTAACTTGAGATAAGTGCTCGGCACAAGGAAAGCAAGCTTCGACAACCCGTTATCTGTAATCACACCGTCAGTTCCGGATGGTTTTCATGCGAAAAAAGTGGGGGGAATTTGAAAGCCTTTTGTCAAAGACACTGATGTCTATGAGTTTGAGACGATAATAGAAATGGGGCTCGAGTGGTGCATCGTCTCGTAGCCAGAGCAATATATGAATCCTCACCAATTATAAGATTACCCTCGGACGATGAATCGCGCGCTGAGGTTGCCACGACCATAGGAAAACCGTGATTGTTTAGTTGAGATGAGCTGATAAACCAGTGATAAACCAGTGATAAATCGCCAAGGCCTAGATCCCAGCTTCATGGTCATGAATTCTATGCTCACTTTGGATTCCACAGCCGAAAGCTAATTGTGTCGTCTTGGATATAAGTCCCACCTTGTATCTTTGAATGTAAAGACTTCATTGGCTAAATGTCTAGGTAACCGGCCAGAAGTCCAGAACTAACATCACCATCGAAATAGGTATAGTGGTATAAGCATCTTTGTTGTGTATCTCATTCTCTATCAGAATGGCAAAGACAAAGAAACATAGGTAGACAACTTTTGTCTTTTCATGTTGGAAAAATGTCCCGTCCCACGTACATCAATTAAATATTAAATTTAACATGTTTTTATATACCTGTTTGGGTTTTTTACCTAACTAGTTGGTGTTCACGTGCATTGCACATGAAAGTATTTAATTGATAAATTTGTTTTTCTTTCAAAGGAAAATATACGTTGATTTAACAAATTTAAATGTTAAATGCACACCAAATGTTTTATCTTAAGAAAATACTATTTCACTCATATTTTATCCTATCAATTCATGCATTAAAATCATAAGAATATGATAAATGCATTAGATAAAAATCTATGTAGACTATACAGTTTCGATAGGTAGACTATCCACAACTTATGAGAATTTTTTTTTTCTTTTCAAAATAAAACACAAAAATAAATAGGTATAGTTCTATTGAAGTAGAAAATAAAAAATCTTTCCTGCTATCTTATTTTTCTTGCAAAATCATATAATTAAGGGTCTGTTTGGACGTCTTCTAATTAGAATTTAAACAATTGAAAAAAAAAATTATAGTATTTTAGACACAAATCTATCATTAAAAAAAAAAAAAAAAATAGAGCCATTGCTATATTTGATGTTATAGGATCAATTCTTAGAAATTCATGAATTGCCACTATTTTGAATTTCTACTCTTATATGTAATGATGACCATTACTAAAATATTATCTAAAATTTCTTGAATTGTCTAATATCGAATTTGATGCCCATATAGGACCTAATAAAAAATTCAAACTGCACAACCTATTGCTAAAATGATATCAAAATGAACCTATAATCATAAAAATAATACGAAGTAATATTAATTAAAATCTCACCGAGCACGCTCACGGTTAAGACTCTCATTGAACCAAGTTAGAACGTGCTCGTACGTACTTTTACTTTGCCTGGTTGTCTTTGATGGAAGAGTGTGGAAAACAACCACGAACCAATAGAGTTAAAAGGGAGGGAAAAAAAAAAAAAAAAACAAAGAAGAAGAAGAAGAAATAAATGAATATAGTTCATATTATGCATGATTTATAATGCAAAATTAGTAATAATAAGAAACCCTATTAAAAGGAAATTTAATTGGAAAGAGACTTCCACCAATGATAAAACCAAAGAGACTGTGTGTCTATGTATGCACTTGTTAAGAGTAGAAGATAAAGAAAAACCATGCAGTTTACATACCATCTTGAAGACAAAATAATAATAATAATAATAATAATTTATAATACATATGAAAATTACATACCAAATAGTATAAGATGCCAAGTCTACATATTTTACAAACACCATAATTCTATACTTCGTATACAGCAATCCAATGATTTCATGATAGCTTAAACAATTTGTATCTTGGAGGCTACACAAGCGGCTACCATTAGTCCTAGGCTGTAGCAAGTTTCAAATTATATAAGTTTTTGTTAGGGATACGGTAAAGAATCAGTGTTATAGAGAAAGACTTTCTATCAAAGACGTTACAAAGAAAGATTTTCTAAAGACGTATTCTTGTGGTTGAAGAGTAATTTGCAATTATTTATCTTTTTAATGCATCTTTTTTCTTGTTTTATTTAATTATTATAAGAATTATAGTTTCCTTATAATTCTTATTAAGGTATGTGTTTTATATTGCTATATTTCCCATATATGCAGAAGGCTGATTTGGTTTTATTTAATTATTGTAAGAATTATAGTTTCCTTAAAATTTTTATTAAGGTATGTGTTTTATATTACTATATTTCTTATATATGTAGAAGGGTAGTTGTATATTTAAAAATTAAAATAAGGGTATATTAGTCAATCAAAAGTTTTTCTCACATTCATCTTTTTATAGGTAGTATAGATATATAGTTTTGGCTTTTAGATTAGAAACTTATCATAGTATTAGAGCATCAGATTCTCTGATTATTTCTTTTTTTTCTTTGTTTTGTTTTGTTTTATTTTATATATTTATTTATTATTTTTTTCCCCTCACTTTTACAGATCTTAAACACAATCAGTATTGCACTTGTTTTGTTTACTCCAAGCATGTTTCCTTTTCTTATTTGACGGTGTCTTCTACTGAAAATGATTCTTCACTAGCAAACAATAGTGTGAGTGATGATGCTATATATTGATTATTCCTCAAACAGAACAATGAAATCCATGTTTTTGATTTCTGTAAAATTATCATGCATGTGTTCTTGGGCCGTTTTTTTTGTAAGCCTATCTTTAATTGTTGTCCACCTACAAGCCCATTTCTATCTTATTAAAGCCTACATGTGGAGGAAGTGTTGGAAAAATATCACATCTTATATTGATTAAATATCAAATTTAATATATGTATATGTTTAGACCCTCCACCTAATTTCTTAGGTTTTTGGGTTAGAAACTTGGGATCGATTTGTGCCTTTGTGGATAGCAATCCGAGCAAGGCTCGGGATCCAAAACAAGTTACTGCCACTGTCCACTACGCTGAAGACATCAAAAGGGGGAGTGCTAATGGAGAGTTTTGCTAGGAACTCAAAACCATCTGGAGGCATTGGGTTTATAGAATGGGGAGAGTGGTGAATTACGATGTATGAGCTTTATGGTGATGCGGTTTGAATTATTAGTAGATGATGTATATGGTGAAAAGTGCATGGATTGCAATAGCCATGGCCAAAACCTCTAATCTATCTTGACCTATTGGAGAGTGAAGGACTAAAAAGTACAATAACTGTTCTTATATTCTATTCTTCTTCTTCCTTTTTATTTGTTTATTTATTCTTGGTAGAAGAATCTTAATTTCTTCTATTCTCTTGACTATAAATCTTCCCTTTTCAAATTTTGCTGGAAGTTTAAACATATTTTAATTTGGAAAACACGTGTTGGAAATCTTCACTACAAAGGAGTTCAAACTTCAGAGCAGTGAGGTTTTTTTTTTTTTTTTTTGCCCCCAAAAGAAAATGGTTATCTCAAGCCACCCAAACTAATCTTTTGTGATGCCTAAGTTACCTATAAATCCGTATATCTGATAGTGAAAAAGTAAAGACATGAACTTGAGATTTATGATTCATAAACCGCATTCTTTAACTATTTGAACTACTCTCGCATATTCAAATCAATGAGTTGAAAAGCTCGTTATGTGAAACAAAGAGTCTAAAGAAGAAATTTTCAAACAATCTACATTTGACGCATTATCACACTTTACATGGTCCCACGCATCCTGTAAAACACCAATAAGAAAATACATATATGGGCAGCATTGGAAAAAAAAAACCAAAACATGGAGAGTATAAAGATAGGTACAAAAGAATGGGATCGACACACTTAACAAGAAGTCAACAACCCAGTTAATCTCTATATATGAGACCGATGTGAATTGTGACATGAATGATATTTTAATATTGTTATTATTAATTAATATTGTTCCTTTAAGGATTTCTTAACCTTTGATTCAATTAATTCCCAACAGGCAAGAAAGATACTGCTCACTTCACATCCCTTGATACTTAAAAACAAAATTTGTTTGGCTAGGAGGAATTTCCATGTCAACAAAAAACTTTGAAAAAAAAAAAAAAAGAAATATAGAAAACGTTGGGAAAAAACCACCAAAACAACAAATCTATACAAGCAAAAAATGAAACAGAAACTATAAATGGCAAAATCTTAATCGATAGATTTTGAAAATTTTTTTTTCAGACTTTGAAGTATTTGGAGCAGTTTACCGATAGAAGAATAAAAAGAAGGATTGAAAGCTGAATTGCACAAATTGTAGGAAAAGTTGTGAAGGAACTTTATGAATTGCACTTAAGGCCTTTTTAAGTCAGAATCGTGTGAAATTTGGTGGTTCCTTGGGAAACGTTGAGAGAACTCAAATTTGTTGTGGTGGATTTCAATCAAATTCCATCTTTTAAGCCTCCAAAAACGTGTTTTTGCTTTTAGGAAATTTTATTAAAGACTACAGTCAATTCTTGCCTTCTTTTTGGGGTCTAAAGTTGTGGATTGTAGACTTAATTAGCATTCCCATTTTTGGCGAAAATTCATTTTTCTTAATTATTTTCTATTTAATAGCTTTCTTTATTTTGTTATTTCCTTTCCTTAATTTTAGCCCGCTATAAATAAAATTGTAGGCCTCTAGCCATCAATTCAAATCATTAATAAAATTTCAAAGTTTATTTTAATTTTCTTTGTTCTAGATTTACAAGAAGACAATGCCCTTCCTTTTGTTTTACTTCTGCTACGCCAGTTAAGTTTCCCTAAATTAGGGGCCGGGGCAAGGTTGTCTTAGCTTACCTGCAGAGGTCATTCATCGTTGGTCATTCTTTTTTTGTTTTTTTGGTAACCATCATTGGTTATTCAAAGTGAGACCTTTTTGCTTCAATTTGTGATAGGGTGTGGTCAAAGATTAGTAAGTTGAAGAAAAAGTCGTTTTCATTAGCTAAAAAAGAAGGTATCATTTGGTTGGGCTTTTTGAAAGTACTTAATTTGCGGAGGAAAAAAAAAAAAAAGGGGTAGTATTTGGTTAGGTTTAATTAAGTGCTTCTTATAATAAGTAAAAAACAAAATTTTACTTTTAAACAATAACCAAATAAAGATGGCTTTTAAATGCAAAATTTTAAACATGATACATTACAACTTGAGTTCGCAACTCAAGATCTCTTACTAAAAAGAGGAACTTTTTTTTTTTTTTGGGTTACATTAGAGGGGAACCGAACTCAAAACCTACCCTAACCCCAACCCCAACCCACCCGAATGCCATATGAGCTATAGCTTGATCATTGACTAGAAAGAAGGCCATTAGACCACCCGTTTCACCCAAACGGGGCAATTTTTGAAATGAGGATGAATATAAGTGTCAGATGAAAGGCAATGAATTCTAAAGATAACAAGGGGTAGGCTGGATTTAGATGGATCTAGTACGTATGAGAGTAAGATAACTGAAATTATTAAAGAGAAGTAGTGGCAATTATCTCCAAGAGCTTTGATCCACATGCGTTGCTCTTCATAAATAACAGAAGCTTTTGCAGCTCAAGAAGGCCGAGGTTTTGCCTATGATTTTCATGAAATTGGATCTTTAATTGTAGGTAATTTATTTATAGGGATCTCGTAGGGCTTCTCATGGTCACCGGATCATTTTATTTGTAAATGAATATAAACAAGCTGGCGTTATTGCCAAAGAAGAAAACGCTGCATCCATGGCCCATTCAGCTTTTAAATAAGGAAGGGACCAAATTACCTTTTTGAAGTTCACGTTAGGTCTTTATTGCAAAAAAACAAAAAAAAAAATAAAAAAAATGAAGGTTCATGGTCAAATTTGGTTCATCTTCAAATATTTTTTCCATGTTCTCATATCCCATGCCACTTCGTCCTCATTGAACCACTTTGATAAGATTTGCCAGATGAAAGACGTTATGATCAAATAAGCATTTTCAGATGTGTATGGATCTTACTTTTAATATGATTTGAGTTTTTGAATGGGGAAAATTTAAAGAGAAAAATATCATGGTAAAGTGGGTACGAATGGACATGAAGAAGTTGATGGTGGGCTACCAATATTATTGGTAGCCAACTAGCCATTGATGAGCTTTTGAAGCACTGACGACTAACAGAGAAAGGAAAATAGGAATGCGGGAGAGAAAGCTCTGGAGCAAGATTCAAGAAGATGGGCTAGATTAAAGAACAATCGAACTAAGGCTTTTGCTTGACCATGGCAAGACCTTCATGGCCAGAATCCATGGAGAGACCACCTACACCACTTTGCGGGAATGGGATCCCAACAACGAGTTACTACCAGATTTGATATCCGAGAAAAGCACTTCAATACGCAATAGCCCATAAGGTTGAGATCTTAGAAGAGGAATTAATTTCATAAACAACTGCACGAGCCTTCCCTCAAAGTACGGTGGAGATGATGTCGATGATCAGAACGGGGAAATGGCGGAGAAGATGACGGCATTTTTTTGTCACTTTGGTTACAAAAAAAAATACAGATCTTCAATCAATATATTGAAAGGGCAATTTGGTCCATTTAATATACAAACATTGAAAGAGCCGTGGATGGAGTGTTTTCTTCTCTGTCAATAACGCAAGGCTATAAATATAGAGAACCACCATATCATCAAATCTGGTAGAGTATATATGAAAAGCCTTACAAAAAAAAAATACCTGTAGAGAATCCAAGTCCGATTTTTGTATCCATGCCAATATAGTGGTGAAAAGAGACTCAATGCCAGTAAGTAAAAGCTATTTTTTTTAATTCCCATCAACGTACAGCTTTGTTAAAAATAGCTAGAACATAGTTTTAGAAAAAACCAGGACCATTACTCCACATTATGCATGATAACAATATATATATATATATATATAGGAGTCTCATAAGTACGTCTAGAACTATCAAATAATTGAGCAATCTATGTTCTCAAATGTGAGCACATCGTTGACAAGATCAAACCCAAAATTGTAAGACTGCTGAGCCATATTCCCAATAACGTTAAACTCATCGGGTGACATAGAGAATGCTAAGCAGAACACCTCTTCCCTCACTTGCTGAAATTGACTCCACTTTTCCAAAACAAGATCCGCATCGCCCTGAAAATGAAACGTCACCAGTGGAAACCCAGCCAAATCTCTCCCTATTCTCCCCTCAAAACATGTACGCTTGTCGAATGTTGGGTCTTGAACCAGTTTTCGCTGGAAGATCTCTAGCTGCTCTTTCAATCCCGCCTCTAACGGGAGATACGCACCTGATGACAGAAAAGTAAGCGTGGTGCCACTATCTATAATCACACCCCCATCTTTTGATGGTTTTCGTGCGAAATAAATTGGAGGGATTTGAAGCCTTTTGTTACCAACACTGATGTCTATGAGTGTGAGATAGTAGAAGTAATCTGACTCTAGTGGTGTCTCATCGCCGGCAATGTATGAACCCTCGCCGATTATGAGATTGCCCTCGGTGGTGGGATCTGTAAGGTTGCCGAAGCAGTAAGAGAATTTTCGCTCATGGGGCCTGGCTAGCTGATTGACCAAAGATAAATATCCGTCACCAAGGCTTAGTATCCCTGCTTCATGGTCATGAATTATATGAGTATTACGGACTCCACAGCCAAAAATTACTTCTGGGATCCTGGATATCGATCCACTGGAGTTGAAGGTGAGTACCTCAGAGGCTAGATAGCCAGAACTGATGCTCCCATCATTATACTGTAAGTGGTATAAGCATTTGTTGTCACGATCGCAGTCTCTCCTTGCCTGAGGGAGAAAACTGCAAGCAGAGGAGTTACAAGAGAAAGGAACATAGGTAGACGACTTTGTCCTGTCGTAGATGGGATCGATTTGAGAATAGCAGTCCTCACATGGCTTGCACTGGATCCAAAACACGTCGCTGCCGGTGTCCATCACTGCATAGAAATCGAAAGGCGGAGTGCCAATCGAGAGTTTCGCTAGGAATTCAGTGCCGTCTGGAAATTGAGTGGTTCGGATTATGTTGCTGTTATAAGGGTTTCGTTGTTTGGCACTTAGGTAGGCGTATCGAGAGAGAGAATTCTTCAAAACTACGTCGCCATTATCATCGTTATAGTAGGAGGAGGCGTTGGGTTTGTAGAATGGAGAGAGTGGTGAGTTACGATGTATGAGCTTTGCGGCGAAGCGGCGGGGATTAGTAGCAGCAATGGTATGACGTCCACAGGCTAATGAGATGAAGGTGATGAATATGAAAAGTGCATGAAGTGCAACAGCCATGGCCAAAACTACTAATCTTAACCAACAATGGCAGAATGAAGGATTGGAAAAGAGCAATGGTTAATAGATCTTATATAAGAAAGTCCTTATTGTATAAACCCAACGATTCAAAATGGCAATTAATTTCTTTCCGAGTTTTTAAAAATCATGATTTATTGTACTTCTCAAATAAGAAAGTCATTATTGTCAAAACTAAACAATTATGGAGTATTGAAATGAATTTCTCCTAAATATATGGGCTCCTTATTAGGCAGAACTCAACTTATTTCCATATATATCCAGTGTGAATCGTGAGTGGTACCCACAAGGCCACGATTTTATGCTTCATATACCTTTCTTATACAATCAACAAAAACCTGATTAAAAATTATAGGGAGAATGACAAGATGGTAGGTCAAAATGAAAGTAATTCCAAATAAAAAGTCAAATATCTCTTATTCCATTTAAAATGATTGTAATGAACTTTAATCCCCAAAATAAGGGATCTATCATATGCCATTTTATAATAATCACTATGCCCATCCTATTTTTTATTTTTTATTTTTTTATCCTACCTAATTACCCTTTTCATATTAAACCCATCTCTTTTCTCCTAATTTAAAAGTTTCAAAACATTATTAAAAAAACCAATCATATATATATATATATTTCAACTAGAATAATACTATACACATTTGCATTTGAAAAGTGTTATTTATTTATTTTTTATTTTAATAGCTGGGTATGTGAATTGAATTTAAATCATGCTTTTCAATATGCAATGACAAAAAAATAAAATAAATAAATAAACCCATAGAGAATCACTTTTTTTTTTTTTTCTCCCAATGCAATGGAGAAATGTTAGTTTAGTTTTACTTAATAAGGAGAGATGAGAATAATATGATAGGATTTGGTAGGGTAAAAATTAAAAAAAAAATTACTAAAATGGTATAACGGTCATTTGACCCTAAATCCCCCCTTTTTGAAATTAAAATTCATTATTGTCACTTTGAAATAAATATAAGAGTTTTAGTCCTTTTTTAAGGATTACTTTTATTTTGACCCACTGTTTTGTCATTTTCCCAAAATTGTGTATGGAACCTAGAACTGTGGTGGCTAACCACGAGTTAAATAAAGGGGAAATTAGCTAAAACTACACTTTTCGCATAAACATCTAACTAAGAGACCATAGATATTTCTTTTCATGCTTAAAGTCTACACCCTCTCAAAAACGACCACATTTTAGGTTGATATTGATAATCATCTTCTCTCACATGCCCTTCTCGTCAGATATAGTAAGCAATTAAAGGGATTTTTCACACGAATACTAGATTTTCCTCCCTCATTATTGATCTGAATTTGAATTTTTTTATTTTATTCCATTTTTAATGCATGAGATGACTTGATTTTTGTAAATTTGATACCATATTCAAATACAATATAATTATGGCTATTTCTTTTTATTTTCTTGTATTTTTAATGCACGAAATTACTTGACATTTGCAGATTTGATACCATATTTGGATATGGTATAACTATCACAAATTTTTTTTTTTTTTTAATTTTCTTCTATTTTTAAAGCACAAGATTACTTGATTTTCATCAATTATTTAACAACGGTCAATGACCCTCTCTAAAAATGATTTGTCGACAATTAAAAATGATTTAGCAACGGTCATTGATTGTCGATAAATTATTTTTCAACTATTTTTTGGTGGGAAAAATGATTTAGCGACGGTCATTGACTGTCATTAAATCATTTTTCAATTAGTTGTTTGGTGGGAAAAATGATTTAGCGATGGTCAACGACCCCCGCTAAAAACGTTTCCCTCCAATTGTTTTGGCGCGAAGAAGGAATTAGCGATGGGGACTGAGCATCGCTAAAAAAAAAATACTCATCATTAAAAAGGGAATGGTGACAATTGAAAATGGCGGGAAATTTCAAGTAGCGACGTTTGTTGGCCATCGCTAAACTTTTAACGACCCCCCCTTTATCGACAGTCAATGACAGCCATTGTGACCGTCGCTAAAACATTTAGCGATGATTTATTGATCTTTTAACGACGGTCACGGCCGTTGCTAAAAGCCCATTTTCCTATAGTGTAATCTCTGTTTTATATGTAACTATTGTTACACAAAGTATATGTAACTTTGTATGCTTTTTTGAATTTTCAAGTTACTTAAATAAGTTTTTAAAAAAATTAAATAAATAAAATTTCCAAACCCAAGTGTAACTGTTTTAAATACCTAGAAAGAATGTCTGCTTAAAAAATAAAATACATTTCAGATTTTGAAAAAAAAAAATTTAAAACAATTACGCAAAGTATCATTCAAGCAAAATAACACATATATATATACCGTAGAGTAGGCTTGTGATTAATGGGTGATGTTGTACTAACAGTTTAAAGAATGGTAAAAGTTTCAATAGTAGAGTTAAAATAATGGGGTGGGATGAGCTTTAATTTGATGGTGATATATATATATATATATATATATATATATATATATATCATCTACAACAGAAAGTTAAAGAAAAAAAAAGGTTAAAGAAAAGTGGTTTTCCTTGGGAGTACAATCTGACCGTGTAAAGGGATGAGAAGCTATGATAATATATATATATACAGAGGTGATCCCATTAGCACGTGCTGATGTAAGTTACATCAGCACTATGCATTGGGGGTTGTACCCCTTGCATTGATTCAATGCACCTCACATTCCACTAATGCACAAGGTACAACTCCCAATGCAAGTTTTGATATAAGTTATATCAGCACGTGCTTACCTGATCATCATCCATATATATATATATATAGATATATATAAAGATATAGATATAGATATGTTATGCACCAAGTCGTGTCAGTGGAGGAGAATATGGGAAAGTGGGGTTATTGATCCAGTGAATGAATGTCCAGACTAAGATTTATATATGTATCCATGCAATTAGGATATATATACTAGAATTTCATAGTTTGGGTTGGTCATATTTTGCCTAGTTTTATAGACTCGATCCGATGGATTGGGTCAAAAGTAATTCAAACTTATTAATCTATAATTTTAACATAAGTCTATTTTAACATCACGTTAATGTATATATAAGTTATATTGAATATAGTGATCATTATAAGGCAGTGAGAATTAGATATTAAACCCTTAACACACTACTTAATTAGAGAGACCTTTTAATCTAGGTATGATTTATTGATAAAGAATATTATTGATTTTAGGTTTTGAATAGCACTGGAATTATTAGGAATTCGATCACTTGGACTTTTAAAGGTTTGACTTGAGGTAAGGGAACTTTAATTAAATAAAAATAAATCTGATTTTTATTCCAATTTTATGAGCAAATAGTTTATGAACAATTGTTTTACTATCAAAGTGTTTATTTCTCCTGTGCTATGGGTCAAGCAAAAATAATCTTTTATTGAAATTGTTTTACATATGTGTTTGAATTTATTTTACTTGTGAAAGATATTTACCAAATGTTTATTGTATAAGTATGAGCTCTGGTTAGATTAGTTGTCCGTCCCAGCAGGGATTCTAATATTGTTGGAAAAGTGGTCCGTGCCAGCAAGGGATGCTAATTCTGTTGGTCATCAATACTGATGTAGTGTAAAGTCTTACGATAATGGGCACCTATTAAGTGTGAGTCTAACCAGAGGTAGTACTTGTATGAACTAATGTTTATTGATTTGTAATACTCCCTCCGTCCCATTAAGATAAGCTATATTTGCAACTTTTTTTTGTCCCAAAATGTTTGTCCACTTTGAAAAGTCAAATCATTATCTTTTTAAGTTTCCTACAATACCCTTTGTTATTTCAATGATAACTTTTAACACAAAACCTAATACAAAAAAGTTAAGGGTATTTTTGGAAAGATGAAGTTTAATTAATACAAGTCAATGCAATGATGACTCTTTCTTAAACTCTGTGATTTATCAAACTTGACTTATTTTTGTGGGATGGAGGGAGTATATCGATCAGTGATTTTAAAGTGATTTATCAAATAAGTTGCTATCAAAAGTGTTTGTGATATTGTTTATTGAATTGAAAGTAAGAGAATTATTTCTAAAAGTTTATATGCCTACTAAATTGAAAGAAATGATTTATTGTGAAACTCTATTAATTTATTATTCATGTTTTTGAATTAATCGTGCGAATATGCTTAACCTCTTCCTGTATATATTGTGTAATGTTTTCTTATTGAGTTTTATGCTCATCTTTTATATTTTTTCCGACAGATAAATAGTTTGATGTGAGTTGCTTTTGCGTACGAAGAGCTAGGGTGTCAATGGCTTGATTTGCTAGTTTAATTAGAATTTTGATTTTAGCAGTTAGAAGAATTAGTTTATTATTTCAGTGGACATTGTAGTAGGTTATTGTAGGTGACAATTTACTTTGATGGATATGGATTTATCTAGTTATTTCAATTAATTGTTGAGACTTTAGTTATGCTATAGCTTGAATTTTATTGTGGATGGATTGTTGGAGACAACTTTATTATAGGTTGACATGGTTAAGTGGTTTGGCTTATGCGGGACATAAACTTTTGTGAGTTGTGACATTAATGTCGCAAAATCCAGTCTTTTGGGTTTGGGGGGGTGACACTTTTGGTATTAAAGCGTGGTTTATGATTCTGTACTCTTAGATCATAACCATAGGATTGACAAAGTATAGATGAATGAGAAGATAGATATAAACTAAGAACTAGTAGGATAGTTGTAGTACACCAGGAATTTTTGAGAATTGATAACATGGCTTATGGAGGGATTGTTTAATATATTTGTTCATTATTAATTTATTGTTTAGAATCTATTATGAATGCTAAACCTTAATTATTTGAAAAATCAAGATTGAAAGATGCTCCCAAAAAGACAGCAGCCAACCGATGCGGCTCCACCAAATGATTTAGAGGTAGTTTTTAGAACAATAGGAAGTTTAACTAATGTGGTTGAGCAGCTGCTCTCAAAATAGAAGCTCACCATCGGAAACCCTGCCAAATTTATGTCCATTCATCCTGCAAAGCACGCACGCTTATTGTGGTATATTGGGTCTGGAACTTGCCCTCTTTGAAAGATATCTAAGCTGCTCCTTCAATCCCATCTCTAACTTGAGATAAGCGCTCGGCACAAGGAAAGTAAGCTTCGACGACCCGTTATTTGTAATCACACCGCCAGTTCCGGATGGTTTTCATGCGAAAAAAGTGGGGGGAATTTGAAAGCCTTTTGTCAAAGACACTGATGTCTATGAGTTTGAGATGATAGTAGAAATGGGGCTCGAGTGGTTTATTGTCTCGTAACAAGCAATATATGAATCCTCACCACTTATGAGATTGCCCTCGGATGATGAATCGCTGCGGTTGCCACGACTATAGGAAAACTGTCATCATTTAGCTGAGATGAGCTGATAAACCAATGATAAATCGCTGAAACAAAGGCCTAGAACCTAGCTTCATGGTCATTAATTCTATGTTTATTTTGGATTCCATAGCCGAAAGCTAATTATGTCGTCTTGGATTTAAGTCCCACCTTGTATTTTTGAATGTAGAGACTTCATTGGCTAAATGCCTAGGTAACCAGAAGTCTGACCAGAACTAATATCACCATCGAAATAGCTATAGTGGTATAAGCATCATTGTTGTGTATCGCATTCTCCATCAGAATGGCAAAGACAAAGAAACATAGGTAGACGACTTTTGTCTTTTCATGTTGGAAAAATAGTACCACATCCGACGCAAATAAATTAAATATTAAATTTAACATGTTTTTATATACTTGTTTGGGGTTTTCACCTAAGTTTTTAGATTAGACACTTATCATGGTATCAGAGCATTAGATTCTTCTTCTTCTTCTTCTTCTTCTTCTTCCTTTCTTTCTTTCTTTCTTTCTTTCTTCTTCTTCTCTTCTTCTTCTTCTTCTTCTTCTTCTTCTTCTTCTTAGCACAATCAGTATTGCACTTGTTTTGTTTACTCCAAGTTTCTTCTTCTTCTTCTTCTTCTTAGCACAATCAGTATTGCACTTGTTTTGTTTACTCCAAGTGTGTTTCCTTTTCTTATTTGACGATGTTTTCTACTGAAAATGATTCATCACTAGCAAACAATAGTGCAAGTGATGATGCTATATATTGATTATTCCTCAAACAGAACAATGAAATCCATGTTTTTGATTTTTGCAAAATTATCATGCATGTGTTCTTGGATCATTTCTTTTGTGAGCCTATCTTTAATTGTTGTCCACCTACAAGCCCATTATCTTATTAAAGCCCACATGTGGGGAAAGTGTTGGAAAAATATCACATCTTACATCGATTAAATATTAAATTTAACATATCTATATGTTTAGACCCTCCACCTATCCACCTAATTTCTTAGGCTTTTAGGTTAGAAACATGGGATCGATTTGTGCCTTTGTGGATAGCAATCCGAGCAAGGCTCGCATTGGATCCAAAACAAGTTACTGCCACTGTCCACTACGCTGAAGACATCAAATGGGGGTGTGCTAATGGAGAGTTTTGCTAGGAACTCAAAACCATCTGGAGGCATTGGGTTTATAGAATGGGGAGAGTGGTGAATTACGATGTACGAGCTTTATGGCGATGCGGTTTGAATTATTAGTAGATGATGTATATGGTGAAGAGTGCATGGATTGCAATAGCCATGGCCAAAACCTCTAATCTATCTTGACCTATTGGAGAGTGAAGAACTAGAAAGTACAATAACTATTCTTATATTCTATTCTTCTTCTTCCTTTTTATTTGTTTATTTATTCTTGGCAGAAGACTCTTAATTTCTTCTATTCTCTTGACTATAAATCTTCCCTTTTCAAATTTTGGTGGAAGTTTAAACATATTTTAATTTGGAAAACACGTGTTAGAAATCTTTACTATAATGGTACTTAATTGTATTGTCCAAGTAGTAACTCATTACTACTATGGAGTTAAAACCTCAAAGCAATGAGTTTTTTTTTCCCCCCAAAAGAAAATGGGTATCTCAAGCCACCTAGACAAATCCCCGGTGATGCGTAAGTCACCTGTAAATTCGTCCGTCTGATAGTGAAGGAATAAAGACATGAACTACTTGAGATCTATGATTCATAAACCGCATTCTTTTACTATCTGAACTACTCTTGTAGATTCAAATCAATGTGTTGAAAAGCTAATTATGTGAAACAATTAAAGAAAGTCTAAACGTAAGAAAAAATTTTGTTTCCCGTAGTATTTCAAACCAATCTACATTTGACGCATTATCACACTTTACGTGGTCCCACGCATCCTGTAAAACACCTATAAGAAAATACATATATGGGTAGCATTGGTAAAAAAAAATGAAAAAAAAACTTGGGAGAGTTTAAAGATAGGTACAAAAGCAAAAGATGGATTGATTGACAAGCAAAAACTGAAACAAAGACTATAAATGGCCAAAAAAATCCACTTAATTGACAGATTTTGAAAAAAATTTCTTCAGACTCTGAAGTATTTGGAACAGTTTACCGATAGAAAAATAAAAAGAAGGATTGAAGCTGAATTGCACAAATTGTAGGAAAAGTTGTGAAGGAATTTTACGAATTGCACTTAAGGCATTTTTAAGTCAGAATCGCATGAAATTTGGTAGTTCTTTGGGAAACGTCAAGAGAACTCAAACTCTGTTGCGGTAGATTTCAATCAAATTCTATCTTTTAAGCCTCCAAAAACGTGTTTTTGCTTTTAGGAAATTTTATTTTCTTTAATAACTTCCAATTTTGAAGTTAGAAATGACTACTGTCAATTGTTGCCTTCTTTTTGGGCTCTAAATTTGTAGATTGTAGGCTTAATTAATTAGCGTCCCATTTTTGGCAAAAAATCATTTTTCTTAATTATTTTCTATTTAATACTCCTTCCATTCCTAAATAAGTGTCATACTTTCCTTTTTGGGATATTCCAAAATAATTGTCCTATTTCAAAAGTCAATGGTAATTTTTTATTCATTTCCTAAATACGCTTAAAACGGTATTCTCACTTTTTCTAATATTTTACACACTTGAGGGAAAAATTGGAATTTCAAAACATATGCATTGATGTAAAAGCATTTAATAGGGTTTTCTTAAAAAATGTGTTTTTTCAAAAGGAACACTTAATTTGGAACGGAGCGAGTAGCTTTCTTTATTTTGTTATTTCCTATCCTTAATTTAGCCCTCTATAAATAAGATTGTAGGCCTACAGCCAACAATTCAAATCATTAATAAAATTTCAGGGTTTATTTTAATTTTCTTTGTTCTAGATTTACAAGAAGACAATGCTCTTCCTTTTGTTTTACTTCTGCTACGCCAGTTAGGTTCCCCCAAATTAGGGGTCAGGCCAAGGTTATCTTGGCTTACGTGCATAGGTCATTCATCATTGGTTATTCCTTTTTTTTTTTTTTTTGGTGGGTAACCATCATTGGTTATTCAAAGTGAGACCTTTTTGCTTCAATTTGTGATAGGGTGTGGTCAAAGATTAGGAAGTTGAAGGGAAAGTTGTTTTTTTTCAATAGCCAAAAAAGAAGGTATCGTTTGGTTGGACTTTTTAAAAGTACTGAATTTGAAAAAAAAAAGAAAAGAAAAGAAAAGAAAAGAGGTAGTATTTGGTTAGGTTTAATTAAGTGCTTCTAAATAAGTAAAAAACAAAATTTTACTTTTAAACAATAACCAAATATATGGTTTGAGAGGAACTGTTTATTATTTTATGGAATTAGAGAAGATCCTAGTGAGGTTGTAGGACGGGCTGCCAGAGTATGGAAAGACTTCTCTGAAGTCATTGCAAGACAAGTCCAAACAGGAGTGCTACCAAGGGCTTTATGGCAACTGTTGAGGGTTGGCGTTTTTAAAATCAATGTTGATAGCACCATCTTTGCAGAGCATCACTGTGTGGGGATGGGCATGATGGTTAAAGATTGTGAAGGCCAACCTATCACTGTAGCGTCTAAGAAAATTTTTGGCTTGTTCCCACCGGCAGTGGTGGAAGCTATGGCTTTTTGTTTTGCTTTGGGTCTTGCGCATGATTTGGGGCTACGTTTGGTAGAGATGGAAGGGGATAGCGTGGAGGTTGTTAATGCTCTCCTCTCTGATGAGGCCTTACTTACTCCCTCTGGTCTTATTATTGAGGACATCCAAAGTGATGCATCTCAATTTTTTGATGCAGTGAGCTTCTCCCATATCCGCCATGAAGGCAACGAGGTAGCTCATGGTCTTGCTAAGCATGTCAAGAATGTCAAGGATTTGTATGTGTGGATTGAGGAGGTTCCAGCGTTTATTAGGGACTCTTTTCTTGTTGATTTGGCTCAGTGATTTCTTTTATTAATACAATATTTTAGATCAATTCTATCAAAAATAAATAAATAAATAAATAAATAAAGATGGCTTTTGAATGCAAAATTTTAAACATGATACATTACAACTTGAGTTCGCAACTCAAGGTCTCTTACTAAAAGAGGAACCTCTTTTTATTTTTATTTTTTATTTTTTATTTTTTTCCATTGGAGGGAAATCGAACCCAAAACCTACCCAAACCCCAACCCATCCGAATGCCATATGAGCTATAGCTCAATCATTGACTAGAAAGAAGGCCATTAGACCACCCGTTTCACCCAAACGGGCTAAATTTTTGAAATGAGGATGAAGATAAGTGTCAGATGAAAGGCAATGAATAATAAAGATAACAAGGGGTAGGCTGGATTTAGATGGATCTGGTACATATGAGAGTAAGATAATTGAAATTATTAAAGAGAAGTGGTGGCAATTATATCCAAGAGCTTTGATCCACATGCGTTACTCTTCATAAATAACAAAAGCTTTTGCTGCTCAAGAAGGCTGAAGTTTTGCCTATGATTTTCACGAAATTGGATCTTCAATTCTAGGTAATTTTTTTTATAGGGATCTCGTAGGGCTTCTCATGGTCACTGGATCATTTGATTTGTAAATGAATATAAATATAGAGAACCATCATATCACCAAATCTTGTAGGGCATATATGAAAGCCTTACAAGAAAAAAACCTGTAGAGAATCCAAGTCGAATTTTTGTATCTATGCCAATATAGTGGTGAAAAGAGACTCAATGCCAACAACTAAAAGCTATTTTTATTAATTCCCATCAACGTACTGCTTTGTTAAAAATAGCTAGAACATAGTTTCAGAAAAAACCAGGATCATTACTCCACATTATGAATGATAACAAAATATATATATATATATATATATATATATATATATATATATATATATATAGGAGTCTCATAAGTACGTCTAGAACTATCAAATAATTGAGCAATCTATGTCCTCAAATGTGAGCACATTGTTGACAAGATCAAACCCAAAATTGTAAGACTGCTGAGCCATATTCCCAATAACGTTCAGCTCATCGGGTGACATATAGAATGCTAAGCAGAACACCTCTTCGCTCACTTGCTGAAATTGGCTCCACTTTTCCAAAACAAGATCCGCATCACCCTGAAAATGGAACGTCACCAGCGGAAACCCAGCCAAATCTCTCCCTATTCTCCCCTCAAAACATGTACGCCTGTCAAATGTTGGGTCTTGAACCAGTTTTCGCTGGAAGATCTCTAGCTGCTCTTTCAATCCCGCCTCCAACGGGAGATACGCACCTGATGACAGATAAGTAAGCGTGGTGCCACTATCTATAATCACACCCCCAACTCTTGATGGTTTTCGTTCGAAATAAATTGGAGGGATTTGAAGCCTTTTGTCACCAACACTGATGTCTATGAGTGTGAGATAGAAGAAGTAATCTCGCTCTAGTGGTGTCTCATCGCCGGCGATGTATGAGCCCTCGCCGATTATCAGATTGCCCTCGGTGGTGGGATCTGTAAGGTTGCCGAAGCAGTAAGAGAATTTTCGCTTTTCGGGCCCGGCAAGCTGATTGACCAAAGATAAATCTCCGTCACTAAGGCTTAGTATCCCTGCTTCATGGTCATGAATTTTATGAGTATTACGGACTCCACAGCCGAAAGCTACATCTGGGATCTTGGATATCGATCCACTGGAATTGAAGGTGAGTACCTCAGAGGCTAGATAACCAGAACTGGTGTCCCCATCATCATACTGTAAGTGGTACAAGCATTTGTTGTCACGATCGCAGTCTCTCCTTGCCTCAGGGAGAAAACTGCAAGTAGAGGAGTTACAAGAGAAAGGAACGTAGGTAGACGACTTTGTCCTGTCGTAGATGGGATCGATTTGAGAATAGCAGTCCTCACATGGCTTGCACTGGATCCAAAACACGTCGCTGCCGGTGTCCATCACTGCATAGACATCGAAAGGCGGAGTGCCAATGGAGAGTTTCGCTAGGAATACATTGCCGTCTGGAAATTGAGTGGTTCGGATTTTGTTGCTGCTATAAGGGTTTCGTTGTTTGGCACTAAGGTAGGCGTATCGCGATAGAGAATTCTTCAAAACTACGTCGCCATTAGCATCTTTATAGTAGGAGGAGGCGTTGTGTTTGTAGAATGGAGAGAGTGGTGAGTTACGATGTATGAGCTTTGTGGCGAAGCGACGGGGATTAGTAGCAGCAATGGTATGACGTCCACAGGCTAATGAGATGAAGCTGATGAATATGAAAAGTGCATGAAGTGCAACAGCCATGGCAAAAACCCCAAATCGATCTTAATAAACTATGGCAGAATGAAGGATTGGAAAAGAACAATGGTTAATAGATCTTACATAAGAAAGTCCTTATTGTACAAACCCAACGATTCAAAATGGTAATTAATGACTTTCTAAGACTCATGATTTGTTGTACTTCTTATATAAGAAAGTCATTATCCTACAAACCCAACCAATTCAAAATGGTAATTTATTTCTTTCCGAGTTTTTAAAACTCATGATTTATTGTACTTCTTAAATAAGAAAGTCATTATTGTCAAAACTAAACAATTATGGAGTATTGAAATGAATTTCTCCTAAATATATGGGCTCCATATTAGGCAGAACTCAACTTATTTCCATATATATCTAGTGTGAATCGTGAGTGGTACCCACAAGGCCACGATTTTATGCTTCATATACCTTTCTTATACAATCAACAAAAACCTGATTAAAAAATATTGTAGGGAGGATGACAAAAGGTCAAAATAAAAGTAATTTCAAATGGAAGGTCAAATATCTCTTATTCCATTTAAAATGATAGTAATGAACTTTAATACCCAAAATAGGGGATCTACCATATGCCATTTTATAATAACAATTCTTCCCTTCTTATTTTTTATTTTTTATTTTTTATCCCACCTAAATACCCTTCTCATATTAAACCCATCTTATTTCTCCTAATTTAAAACGTTCAAAACATTATTAAAAAAAACCGATCATATATATATTTTTCAACTAGAACAATAATATACACATTTGCATTTAAAAAGTTTTTTTTTCTTCTTTTTTTTATTTTATTTTAACGGTTGGGTATGTGAATTAAATTTAAATCATGCTTTTCAATAATCAATGACAAAAAAATAAAATAAATAAATAAACCGATCACTCTTTTTTTCTCTTTCTCAACACGTTGGAGAAATATTAGTTAAGTTTTATTTAATAAGGAGAGATGAGAATAATCTAATAGGATTTGGGTATGGTAATATATATATATATATTACTAAAATGGTATAACGGACATCTAACCCTAAATCCCTTCTTTTTGGAATTAAAATTCATTATTTTTACTTTGAAATAAATATGAAAGTTTTAGTCCTTTTTTAAGGATTACTTTTATTTTGACCCATTGTTTTGTCATTTTCCCAAAATTGTATACAGAGCCTAGAACCGTGGTGGCTAACCACAAGTTAAATGAAGGGGAAATTAGCTAAAAGTATACTTTTAGCATAAACATCTAGCTAAGAGTCCATAGATATTTATTTTCATGCTTCAAGTCTACACCCTCTCTAAAACGACCACATTTTAGGCTAATATATATTGATAATCATCTCCTCTCACACATGCCCTTCTCGTCAGATATAGTAAGCAAGTAAGGATTTTTCACACGAATACCAGATTTTCCTCTCCCATTAACGATCTGAATTTGAATTTTTTATTTTATTCCATTTTTAATGCATGAGATTACTTGATTGTGTAGATTTTGATACCATATTCAAATACAATATAATTATGGTTATTTCTTTTTATTTTCTTCTATTTTTAACGCACGAAATTACTTGATATTTGTAAATTTGATTCCATATTCGGATATGGTATAACTATCGCGATTTTTTATTTTTTTATTTTCTTCTATTTGTAAAGCACGAGATTACTAGATTTTGTTTGCTTTTTTGAATTTTCAAGTTATTTAAATAAGTTACAAAAAAAGAAAAAAACCAATTTTCCAAACCCAAGTGTAACTGTTTTCAATACCCAGAAAAGAATGTTTGCTTAAAAAATAAAATACATTTCAGATTTTGAAAAAAAAAAATTAAAACAATTACGCAAAGTATCGTTCAAATTTTATAATAGTTACACATTTTACTATAATTTTTCAAATACAAACACAAAAATTTGGATTTTAAAATAGTTATACGATCTATGTGAAGAGAGACGTTTGTTTGCCTTTAATTCAATTGTGGAATGATTCTAGGCTTCATATACCTTTTTTATATAGTTAATACAAATCTATAACAACACACCAAAAACTAAAAGATATTACAAAATCAGAATGCTCATTTTAGCCACCACGATTTTATGGTCTTTATTGTACATTTTTTTATACGGGTTTGTGTTAGCCATATAAAAAAGGTCTATATATATATATATATATATATATATAGCCTAAAATCATGGTTGGCAGCCATGATTCTATGTTCCGTATACCATTTTTATATGGGTTTTTGTTGGCTGCATAAAAAACGGTATATGAAGCATAACCACAATTTTCATGGCTTCCGCCCACGATTTACACTAGATATGGAAATAAGTTGAATTCAGCCTTATATTTTGAATAATGTTTGTAGTTTATCTTTATTTGAGTCTTAGTAGAAGCTATGTTGATGTGTTGAATTTTTTATCCATCCTACCAAAAAATAAATATTTGTAATTGCACTATGATAGAGTAGCTTGTTTAGTCCAATGGGAAATGGCGTCAGACATGCACGATTTCGTAATGTCACGGACCAATGGAAGTGAAACAAAGTGGAATTGTGGGATCAAACACAATTATATATGTCTTTTTCCCAAAAACAATGTGATGCAGGATCGTTTATCCTCAGCTTTGTTGATGGTGTAGAATTGCTACGGACCTTTACTCTGCCTTCCCCACAAGGTGCTGCAAAATGACCTACACTTTTATTTTATTTTTATTATCTCCTTTAATCAGTTTCAATTGCAATCTATGTAGAAGTAAAAATGTTGCGACCATGTCAATATTTTAAGATCACATCATTATAACTAGTGCTTTTGAACTCTGGTTAATTCCAAATATGGAATAATATAAAGGAAGAAAAAAAAAAAGAAGAAAAAAAAAACGATGCCCATATCTTCCATCTTTTCTGTTTTATTTTGATAATTTTGGTGATGTCTTCATATTACATTGCAAATTGGTACATTCGTATGCCATGTGAAGGGGTATTCTAGTAGGAAAAGGGGTGTTGGGGGAGGCGTATTCAGTCATGGGGCATCATTTTCTATTTGACTTCAATTCATTTGGTAAGAGGATATTTGGCAAACCTGAAAATTTGAACAGTTGAAGATAAGTTTGGTTAGTTTTGATTTCACATTGTTTGGTAAATCTCTTTTTCCTACTAAACACTTTAGTTTTATTATGAAAATAAGGTATAAACACAAATTATATATATATATATAGTAAAACTAACTGCAAGTTGGTTTATTTAAAAAGCAGATAATAGTTATGAACTCTACACTGATCTAGTTTTTTAAGTTCACACACAGGCCCTAAGTACTCTAATTAAAGTGGTATTTGTTATGAGGGTAATATGGTAATATGAGGAAAACGGTGTAAAGTCTAATAAAGCCAGCGTTATAACAAAAGGAATAGGAATACGTGTGAAGTTCAGAAAAACAAATAGCAAAAGTAAGGAGTTGCTACCTCATTTTAAGGAATAAGGAAAACCATAAAACATTTTAGTGAAAACCTTTCAAACCAAACAAATGACTCCAATTTTAGGAAAAACAAGTCTTAACAAATCAAAGAGGGGATTCAGAGACTAATTTACGAGTGGGAAGGTTTTAGGAAACATCTTATAGGCACCCACATCGCCTTTAAGAAGGTCTTTTAATTTATATGGGTTATTTCAATCATTTCTTAATTAGTCACAATAATTAGTCACAATGCATATGTAAAGAATCATCCATAAACATCCACATACATTCATATAAAATAAAGAATAAGAGATAGGGAAAGCAATAGAAAAGAATAAAGAATAAAAGAAATAAAAGAAAAGAAACCTAGGATACTTGGTATCCTAGGGCGGAGTTGAGCATCAAATGAGCGTCTACGTACCCCACATGTAAAGCAAGTATCAAAATCCACGTAGTTCGATAGAGAATGAGTTATTTCCTTCACAATGAACTACCATAAATCCTAAGTTTCCATTAAAAGAAAAAGAAAAATTTCCAAATATAAGAATTTCCAAAGGAAAAATAAGAAAATAAGAAGTTTTATAAATAAATAAAAGGACTTTAGAGAGAATAGAGAGTTTAGAAGAATGGAAACTCAAGATTTTATCATAATTCATTATTTAGGAAATAACCCAAGAGGAGAGGAACAAACAATAACAAACTTACCATAATCACACTTACCATATGCCAATCATCTCAAAACATTAAGAAAATACCAAATAATCATCCTATGAGCCTTAATTATTAATTACTATTATCTTTTGAGTTTTACTTGTGTGTACTATATAACATTAGTTTAGACTTACAATTTCCAACCAATGATAATAATTTTTTGACAAAACAGAACTCAGATCAAAAAAGAAAGAACATAATTAAATTGTTATTAATAATTGCATTCCTTAATGCAACCATGGTAATAATTCCATAGTGACAAGTTAAGATTTAAACAGAGACAAGAATTGAAAGTTATATGGGAAAATATCAAGAATAATTTTGAAAAAAAAAAATGCAAGTAAGAAAAATAATGTAGTTAATACTTAATAGAAAATGTGTTGCATGTCATTTCATATTTTAGAAATATTAATAATTTGAAAGTAATAAGTTTTGGTGATGAAAATTCTAAAAAAATTGAGATAAATATTTGAAAATAATTGAAGAATTTTGTTGTGATGATTGATTAGATAAGGTCATGTCTAGAGCTCCAGTTGTGTGAAAGTACATAAAAGAAGTCAAGGCTGGTAAGAAAAATTAAGGGCAATGTTACACGTAACACATAATAGCACTATATAGACAACACTTCATGTAGCAATGATCCTCTCATGAATAGTTTAGAGGGTTTTTTTGTCAACTATATAACTCATATAACGTTAGGTGCTGTCACTAGGTCTTGTAATTAAGAGTTGTTTATAGCATTCCCCAACCAAATATAAATCAAGATTATTGCCCTCGATCTTCTCAAACCAACCATTATTTGACACGTTATCAAACTTTACCTAGTCTTGACCCATTCAAGGAACAACTGCACATTAATGAGTTGAAAAATATGTAGGCAGCTAAATTAAGAACACAAGTAATTGCCCACAAATTTTAACATAATCCTTAAGCAATCAGCTTTACAAGAAGCAAAGGTTTTCAAAAAATTTATATCAATTAACTCCTTTCACTATTTGATAAATTAAACAAGCTTAATTATGTCAAATTGGGGTACAAAAATTATGTCCCCCATTCTTGATCTTATTATAGACATCATATTTTCAACTCTTTTGTAAAGAGACTATTATCACATGAGTGAATTATCTCTTATTGAAGTTCTGTCAATTTTTCTACACACTATGGACACTAAGTAATATTTTTTCAAGTTCCTGGTTCATATCTCCTAAGAGAATTAGAGCTTACTAGCTTTGAAGAGAATTTTCTCTTTGACCTCTCTTACTTGAGACAATTATCACTGTGAGCGCCACACCCTAAACCTTGTGGCTCGAGAGTACGCCACTAGCTAAAAGGGCTAGCGAGGAGACAAGTTGCCACCTAGAAAATCTGGGAACCAAATTTGACCCCTTGCAAGGGTCTAACTCCTCATAACCAGAGAGGGTTCAGAGCTAGGTATGCCATCGGGAAGGTGTTAGGCACCCGACGTTGCCTAGTCCTTAGATCGACCCCCACTTTGTATTTATTAACCATATTTAATATTCCAATTTAATTGGGATTACCCTAAAGGCATGCAACAATTTAATTACACACACAAATGACAGGTCAATACGATACAATAGTAAAATAAACAAAATAAATAAGTAAAAATAATAATAATAAATAAAAGAGAGTTTTGTCAGCAATTAGTCATGCGTACGCATAAACTAAATATGTGTACATGTACTATGTAGTGCATACGCATAAACCAATCAATACTACGCATAGGAAATGTGGTGTGTACACATAAACCAATCAATGCCTACGCATAGTTACCTATGCGTATGTGTCACAACCCATTTTTGCACCACCTTACTAGGGCTCATCATTTCATGCATGTTTTGTTTTGTTTTTGAGTCTAGTCACTTGCATTAGTTTTCTAGAGTCACAAGGACAATGGATATGACTTTTGGTTCAAATTGGAGTTGATCTTGAGGATAATAAGCTTTTGTGACTTGAGGGGCATAATCGTCTTTTAAGTCCCAAACTTTTCATTTGACCTTGGAATGATCTCCAAATTGTCAATTGGAGTTCATATGGATGCATATGAGGTATTAAGTCCCGTGGCCCTGATGATGAGTTTAGTGTGGTTATTTACGGATTATCCTTGAAGAATTAGTGCGAATCACAGCATGAGATTTTTGGTTAAATGAAAGAAAATTATTTTATTAAATTAGCCATTTTTATCATGACACTAACACGTGTACGTATGTGATGAGTGTGTGTACGCACATACGATACATGTGCATGCGTGTTAGCGGTCAGTCTCCCAATTTTTATAAAAGACAATTTCCTTTCCTATTCAGATTAGAAGTCTTTTATCATTATAAAATACCTTTTGATTATTCTCCAAGGAAACATAGTCCAGGAAGGAAAGGGAAACTCCAGATTTCAGCTATAAATACTCTCTTAATGTCTTTAAACAAAGGAGAGGAGAAGAGGTTTGGGGGGAGTGAAATTCGTCATAATTCAGCAGCAGATTTTCTGAAAACCAGCAGTCGTATTTTAATCATAACTTTTTCATCCGAAGTCAGAATTTGATGAAATTGGTCTT
Source organism: Liquidambar formosana (assembly GCA_039720395.1). NCBI lineage: Eukaryota > Viridiplantae > Streptophyta > Magnoliopsida > Saxifragales > Altingiaceae > Liquidambar > Liquidambar formosana. The sequence goes on from CM077821.1 coordinate 22,974,279, forward strand.
GTTAGAAAGATAATTCAATTCTCTACAACTTTGTATTTCACAAGCTTTGTCCAAATCCACGTTTTCATACCCAAAAACGCGATTGAAGTTGCTGCTGCTGCAAGTGACGAAATCACTTTTCTTTTCTCTTGTTCTCTTTTTGTTTTCTATTTTCTTTTCAAAGTTGAGTGAGTTTTGATCTCTTTGTGTGATACCACTTTGACAAAGAGGAGGATTCGTGTTGGTTTGATTCACTCTAAAGACCTGAGGAGCCACGAACAATTACAAACACAAAGGAAGGCCCTTCCTAAGGTATTCTCCTTCTCTATTCAAGCTTAACTAGGTTTTCATATGGTTAGGCTTATTGCATGTTAAAGGTAACTTTTTATCATGTATTAACACTCTAGCTAGTTAATATACATGGAATATCTATTGTTTATCTACTGTTTAGCATGCTTTAGGGCTGTCCTTTATGTGATGACCTGAATTATTTATATATATATAGAGGGATCATTAGCTGAACCCACCACTTCAATTTGCTTTGGATTATATATGTTAGAGGGATGATTAGCCGCACCCATAGCCGCACCCACCACTTCCTTTGCTTTGGATATATATAAGTATAGAGGAATCATTAGCTGCACCTACCACTGGCATCTGCTTTGGTTATATTTTATTTAGAGGGATCGAGACAGAGAGTTAGAGAAAGAGCAACAGAGAGAGAGAAATTGAGGAAGAACAGAGGAGAAAAAAACAGAGTGGTCTGGTAGAGGTTTTTGGCTGAGTTCGTGGAGCTCTCTTAGTGAGTAAAATCCTCACCTCCTCTATCGTTGATTTCATATATATATATATATATATATATATAAATATCACGTACTGTGTATATATATATATATGCAATTTTATTTTCTTATGTTATTCTTAGAAAGGATGATCATATTTATGTTTTTGGGACCAAGGAACACCATGGTAGTGTCAATTTTAGAGAAATTGACTGTAGGTTGAAGTTTAGAAATTTTAGAATTTTGGATCATGAAAACCCGAAACTTTAGGCTTAAAACGAATATGATTTTATAAGATTCTGAATGAACAATTTATAGTCGCACGTAGTACTCTGCATGAGCTTCGATTCGACACTTGAATCACTGAAAACGGTTAAGAAACAAGGGAGATATTAATCATCGAAGTTGGCCCGTTGAACACACGGTGTAACCCGGTTACACAATTCACCCGCGGGAGGTTGAAGATGACCCCATAGGTCTATGATCCTGTGTGGGTGCATCTGTGTACCTTACCGTGTTCTCACGCATTTAAAAGCCATACGATAATCATATGAACCCCAATTTGACCGTTGGACTCGTCTTGGAAGGCCCTACCATGTGGGACCCTTAGTTTATCATTTTGACCAAGTTTGACTGTAGTTTGACTTTTTGGCCAAATTAATATTTATTAAAAATTCCAGAAAATATCAGAAAATTCCAAAAATTACAGAAAATTCCCAGAATTATAGAGAGTGTTTTAAAAATTATTTTGATGATTTTGGGACCATAGTTTACTGTTAGAAGGCCAATAGTAATTTTTGAGTGTGTTATATTTATTTTGAAATTTACCTAAAGATTTCGTATGCATAATTATCAGATTTTATCGGTCCTCGGGAGGACCCTAGGGAGCATTAACGCTGCATTCGCATTGTCAGTGTCTATCACGTGGTTTTGGGTTGGTATTGCTCGCAATTGAGGTAGGAAATGTGGCTTCTTTACATTTAATATGGTGTTGTTCTATAAATGTGATTTTAAATGCTTTAATGATATTTTTGGATTTTCCCACTGATTTATAACCAATATTTTTATTACTTGTTCAAAATTTAGGGAATCCTTCAAATTATCATTTGATACGACTGTTTTATATTGTTCCTTAAAGATACATGGTTATATACTCGTTTAAATGTTATTGTGAAATATCTGTTAAATATGTGGAATTTTCATGATACTTGGATCTTGGAAAAATGCTTTATAAATGTTGGTTACTTGAAATGCTTTAGAAATGTTACTGAAATTCTAGAAATTTATCAAACATGTTTATGGATACTTTTGGACACTCGGATATTTATTTGATTGATGGAAAATGCTTTGGATATATGGACCTTGGGTCTTGGTATGCATCAAACGGGTGGGGGCATCACAATGAAGTGGTGTCCTGCGTTGAGAATACTCCGCGAATAGCAAGCAGGGTAAAGTGCCCTTGGGTGAAAGACCCTGAAACCCTCGAGGAAGAACGCCGCGTAGGTGTTGGTTATTTTCGTGCTTGGCTGAGCCGGGGTTGACGTGACGACGTAACCTGTGATTAGCGACGGTTGATGCATGGTTTGATCCCATAGTCTTGGGAATTGGAGACACTATGAGAATTTTGGGAAATTAACTCAAAACCCCATAAAGTATTGATTTGTGACTGATATTGATTTTGAGTTATTAAATAATTTTAATTCATATACCATGTATCTGCACATATATTAATTGTATAGAATCCACACATATTTCCTATTGGGCTTTGCAGCTCATCCTATTATTATTTCAGATGATCAGGTGATGAGTGAGGGTTTGCCGATGGCGGATGCCTAGTGGCATAATCTGAGGTTGGAACTTGAAGGTGGCATACTAACATAGTCATGGATGAGGATAGATGCACGTGCATTACATAGAGACTATGTTATTTTGATGTATGGACATTCCTATTATTATTATTGTTATTACCATTATTACTTAATGAACCTTGAATAGTTTGAATCCAACCTATGTGCCAGGGATGTTGGCATTATTTTGGGACCATATATTATTATGGGCATGATGTGTGAGCATAACATTTCATATTAATTATTTGGGTATTATTGATGAGCTGGCACCATTATTATTAAAAATATTAATAAAAAAAAAATACATGTGGATTTGACTAAGTCTTCCGCAACTTTTATACTCTGACTTATCCACGTGTACACCTTTTTACTTTGACTTTTATCCACGTGTCGACTCTCCGAGTCGGGCGTGACACTTTATGTTTCAATACATAGTTATGATTCTTGTGCTCCTCTGTTTGTCCTTGTGCTAGGATTAGTGTCATTGCATGTTAGAGTTAGGATTTTCATCATGTTATATTGCTTTAGTTAGTTAATATGCATGATTTAAATTCTGTTTAGTTTGGTTTTAGCATGATTAAAGTATGTTTTGTATGTTTTTAAGCATATTTGTGAGTTTAGGGTTTTAGAGTCATTGTTTCGTGTTTGTTTTCATATAGCATGATAAAGTAGACTTTTTTATTGGTTTTTCTTCGTGTTTGCTGTATATGTTTTCATATGGAGTAAACATGATAGTTTTGCATGCATATTAGTATGTTTTAGGGTTTTATGCATGATATGGTTCTAGGAATATGTTAGGACTTATTATTGTTCGCTGTTTTTGCTATTGGCATGCTTAGTGGATGATTTTAGGTCATAATACTATTCTGTCCAGATTTGCATGTTAGTGTTTTCGCATGGTTTTGAGCACTTGTAAGGGTGCAAATAGGTGTGGTATTTGTCCTATGGCAAATAGGGCTGCTTATGTCTGAAATGGCTAAATGTTTGGAGTAATTGCGCTCAGGTAAGTGGGTGTGAAGGTGCCCCAATTCACCTTTCTTCCTTATCCCTTCTCTTCTCCCTATTTAGGGTTAATTTTTAATATGATCCTATGGTTTAATTAGAGGTTTCCTTCATAAACAAAATTCTGGTTTTTATTAAGGTTTCCATTTTGTGGATTTCTTTCCTAAAATCAAACTTTCTATCAATTCTCTTTTGATCAAATAAGGAACCTAGGGTTTTTACCATAGGTTTGTATTAGGATTTAACCTTAGTTCTAATCGAACTACGTGGACTTTGATCCATGTATTTCGTTGCATGGTACGTAGGCGCTCTTCGTGAGGCTCAAGTCCGTTCTAGGATCCAAGCATCCTAGGTTTATTTTTGTTTTCTTTTCTTCTTTTTCTTTTTCTTTTTTATGTGTTTATTATGCATGGATGGATGAATGAAATATATGATATGCATGCAATTCTTGTGATGATACTTGCTGATTTTTGTATGGAAAGATCTTGATTTAGCCCAAATGAACTGAGAGACAAAGGGTGACATGGGTGCCTATAGGCTTTGCCTAGAACCTTCCCATGTCATAACTTAGCCTCCGAATCCCCGATTTCTTTGGTTTTCAAAAGATTGGTTTTTGCCTTTCCTTTTTTATGGAGTCATTCAAATTGTTTTCCTAAAACAAACTATTTTTAGGGTTTTCCTTGTTTCCTTTAAAAAATAAGGTGGCGACTCCTTTCCTTTTTCTTTTTCAAACCCATTTTCTTTCAATCCCTTGTGGGCCCAATTTCCGGGGTTCACAGTTTGGCGACTCTGCTGGGGATGTTGTGGGCTAGACTCTATAAAGTTTAATTGGGCTAAGTTAATTTCTTATGTTTAATTAAAATCAATCACATTGCATCCGCTTGATTGTGTGCTTTCATTTATTGCATTGTGTGCGCAAACTCTTGCATGCTAGGATCGATGTCCCTCGATGTATCCTTGCCAACGATCGGCCTAGTCTCAACCTTGGTTTTCCTGATTCCATGTGTTGGGGCGAAAGCTATCAACCTCTCTTGCCTAGTACCCTTGGGCTTGCCCTTGGGTATATTAAATGAGTTAATCACGTACTGCTGGACCCACACGGCGTTCCTGATGCCACATGTGGTTAGGTATAAGGATTGCTCAAGCAAGTGAAGGACCCTAGCCTACCCTTATCATTAGTCCATATAGACAGACTTGTAGGACACTACGGTCTCACCTTTATGCACCCACAATTGTTTGTAATGATGCTATGCCGTGTTTGTGGTGTGAGGCTTTATATCTTATGCCCTTAACATAGACCTTTAAACCCTAGCCTTCGTTAAGGCTATGGGTTAGGAGGAATAAATTAAGGAAATAGGATGTAAGCTATGTTTGTGATGTGCTAGTCCTAGGGGATTAATTAAACCTAGTTGAAGGACTCTATGCCCTATTCTTTAAAACATACCCTTAATCCATGATCCCTGTAAAGGTAATTGGATAAAAGGAATGAATTAATTGAACATGGTGTAGAGACCGAGTTCATTAAGGAAAATATGGAGGTTTAGGACAAGTCCTTAGGCTAAAGGTTAAAACTTTTCTATCCATAGACGTGCTGGCTTGGATCCGCAATCCACAAGGGCGTCTAGTGAGTGTTGAGTCTACCCATCAGACAGACATGGCCGACGAAAGAACTAGTGAGGGGCACTTTGACCTTGAGGCTTGCCTGAAAGCCATCATGGCCAAGCTTGACCATACCGCCGAGACATCCGATACCGCATTGAAAATGGCTCAAGAGAACCAACAGAAAATGGCGGATCTTGAACAAAATGGCTCTAAGGCCCATTCCTCGGGTATACCTCATGGGGCTAGCACCGAAGAGGGACCTCAATCCAATGAGAACACCAAGACAAAGGGGGAAAGTAGCTCGAAACCTGAGGTCACCAACCTAGAAGGGGAAGCCAAGGGGAAAGGTACTAGCAGTGATTCCGTGTTAGCTAGCAAGGTAGAAGCTTTGGAGAGAACCATAAAAGGGATTCGCAGGGCTGATGACATGGTCGATGTGCGGACTCTATCCCTGTTTCCAACGGCTCGTATTCCACTACAATTCAAGATGCCGGAGTTAGAAAAGTTCGATGGGACGGGTTGCCCTAAGACTCATTTGAAGATGTACGTGCGAGCTATGCACCCTCGAGGGGCTACTGACGAGCTTTTAGCTCAAATGTTCCATGAAACCTTGGCCACTTCTGCTTTGAAATGGTTCTTATCCTTGGATGAGAATAGAACCCGGACTTGGGAAGACATATGCAATGAGTTTTCAGAGCACTACAAGTATAACACAGAGGTGGACGTTACTCGAAGGGACCTAGAAACTACCAAGCAAGGGGCTCATGAAACTTTCTCCGCTTACATTACAAGGTGGAGACAAAAGGCGTCGAGAATGACGGATAGGCCGAATGAGGAGGACCAAATTCAGTTAGTGGTTAAGAACCTGCTGCCCGTGTACCACAAGCACTTATTTGCCCACTATTTCCCCAATTTCAAAGCTCTCATTGGGGCTGGCACACAGGTTGAAGATGCTATCAATGATGGGACAATCAAGACTGAGGAAGTGAGGAGTCGTAAGACAAACTTTACTGGGAAGAACAATGCCGAGGTCAACACCATAACTCAACCAATCCAACCCTTTTCTCTCAATGATGTCAACCCACCTCGCCAATTCACTGACCTATTCATGCCACTCGAAAGAGTCCTTGAAAAGCTCATAAGTTGTGACCTATTGAAGCCACTCGACCCAAGACCTCCACCAAATCCCTTACCCAAGAGCTACAATGAGAATGAGTACTGCAAGTACCACCAATCCAAAGGCCATGCCACCAATCGCTGTATTCGCCTTCGCCACCAAGTCCAAGACCTCATTGACAAGCAAGTCATTTCACCACCAACCCGTCCAAATGTCACCCGTAATCCTCTCCCATCACACAACAACACACCCCCACCTAACACCATAAATGCCATTGGGGTTGAATCCTCTCGCCCTCGCCATCCCATAAGACAATACACTCCGCTCCCCATGACCTTAACCCGTCTCTTCACCATTTGCCGCAATAACAGCCTTATCATGCCACTTCCACCAAAGCCAAGGCCATCAACCCCTCACCAATATTGCCAATACCATCGTGCACCCGGCCATGACACCAAGGCTTGTTCTATACTAAAGAAGATCATCCAAGACCTCATTGACCAAAAGGTTTTGTTGTTGCCAAAGAAATCTATCCAACAAGAGCTGAAAGAAAGATATGAAGCAGGGGATCCTCAGGTTGGCCTATTAGGTGAAGCGTCGGGGAAATATGATTACTATGTGCTGTACTCAAGCCCAAGTCCGATATCAGATGAGCCGATAGTCCCTTCAGGTTGGGATGACTTGCCGACAGAGATGGAGAGCATCGATATGATAGAATGGGATGACTTGATAAATGACTCCGAGGAAGTCCATGACATATGGGCTAGCGATAATGAGTTGGACCATATAACCAGAGGGGGTCGTCATTTCAAGCCCCCCCACCTAGAATCTGAGAATCCGTTGGAAGATTTGGAAGGGCAGAGGCGCCCTAGCTTGCAAGAAGAAGAGGATGAAGTGCTTAGGCAGCTGAAGAAGACCAATGCCAACATTACTATTTGGGGCTTGCTCATGGCCTCGCACAAGCACAGACAGACCGTGTTGAAACTGTTGAATCAGATACAAGTGCCTGTTGACACATCCCCCGAGGGATTGGTACATTTGGTGAATCCAACTCCCAAGAACTCAACCATCGTGTTCACCGATGTAGACCTACCTAAAAGCGGGCTGAGCCATTCTCAAGCTCTCTATGTGACCGTTGACACTATGGGGAAGAGGGTTCGCACCGTTCTTATCGACAATGGGTCCGCACTGAATGTATGTCCTCTCTGAACTGCCACTGTTTTGGGTTTGGGACCCACTGATTTCACGCCATCTGGGCAGACCGTAAGAGCTTATGACAACACCCGCCGAGAAGTAATAGGGGTAGTTACTTTGCCTCTTATCATGGGACCCACTGAATTTAGGGTGGAATTCCAAGTGTTGGATGTGCCGTCATGTTTCAACTTGTTGTTGGGCCGACCTTGGATCCATCCTGCTGGGGCTGTGCCATCTTCACTCCATCAAAAGGTGAAGTTTCCTTATGAAGGAGCCATAGTAACACTTCAAGGGGACTATGAATTGAAACTCGCAGGTGTGCCTATATGTGAGATACAACCTGAATCAGCAGCGATACTGCTATCTGGGTTTGACTATGTCCAATGCATTGAAAAAGAGCTCGAAAAGGGTGAATTAATACCCTTGGACTTTTGCCCCCATGGCAACTTGCACGTCGGTGAAATAATGAGAAAGATGAGTTTCTTTCCAGGCATGGGGCTAGGGCGTCGCCAACAAGGGATCCCTACGTCTATTCAAAGCCGTGTCACCTCATACACCTTCGGGCTAGGATATGAGCCCTCTAGAAATGATCATGCGGAAATGCTGAAGAGGAATAAAGAGAAAGTAAGAGCCAAAGCCGAGGGAAGGGTGCCAGACCTGAAGATCTCGCCATATCGACCTACTTTGAATGGTTACTTCGTCAAAGAAGGGGATGATTTTCTATATTGCGGGTTTCCAGAGCCCACCTTTGACCAAGCTACCAAGATCTGAGTTCCGGGTTTTGAAATCTTCTTCACCGAATGGTATCCAATCACAGCTGAAATGGTGGATGATGATGCCATCAATGATGAGTTCTGGGAAAAAAAAGAGGAGGACTGGGCAGAGAACCTTGATGCAGGGGCTATGACTGAAATGTTCTAAGACATGATCCTCACCGTGGAAGACTCGACCATTGAAGAACTCCAGGGTTTATCCATTAGCCATACTACCATGCCACTTCTGAATTGGTACCTTGAATGTGGTGTCATTGCGGAGATCCATGAAGAAGAAGACCTTGGCCTACCTGATAGCAGCTTGTAGGTGTCTTAGTTTAGTAATATTTCCCTAATTCAATAAGATGTATCTATTTAACTCACCTTGTGGAGTCATAGTATTGGTACAGATTTGTTTGTTTTCTTTCTTTCTTTTGTGTGTCATTCCCATTATTCCTAGTCAATAAAGTGTGCTTTCTTTCTCTATATATGCAGTGTCTCTTTTCTCTCCTCTATGGATATTTATGGCATGGATATAGATCCTAGGAACGATGTCCCCCCGGAGCTCGTTGAGCAAAGGAAAAGGGGCGTCACCGAACCTAATATGGATGAATTGGAATCAATCAACTTAGGGACGAATGAATTGCCAAGAATAGTTAAAATTGGGAAAACCCTCTCCCCCGTTGAAAAAGAAAAGATGATCTCCCTCTTGAAAGCCAACATTATGGCTTTTGCATGGTCTTATGAAGACATGCCTGGCATCGACCCCGATATTGTGCAACACTATATCCCCACTAATTCCCTAAAGAAGCCGGTAAAGCAGAAACTCAGAAGATTAAAACCAGAATGGGCTCTAAAAGTAAAAGAAGAGGTAACTAAACAACTAGACGCGGGTTTCCTCCAAGTTGTGGAGTACCCCGAGTGGTTGTCGAATATAGTGCCTATGCCTAAAAAAGATGGGAAAGTGAGGATGTGTGTCGACTTCCGAGATCTCAACGCCGCGAGCCCTAAGGATGACTTTCCTTTACCCCATATCGACGTGTTGGTAGATAGCACGGTGGGACATGCACTCCTCTCCTTCATGGACGGATTCTCCGGGTATAACCAGATAAAGATGGCGCCTCAAGACATGAAGAAAACAGCCTTTATCACGCAATGGGGAACGTACTGTTACAAGGTAATGCCTTTTGGCTTAAGAAACGCTGGGGCTACTTACCAAAGAGCAGCTACGACCCTATTGCATGATATGATCCATAAGGAAGTCGAGGTTTACGTCGATGATATGATCGTGAAGTCCGTGGATAGAGAAGGGCATTTTAAGGCGCTAGAGAAATTCCTAGAGCGAGCAAAGAAGTACAATCTCCGTCTAAACCCACAGAAGTGCGCTTTTGGTGTCACTGCAGGCAAGTTATTGGGGTTTATGATCACTCAGAGAGGTATCGAAGTGGACCCAGGGAAGATAAAAGCTATTGTGGAGATGGAGCCGCCTAGCACTGAGAAGCAGATCCGGGGTTTTCTGGGAAGAGTTCAATACATAAGCCGATTCATTGCCAACTTGACCATGGTTTGCGAACCAATCTTCAAATTGCTTAAGAAAGGTGTGCCAAAAGTATGGAACGAAGAATGCCAAGAGGCCTTTGAGACCATTAAGAGATACTTGAGCAATCCTCCAATCTTAGTTCCCCCACGGCAAGGTGCGCCGCTTTTGTTATACTTAACGGTCACCGAAACCACGACGGGGGCTATGTTAGCTCAATATCTCGAAGGGTCTACAAAGGAGAATGCCATCTATTACTTAAGCAAGAAAATGACAGACTATGAAGTGAAGTACAATGCGATTGAAAAAGCTTGTGTGGCACTAGTATGGGCGACGCAGAAACTCCGACACTACATGATGTCCTTCGAAGTGTTCTTGATAAGTCGCATGGACCCGTTGAAGTACCTGGTAGAAAGGCCAGTATTGTCATTCAGAACTGCTCGATGGTCAATTCTCCTCAATGAATTCGACATCAAGTACGTGAATCAGAAGTCTATCAAGGGAAGCGTCATCGCAGACTACCTAGCCAGTTGTCCGGTGTCATCATCCGCTCCGTTCAACGATCAATTCCCAGATGAGGACGTGCTAGAGATTGGTAGAAAAACTTGGAGAGTATACTTCGATGGGGCAGCCAATAAGAAAGGTTATGGGATAGGAGTCCTGCTGGTCTCACCCGGAGAGGCATTTACACCGTTAGCGGTCAAGTTGGGGTTCGAAGCTACCAACAACATTGCTGAGTATGAGGCCTGTATCCTAGCACTGGAAGCGGCACTTGAATTGGGGATCAAAGAATTGGAAGTGTTCGGGGACTCAGCACTAATCATTTGCCAGATAAAAGGGGAATGGAAAACTCGAGATGAGAAATTGTTGCCTTACCATGCCTATCTGGAAGCTCTAACCAAGGAGTTCTCAGAGATAGAGTTCAACTACCTTTTAAGGAACAAGAACCAGTTCGCCGATGCCTTGGCGACCCTAGCATCCATGGTGGAGATACCTGAAGAGGGAAATGTGAAGCCGTTGGTGATAGAATGCCAAGACAAGCCTGTGTACTGTTGTGCAATCCGAGGAGGAGAGGTAAATGATGGCCGTCCGTGGTTCCATGACATAAAGAAGTTCATTGAAGAAAGGGAATACCCAGAAGGAGCATCTCGTATCGATAGAAAAACCCTAAGGCGGTTGGCGAGTCACTATGTACTTTGTGGAGGAAAGCTATATCGGAGATCATACGACGGGATCCACCTGCTGTGTGTCACCGAGGAGGAAGCCGAGCATCTGATTAAAGAAATCCATGAAGGGACAGGGGCTCCGCATATGAATGGCTATATGTTAGCTAAGAAAATCATGAGGCTAGGCTATTACTGGTCTACCATGGAAAGGGACTGCCACGCACATGTCAAGAAGTGCCACAAATGCCAACTGTTCGCCAGTGGACAACATTTGCCTTCTATTCCTTTAACAAGTATGTCGTCACCATGGCCATTCGCGGTATGGGGGATAGATATCATCGGACAGATCAAGCCAAAGGCGTCAAATGGGCATGAATACATCCTGGTTGCCATTGATTACTTCACTAAATGGGTGGAAGCAGCATCCTTCAAGACCTTGAATTCCAAGAAGGTAGCACAGTTCATACAGCACAGCATCATCTATCGATATGGGGTACCGCATGAAGTTATCTCAGACAATGGCCAGCACTTTCAGAAAGAAACCCATGAGCTCTTGCAAAAGTATGGCATAGCCCACCATCTGTCGTCACCATACCGTCCTCAGACTAATGGAGCGGTGGAAGCAGCTAACAAGAACATCAAGAAGATACTACAGAAGACTGCGAACTCACACACAGACTGGCATGAGAAGTTGCCATTGGCTCTATGGGGTTACAGAACATCAATAAGGTCATCAACAGGGGCTACCCCTTATTCTCTAGTTTATGGAATGGAGGCCGTGTTGCCAGTTGAATTGGAAGTTCCTTCACTAAGAGTTGCCGTGGAGAGCCAGATAACAGAAGTGGACTGGGTTAAGAGCCGCTATGATGAGTTAGCTTTGAAAGGCGTTTAAGGGCGCTGTATCATGTTCAGGGGTATCAACGGAGAGTTGCCAGAGCATTCAACAAGCATGTCAAAGATCGAGGTCTAAAGAAAGGGGATGTAGTGCTGAAAGAAATCAGAGCTCCAGTGTTCGATTCGCGGGGAAAATTCAAGCCAAGTTGGGGTGGGCCATACATTATCAAAGAGATATTGCCAGCAGGGGCTGTTCGCCTCATGGATTTAGATGGAATTGAGTTCACTCGTCCAACTAATTTGGATCAATTGAAGAAATATCATGTTTGAAGCCTGCTAGGTTGAAAACCCGTAAGGGCGGCCTAGGCAAAAGTTAAGGCATAAGAACTACGTAAGACCTGATTCTCCATTCAAAAACAAAAAAAAACAAAACAAAACAAAAAAAAAAAAAGAAGAAAAAAAACTATGGAGATACGTAGGCAACCCATAAAGTTACCTTGGGTGCGGTCTAAATCAAACAAGAAAATCCCAAATTTGATTTATTATTGGCAATTTGTTCAAAACTAAAATTGATTGACATAGCAATTCATTGGTATTACGTAAAAGAACTATAAAACTGCCATAAATATCCTATTCTATTTTCTTGGGCTTCTTTGCAGCTCGCTCTTCAGCTTTCTTCTTCTCTCTTTCATGTCTTCTTTTCTTCCTCAAGTCATGTTCATAAGCTGTTGTCACTGCTTCCATAATATCTTCTCTGCAAGATCCAAGTTCATTGTTCTTGATAAGTCCAAAAATCCTTTCTCTTCGAGTAGTCTCTCTCTCACCCAAATTACTTTTCAACCATTCCTTATACTCTGAGCTCATCATATACGGACCATCAGTATTCGTAACTTGGGTTAGTATCAACTTGCTAGGCCATCGGTCCTTCGCCCAAGTCACTACAGAAAGACCCGCGGGCACCACAGGATAGTCACCTTTCAAGGAAGTAGGTATGGTTTGCATGGCACCCATCTGACGAAGAACCCTTAAAGGCCAATAAAAAGAAGTAGACCTCAGTCCTATAAGTCTCACCATGGCGCATCCAGAAGTCCGCAGAAGCACCTGGTCACTGCAGCCCCATATGAATACAAACCACTTGACACTCCTCCAAGAAAGGGTTTGGAAGTAACCTAGCCAATCTCTCAATGAAAATCGCCCAGGTAGTTCAATGCGGCGAAGGCAGTAATGCTGGGGCTTGTATGGTGTAATGGCAACTGGTGACAAGAAATTCAGTCTTTCAAGCAACCACATCTGCAGTAGAATGGGGCTACCTCCTAAAGGAACCTTTGGGTCCTCATGAGTTTTATCCAAACCATTCAGGGTTTCAGCTAGCACCATGGGAATCAAGTTATGGCCCTTGGCAAGGAGAGGAATCAAGTCACAGATTTGAATGGGAACATGTAGAGTACCAGTGGAAATAAGAAAACGACTAATGAGGCAAAAGGCAAGAGCATGCTTAATAGGAAAGGTAAAATTCAGAATATCTTTACTATCATAAGCTAAAAAAGAGGTTGCCAATTTCATCAAGTCTACCATATGGTCCTTTACAAACGTAGAGGCATATTGTGGGTGAATCCCAAGTAGATTGGAGAAAGAAGTAAGAAAGCTTGGGCGAGGAGTAGGGAGAATGAAAGGACCTACCGTTGAAACTCCATACAATGCACAGAATTCCTCCATGGTTGGGCACAGTTCTTCATAGTTGAAGCGGAACACATGAACTTGAGGATCCCAAAAATATGTAGCAGCAGTCAAGAGGTTCGTTTCAAGCCTCACATGCCTCAAGGAGAGCAATGGATCCAAGCCAAAGCACTTGAACTCAGATTTTGCTTCAGCACTCATAACTCTCAAAAACCCTCCTAAAAATTTGTCTAGAGCCTCCATAATTTCTAATGAATGAATACAAGTAGGTTTAGGAACCTCTTGGATGTGTTTTTATAGGGAAAAGGTCACAAATCCAAGTTCAAATAGGAAAAAACCCATCAGAATAGGAAGTTTCCTATTCAAAGTGGGATTTCCACTTCGGGCTCGGGTAACCACCCAGGCCTGGGCGGCTAGCCTCCCGAGGCCTGGTGGTCACCCAAGCCACTTTGTTTTGGTTTTGCTTCTCGCTTTGTCTCGCCTTGACGCGTGATCAAACCTCCTTTCAAATGAGATATTCAACACTTTTTGAGCTTAAAATCAATCAAATTCCATCTTGAAATCAATTCCTTGAATTGATTTTATGTTCAAAAGGGTTGAATATATTTCCCCTGTGTCATGCCAACTCAAGTGACAATGTGTTAAGTCACTTTCCTCTTGCACCATGCCTGTTCAATCTTGATAAATTGATCATATATCCTCATCTCAAATCTTGATTTTTCATCCTACTTGGTTGAATATATTCATCGCTTTGAATATATTTTTCCATTTCAAAAGTGTATTCACCCTTTGAATATGCTTCTTAGTTTCAAATTCTCATTTTCTATCATACTTGGTTGAATATATTCATCACTTGAATATATTCTTCCATTTCAAAAGCATGTTCGCCCATTGAATATGCTTCCTAGTTTCAGATCCTCATTATCACTTACTTGGTTAAATATATTCATCACTTGAATATATTTCTCCATTTCAATGGTATGTTCATCACTTGAACATACTTCTCAGATATTTTGTCACTTACTTGGTTAAGTATATCCATCGCTTGGGTACACTTCTCCATTTCAATGGTATGTTCATCACTTGAACATACTTCTCAGATCATTTGTCACTTACTTGGTTAAGTATATCCACCACTTGGGTATATTTTTTCCGTTTCAATGGTATACTCATCACTTGAGTATACTTCTCAGATATTTTGCCACTTACTTGGTTAAGTATATCCATCGCTTGGGTATATTTCTCCATTTCAATGGTATGTTCATCACTTGAACATACTTCTCAGAATATTTGTCACTTACTTGGTTAAATATATTCATGACTAGAATATATTTCTCCATTTCAATGGTGTACTCATCACTTGAGTACACTTCTCAGATTATTCTCTATCTTACTTGCTTAAGTATATCCATCGCTTGGATATATTTCTCTATTTCAATGGTATGTTTATCACTTAAACATACTTGTCACTTACTTGGTTAAGTATATCCATCACTTGGATATATTTCTCTATTTCAATGGTATGTTTATCACTTAAACATACTTGTCACTTACTTGGTTAAGTATATTCGTGACTAGAATATATTTCTCCATTTCAATGGTGTACTCATCACTTGAGTACACTTCTCAGATTATTCTTATCTTACTTGGTTAAATATATCCGTCGTTGGGATATATTTCTCCATCTCAATGGTATGCTCATCACTTGAGTGTACTTCTCAGCTTACTTGGTTAAATATATCCATCACTTGGATACATTTCTCCATTTCAAAAGTATGTTCATCACTTGAACATACTTCTCAGTCTTTTTCAATCATTAAGTATACTCATCACTTGAGTATATTTCTCAGCATCTTTTTCATCACTTGGTTAAATATGTTCATGACCTGAATATATTTCTCCATTTCAAAAGTACACTCATCACTTGAATACACCTCTCAGATTATTCTTATCCTACTTGGTTAAAGATATCCATCGCTTGGATATATTTCTCCATTTCAATGGTATGCTCACCACTTGAGTATACTTCTCAGATTTCATTCTCAGATTACTTGGTTAAATATATTCGTGACCTGAATATATTTCTCCATTTCAGTGGTATACTCATCACTTGAGTATACTTCTCAGATATTTTGTCACTTACTTGGTTAAGTATATCCATCGCTTGGATATATTTCTCCATTTCAAAGGTATGTTCATCACTTGAATGTGCTTCTCAGATTTCATTCTCATCACTTGGTTAAATATATTCGTGACTAGAATATATCTTTCCATTTCAAAAGTATGTTCATTCGTAGTGGCTTGAATATGCTTCTCTTATCAATTCTCAACCCTCAGTGGTTTAAGTATACTCATGACTTGAGTACACTTCCTTATTTCAGTCTCAGGTTTTCAACCTCCCATCATTGTTGGTATCAGTGTGTGATTTCTCCGGGCTTTTTGGCCAAAAATGGGTTGTTCTTTATCATTGGTTCACAAGTGTAACTTGTTCGCCAATGAGGGGCTTCTGTCACACCCCATTTTTGCACCACCTTACTAGGGCTCATCATTTCATGCATGTTTTTGTTTTGTTTTTGAGTCTAGTCACTTGCATTAGTTTTCTAGAGTCACAAGGACAATGGATATGACTTTTGGTTCAAATTGGAGTTGATCTTGAGGGATAATAAGAGCTTTTGTGACTTGAGGGGCATAATCGTCTTTTAAGTCCCAAACTTTTCATTTGACCTTGGAATGATCTCCAAATTGTCAATTGGAGTTCATATGGATGCATATGAGGTATTAAGTCCCGTGGCCCTGATGATGAGTTTAGTGTGGTTATTTACGGATTATCCTTGAAGAATTAGTGCGAATCACAGCATGAGATTTTTGGTTAAAATGAAAAGAAAATTATTTTATTAAATTAGCCATTTTTATCATGACACTAACACGTGTACGTATGTGATGAGTGTGTGTACGCACATACGATACATGTGCATGCGTGTTAGCGGTCAGTCTCCCAATTTTTATAAAAGACAATTTCCTTTTCCTATTCAGATTAGAAGTCTTTTATCATTATAAAATACCTTTTGATTATTCTCCAAGGAAACATAGTCCAGGAAGGAAAGGGAAACTCCAGATTTCAGCTTTAAATACTCTCTTAATGTCTTTAAACAAAGGAGAGGAGAAGAGGGTTTGGGGGGAGTGAAATTCATCATAATTCAGCAGCAGATTTTCTGAAAACCAGCAATCGTATTTTAATCATAACTTTTTCATCCGAAGTCAGAATTTGATGAAATTGGTCTTGTTAGAAAGATAATTCAATTCTCTACAACTTTGTATTTCACAAGCTTTGTCCAAATCCAACGTTTTCATACCCAAAAACGCGATTGAAGTTGCTGCTGCTGCAAAGTGACGAAAATCACTTTTCTTTTCTCTTGTTCTCTTTTTGTTTTCTATTTTCTTTTCAAAGTTGAGTGAGTTTTGATCTCTTTGCTGTGATACCACTTTCACAAAGAGGAGGATTCGTGTTGGTTTGATTCACTCTAAAGACCTGAGGAGCCACAAACAATTACAAACACAAAGGAAGGCCCTTCCTAAGGTATTCTCCTTCTCTATTCAAGCTTAAACTAGGTTTTCATATGGGTTAGGCTTATTGCATGTTAAAGGTAACTTTTTTATCATGTATTAACACTCTAGCTAGTTAATATACATGGAATATCTATTGTTTATCTACTGTTTAGCATGCTTTAGGGCTGTCCTTTATGTTTCAATGCATAGTTATGATTCTTGTGCTCCTTGTTGTCCCAAGTAAACAACCCTAGAGGGGGGGTGAATAGGGTTATTGGCCAATTAAAAAATTATGATAGCAAACTAAAATCAGGTTATAGCAAATAGAGGTATCTCAATAATAAACAGTAACGAGAATAAGAGAGAGAGAATGCAAACACAAGATTTAACGAGGTTCAGCCTTCCCGCCTACGTCCTCGCCTCAAGAGCTCGCTTGAGGATTCACCAATCCACTATCACTCTCCTTCAAGGTGGAGCAGCAAACCTTTACAAATCAAGTGCTTTCAATCCAACACTTGTTCAGCCACACTTCTTCAAGTGCACAGAATGGGGTTATCACCAACCCTTGATTACAAGTTTGTAGAGATAAATGTGTCTACAAAGAAACTCTCTTTAAGAGTGAATAACACAGAAATTAAAGCTCAGCTCTCTTCTAATTGATTGCTCAATGAATGCTCTTAATGAATTTAGGGCTAGAAGAATGAAAACAATGAATTCTCTTGTATTGATCCTCATAAATGCATTTGAATCATTGTTTATATAGGCATTAGGCATAATATGACCGTTTGGTGCAATAAATGCCGGGAAAGAGCCGTTTGGTGGCATTTAATGCCTCAACAACCTTTCAAAAACTAGCCGTTGGAGTTCTGAGATCGCACAATCAGTCGACTGAATACTCAATTCAGTCCACTGATTTGCTAAATCAGTCGACTGAATTGGGAATTCAGTGGACTGATTTGAGCAGAATCAAAAGACAAGAGCAAAGGACCTCTTCTGCTTAAATGAGTCGACTGATTCAAGAATGAGTCGACTGATTTGGGCAGAAATGAACTTATAATGATTATATCACAAGTTTAAATCGATCAAGTTCATTTGTATCAACTTATGCCTTGTTCAAGTGATGAATTAAGTTTACCCAAGGATCCTAAGGTCCATCTAGGTCAAGGGAGCGATCATTTTGAGCAATCAAGTACATCAAAAACCTAATAACCTCACTCATAGCTATTTAAGTATCTTCATTGACGATGCTAGCTTGGTCTTGAGTGATCGTAGGTCTTTTGCATGCTTTCTATGCTCGTATGCTTTTGTGCTTGATTATCCTTGATATCATAAGCATGTGTGCTTTGAGTTCCATGATATGCATATATCTTTATGCTTCTTTTGGATCCATATGCTCGAGTACCTAGCTTTGATTATAATCTTGACAAATAAACCATTAGTACTTACATCGATCCTTTGTTATCATCAAAATCTCGGATATGCCCTTGGTTATATAACCTTGGGGCCAACAATCTCCCCCTTTTTGATGATGACAAACTATTGATGTATATGGCAGGTAGGGAAATAAAGCACATGATATATATGGAGCAAGCTCCCCCTCACAATATGCATAGTTGAAATGCAAGTAATAAGCAATGAGCACAAAGCATTGTAAAGCAAATAAACTGATTATAATCAACTGTGGAAATAGTTCAAAACATAACCAAAAAGTCATAAGTTAACAGTTATAGACTAACTAGGAATGTGTCAAGTCATTGTGTGTTCAAAATAAGTTAGATGTTCAAGATACATCAATCAAAAAATATCTCCCCCTTTTGTCATCAGACAAAAAGCTAGGGGTCCAAGTCAATATGCTCGGGAAGACCAGGTGCGTCCGCATCTTCAGGGGCAGGAGGTGGTGGTGGAGGCGGTGGTGCATTGCGACGGGCATATCGCTCAATGGCTGTCAATGAGTTACGCACAGTGCGTATATCAGTCTCTGTCCTGGCAAGACGCTGGTCCACCTGAGTCGTAAAGATATCACCATAACGCTTCAAGGTGTCCATATCATTCTCGATTTGTGTCTGACGGTTCTCAAGAGCCAAGAGACGAGTGCCAATACCATCCATGGAGACCTGCAGACCCTGTATAGCTGTCAAAATGGTCTGAACACCAGCAGGAGGGATAGGTGGCTGCTGTGGAGGCTCAAAGGGAGGAGGCTCGAACGCAGGAGGGGGCTGTGGAGGCTCAACATCCATGCCATGCTCACCAGGCTCCTCATGTGGCTGCTGCTCTTCTTCACCAGGAGGAACAGGGTCATCAGCCTCCTGTTCTTCATCGGTCACCTCATCCGGATCATCTTTCGGTACCCAACCCCTGGAAGTAAACTTGTAGTGCATTTGTTTAAGAGTCATGTCGGAGTAGGTGTTGGTGTGAGAGATGGCGACTACGGCTTCCTCATCAAGAGGTATTTGGAAATGTTCAAAAACACAAGTCAGAGCGAAGCCGTAGGGGAGACTAGCCACTTTCTTCTTTTGGCAATCGACAATATGATTGGAAATGATAAAAGGTAAATCAATGGGAATGGTATTCATGATGCACCAGATAAGAAAAATGTCGAAATATGAGACATGGTCACGTCCGCCACCCCGTGGAAGGATGTTGTATGTAATCATGTGATGAATCAATCGAGCATTGAGAGTTAGTTCTTTGGCTTTGGGTTTAAAACGGTTTACAATATCATTCCGCCCACAGATCTGATTAAGGGCTTGGATAGGATCATACCCTTGAAAGTGAGTCCATTCGTTGGTTACAAGGATTTGATGTTGACCACGAGGGATATGAAAGATTTGGGCAAGAAGGTTTTGATCCATAGATATAATTCTACCACCAACTTGAGACCAAAGGATGTGATTATTAATATAGTCAAGATTGGTGTAAAAGATGCGCACAAGATAAGTATACATGGGTTTTTTCAGAAAAATGAATGAATCCCAACCCAAAAGACTGAAATAATTTGCAATGAGAACGAAATGCTCTTCAAAGAAATCTAAAGGGGCATATTTACCGAAGACGACGGTGCGACGACTGAAGTCCTCATCAAACTTGCGCTGTGCATCGAGAGAGACAAACTCTCCGCCTTCCTCTTCGTCGGGTTGTTGTTCAACGGGTGGTTGCACCGGCGGTGGAGGAGGATTTGGAACCCTGGGTCGTAAGTTTCGCGATGAACCTTCACCGGTGTGAGGGCGTTTGGCTGGATTCTTCGTCTTGGGAGCCATTGTTGAGAGAGTTTTGGAGGTTAGAGAGAGAGAGAAGTGAAAACGTCGCGGGAATGGGTGTGATTTGAAATGAAAAGCCGCGTGTAATATATATAAAATCGCAGATTCAGTCGACTGAATCACCATTTCAGTCGACTGAATTGTCCTGGAAACTGCATCATAGGTTACTGCCTGAATCAGTGGACTGAAAGTCCATTTCAGTCGACTGATTTGCCATTTCAGTCGACTTATTTGGCACATCAGTCGACTGATTTGCCCAGTGAGTGCAATCAAGAGCAGGGCCTGATTCAGTGGACTGAATAGTCAATTCAGTCGACTGAAATGCCCATTAAGTCGACTGATTTGACTTTTCAGTCAACTCAAACACTAGGTAAATCAATTTCAACCAAAATCTTTTGAGTGTGTGAGTGAAATGCAAAGCACAACATAGACATACATCAAGATAAGAGTAGAAGAACCAAGATATGCATCAATTCACTACATCATGCATTAAACACATGCCAAGTTCTCTTTTAATGAAGTTAAAACGGTCTTCTTGAAGAGGTTTAGTAAAGATATCGGCCAATTGATGGTCGGTACCTATGAAATCAATCTCAATATCACCTCTTTGGACATGATCACGAATAAAATGATGTCTTATCTCAATGTGCTTAGTCCGTGAGTGTTGAATGGGGTTCTTGGTTAAGTTGATAGCACTAGTATTATCACATTTAATGGGAATGTGGTCAAAGTGAAGTCCATAGTCCTCAAGTTGTTGTTTCATGTACAACACTTGTGCACAACAACTACCGGCTGCAATGTATTCGGCCTCGGTGGTTGAGAGTGCAACCGATGTTTGTTTCTTACTAAACCAAGAAACTAGTGAATGTCCTAGGAAATGGCAAGTCCCACTAGTGCTCTTGCGGTCATCTTTGCCACCGGCAAAATCCGCATCGGAATAACTAAGCATATCAAAAGAGGTATACTTAGGAAACCATAATCCAAGGTTAATTGAGCTACTTAAGTATTTAAAGATGCGCTTAACGGCAAGCATGTGAGATTCTTTAGGACATGATTGAAATCTAGCACATAAGCAAACACTAAACATGATATCGGGTCTACTTGCGGTTAAATAAAGTAAACTTCCAATCATACCTCTATATTTCTTTTGATCAACATTTTTACCCTTTTCATCCTTGTCAATCTTGATGGAAGTGCTCATTGGAGTAGAAAACTCTCTACCATCTTCCAATCCGTACTTTTTGAGTAGATCTTTGACATATTTGGATTGATTGATGAAAGTTCCTTCCTTTGTTTGTTTGATTTGAAGTCCAAGAAAGAATGTCAATTCTCCCATCATGCTCATCTCAAATTCTTCCTGCATAATCTTAGAAAATTCTTTGCAAAGATTCTCATTAGTGGATCCAAAAATGATATCATCAACGTAGATTTGCACTAAAAGCATATCATTATCAATGGTTTTAATGAAAAGTGTGGTGTCAAGTTTTCCTCTCTTAAAACCATTTTTGAGTAAAAATCCACTAAGTCTTTCATACCAAGCTCTAGGAGCTTGTTTCAACCCATATAAAGCTTTTCTAAGTTTAAAAACATGATTTGGAAATTCATGACTTTCAAAACCGGGAGGTTGTTCAACATAAACTTCCTCTTCTATGAAACCATTTAGAAAAGCACTTTTGACATCCATTTGAAACAATTTGAAATCTTTATGACATGCATATGCGAGTAACATCCGTATGGCTTCAAGTCTAGCTACCGGAGCATAGGTTTCATCATAATCTATGCCTTCTTGTTGATTATAACCTTGGGCTACAAGTCGTGCCTTGTTTCTAGTAACAACTCCGGATTCATCCTTTTTGTTTCTAAATACCCATTTAGTTCCAATTACTCCATGGTCATGTGGTCTAGGTACCAAGGTCCAAACCTTGTTCCTTTCAAATTGATTGAGTTCTTCTTGCATAGCAAGGACCCATGATTCATCATTTTCAGCTTCATTAATGTTCTTAGGTTCAATTTGAGATAGGAAAGCAAGATGATCACATAAATTTCTCATGGAAGAACGAGTTCTTACCCCACGTGAGGGTTCACCTAAGATTTGATCTTTAGGATGATTCCTCACAAATTTCCAAGTCTTGGTGACATCTGGATGGAGTGGAGCATTTTCAACTTCAACTTCTTCTTCCGGATTCTTGTCTTTAATAACTTCATCTTCTTCCTTTTCTTTCCCTTTGTCTAGTGGATCTTCTTTATCATTTAGACTCAAGGTTTCAACTTGTTCTTGCAAGCTTGTACCTACATCATCATCATCATCCACATATTTCTTGGGTGCAAGAGGGTTAGTTTCATCAAATACAACATGCATTGATTCTTGAACAGTTAAAGTTCTCTTGTTAAACACCCTATATGCTTTACTCTTCATGGAATAGCCAAGAAACACACCTTCATCGGATTTAGAATCAAATTTGGAAAGTTTATCTCTATCATTCAATATAAAGCATTTACAACCAAACACTTTAAAGTAACCTATGTTAGGTTTCTTATCATTCCATAGTTCATAAGGAGTTTTACCGAGTTTAGATCTTAATAAAACTCTATTCATTACATAGCATGCGGTATTAACAGCCTCGGCCCAAAAATATTGAGGTAAAGAGTGTTCATTTAGCATGGTTCTAGACATTTCCTCAAGTGATCTATTCTTTCTTTCGACCACACCATTTTGTTGAGGAGTTCTAGGAGCGGAGAAATTGTGACCAAAGCCATTCTCATTACAAAATTGTACAATATCCTTATTGACAAATTCGCTTCCTCTATCACTCCTAACATGTGTAATGGTATAGCCTTTCTCATTTTGGACTCTTCTACAATATGTCACAAATGTAGCATGAGTCTCATCTTTATGTGCAAAGAAGAACACCCATGTATATCTAGAGTAGTCATCAACAATTACAAATGCATAATGCTTCCCTCCAAGACTTGCAATTGCAATAGGTCCAAATAGATCCATATGAATGAGTTGTAAAGGTCTAGTAGTTGAAATATGAGGCTTTGATTTAAAAGAGGACTTGGTTTGTTTTCCAAGTTGGCATGCACTACAAACTCCATCTTTTGAAAACTTTGCTTTTGGTAAACCTCTTACAAGTTCATGCCTAGAAAGTTTTGAAATTAAATCCATGCTAGCATGTCCAAGTCTTCTATGCCATAACCAATGATTTTCGTTTAAAGCGGAGAAGCAATGTACATTTTGTAATGCGATTTCTTCAAACTCTATAGCATAGATGTTACCAATCCTATATGCAACAAATAGGGTCTTATCTTCATCTCCAATTATGCATTTATTGGATTTAAAGGTAACTCTATATCCTTTATCACATAATTGACTAATGCTAAGGAGATTATGCTTTAAACCATCAACTAATAAAACATTTTCAACACAAAGTGAGGAATTCTTACCAACCTTACCAATGCCAATTATCTTACCCTTGGCATTGTCTCCAAATGTCACGTAGCCGCCGTCCTTGGGCTTCAAAGAGACGAACTTTGATCTATCACCCGTCATATGCCTTGAGCACCCACTATCAAGAAACCATTTTTCATTGCTTGATGACTTCAAGCATACCTACACAAGTTCAAGTAACTCTCTTTGGTACCCATACTTTCTTGGGTCCATAGGGGTTAGCCATAGGAGGTGAGGTTCCCTTAACTACCCACACCCTCTTGGTGAAACTTTTAGGTCTTTTTCTCATTTTGCAAGTGTAGATGTTATGTCCCTCCTTCTTACAATAAGTGCATGAGATTTTAGGTGTACTAGAGACTTTAGGCTTAGGAAAGAAGTTAATATAAGATTTTTGTTTGACATTTTCTTGATAACCAATTCCGGCCTTATCAAAACACCATCTTTGACTAGTTAATATCTTATCCAAGTTATCCCTTCCATTGGTAAACTTGGCCAAGGTATTAGTCAAGTCTTCAATCTTTTCTTTCAATGAAGTATTTTCACTTTCAAGACTAGATTGAGAAATGGTAGGGGTTGAGTCTATCTTGCTTTCCAATTCTAAATTTTCATGTTTCAAAGCATTTAGTTCCTCTTGAAGAGATGAGATGTTCTTTTTCAAATCATTGTTTTTGTGAGAAAACCTTTTTAATTCAAGAAAAGTGTCTTCAAGTGCATCTTGTAATTCTTCATAAGTGGGAGGTTCTTCTATAGGATAATCAATAGAATTGAGTTCGATTACCTCATCCTCTTTTGCCATGAGACAAAAGTTTGCCACTTCTTGATCACAAAAAATCTCCTCATCTTCTTCATCACTATTTGCTTCATCATCCCATGTGACGGTGAAAGCCTTCTTCTTGAATTTTCTATTGTCCTTGAAGTTGTTGTTGTTGTGACTCATCTTGTTGTAGTTGTTGTTGAGTTGAGGACAATTTATCTTGATATGTCCGGGCTTTTTGCATTCAAAACACACTTGTGGTTCTCTACTTGAGTTCTCTCCTCTATTCGGAATTCTTTTGGAGGAGTCACCCTTGTTGAATCTCCTTCCTTGATTTCTTCTAGAGAAGAACTTTTTGAGTTTGTGAGATATGAAGGCCATGTCTTCATCTTCTTCATTCTCACACTCTTCATTTGGTGGTTCTTCTTCATCTTGTGAGACTTTGAGAGCCATGCTCTTGGAAGTTTTTCCTTCATCAATTTCACGAGCTTTGAATGCGAGTTCTTGTGTGACTAGGTTGCCGTCAAGATCACTCAAGGTCATTGATGATAGCTCCTTTGATTGAAGTAGAGTAGTGGTGAGGACATCCCATTGCTTAGGCAAGCTCCTAAGAATTTTTCTCACCAATTCGGAGTTAGTGTAGATCTTTCCAAGAGAACTTAAAAGATTAATGATAGCATTGAATCTAGCAAACATGTCTCTAATAGATTCATCCTTTTTCATTTTAAACATTTCATATTCACAAACAAGCATATTGATTTTTGCTTCTTTTACTTGAGATGTCCCTTCATAGGTAACTTCTAATGTATCCCATATCTCTTTGGCACTAGTGCACCTAGAGATTTTGCTAAATTCATCATTAGTTAAAGCACAATATAGTAAGCCAATGGCTTTAGAATTAAGTTCAAGAGACTTGTGATCAGCTGTGGTGTATTCTTGTGGTACTTTAGGAAGTGTAACTCCATCTACCACTTTTGTAGGGATCAAAGGACCCTTAGAAGTGATATTCCATAGCTCATAGCTAGTGGATTGAATAAAAATTTGCATTCTAATTTTCCAGAAATTATATAGAGATGCATCTCCATTGAAAAGTGGTGGTCTATTGGACGATTGTCCTTCGGTGAATCCGTTACCACTATAGTTGGCCATATCGTTCCTCGCAAGACAAATATGTCAAATGCTAGAGGTTGGGCTCTGATACCAATTGTTGTCCCAAGTAAACAACCCTAGAGGGGGGGTGAATAGGGTTATTGGCCAATTAAAAAATTATGATAGCAAACTAAAATCAGGTTATAGCAAATAGAGGTATCTCAATAATAAACAGTAACGAGAATAAGAGAGAGAGAATGCAAACACAAGATTTAACGAGGTTCAGCCTTCCCGCCTACGTCCTCGCCTCAAGAGCTCGCTTGAGGATTCACCAATCCACTATCACTCTCCTTCAAGGTGGAGCAGCAAACCTTTACAAATCAAGTGCTTTCAATCCAACACTTGTTCAGCCACACTTCTTCAAGTGCACAGAATGGGGTTATCACCAACCCTTGATTACAAGTTTGTAGAGATAAGATGTGTCTACAAAGAAACTCTCTTTAAGAGTGAATAACACAGAAATTAAAGCTCAGCTCTCTTCTAATTGATTGCTCAATGAATGCTCTTAATGAATTTAGGGCTAGAAGAATGAAAACAATGAATTCTCTTGTATTGATCCTCATAAATGCATTTGAATCATTGTTTATATAGGCATTAGGCATAATATGACCGTTTGGTGCAATAAATGCCGGGAAAGAGCCGTTTGGTGGCATTTAATGCCTCAACAACCTTTCAAAAACTAGCCGTTGGAGTTCTGAGATCGCACAATCAGTCGACTGAATACTCAATTCAGTCCACTGATTTGCTAAATCAGTCGACTGAATTGGGAATTCAGTGGACTGATTTGAGCAGAATCAAAAGACAAGAGCAGAGGACCTCTTCTGCTTAAATGAGTCGACTGATTCAAGAATGAGTCGACTGATTTGGGCAGAAATGAACTTATAATGATTATATCACAAGTTTAAATCGATCAAGCTCATTTGTATCAACTTATGCCTTGTTCAAGTGATGAATTAAGTTTACCCAAGGATCCTAAGGTCCATCTAGGTCAAGGGAGCGATCATTTTGAGCAATCAAGTACATCAAAAACCTAATAACCTCACTCATAGCTATTTAAGTATCTTCATTGACGATGCTAGCTTGGTCTTGAGTGATCGTAGGTCTTTTGCATGCTTTCTATGCTCGTATGCTTTTGTGCTTGATTATCCTTGATATCATAAGCATGTGTGCTTTGAGTTCCATGATATGCATATATCTTTATGCTTCTTTTGGATCCATATGCTCGAGTACCTAGCTTTGATTATAATCTTGACAAATAAACCATTAGTACTTACATAGATCCTTTGTTATCATCAAAATCTCGGATATGCCCTTGGTTATATAACCTTGGGGCCAACACTCCTGTTTGTCCTTGTGCTAGGATTAGTGTCATTGCATGTTAGAGTTAGGATTTTCATCATGTTATATTGCTTTAGTTAGTTAATATGCATGATTTAAATTCTGTTTAGTTTGGTTTTAGCATGATTAAAGTATGTTTTGTATGTTTTTAAGCATATTTGTGAGTTTAGGGTTTTAGAGTCATTGTTTCGTGTTTGTTTTCATATAGCATGATAAAGTAGACTTTTTTATTGGTTTTTCTTCGTGTTTGCTGTATATGTTTTTCATATGGAGTAAACATGATAGTTTTGCATGCATATTAGTATGTTCTAGGGTTTTTATGCATGATATAGTTCTAGGAATATGTTAGGACTTATTATTGTTCGCTGTTTTTGCTATTGGCATGCTTAGTGGATGATTTTAGGTCATAATACTATTTTGTCCAGATTTGCATGTTAGTGTTTTCGCATGGTTTTGAGCACTTGTAAGGGTGCAAATAGGTGTGGTATTTGTCCTATGGCAAATAGGGCTGCTTATGTCTGAAATGGCTAAATGTTTGGAGTAATTGCGCTCAGGTAAGTGGGTGTGAAGGTGCCCCAATTCACCTTTCTTCCTTATCCCTTCTCTTCTCCCTATTTAGGGTTAATTTTTAATATGATCCTATGGTTTAATTAGAGGTTTCCTTCATAAACAAAATTCTGGTTTTTATTAAGGTTTCCATTTTTTGGATTTCTTTCCTAAAATCAAACTTTCTATCAATTCTCTTTTGATCAAATAAGGAAACCTAGGGTTTTTACCATAGGTTTGTATTAGGATTTAACCTTAGTTCTAATCGAACTACGTGGACTTTGATCCATGTATTTCGTTGCATGGTACGTAGGCGCTCTTCGTGAGGCTCAAGTCCGTTCTAGGATCTAAGCATCCTAGGTTTATTTTTGTTTTCTTTTCTTCTTTTTCTTTTTCTGTTTTTATGTGTTTATTATGCATGGATGGATGAATGAAATATATGATATGCATGCAATTCTTGTGATGATATACTTGCTGATTTTTGTATGGAAAGATCTTGATTTAGCCCAAATGAACTGAGAGACCGAAAGGGTGACATGGGTGCCTATAGGCTTTGCCTAGAACCTTCCCATGTCATAACTTAGCCTCCGAATCCCCGATTTCTTTGGTTTTCAAAAGATTGGTTTTTGCCTTTCCTTTTTTATGGAGTCATTCAAATTGTTTTCCTAAAACAAACTATTTTTAGGGTTTTCCTTGTTTCCTTTAAAAAATAAGGTGGCGACTCCTTTCCTTTTTCTTTTTCAAACCCATTTTCTTTCAATCCCTTGTGGGCCCAATTTCCGGGGTTCACAGTATGCACTGCTTCCCTGCAAAATAGCGGGTTAGTCTCTCTATAACCACAACCACCCTATTCAAACCTTCCAACTATTGAAACTATTCATCCACAGCATTTATAACATTCCTAGCATGCTTGTCATACCATAACACCTCCTATAATCATGCGAATGTGGAAGAAATCATTTAAATAATTCTGAATCATACATATATATCTACAACTAATACCATGTTACACTAATCACACAAGCAAAAAGATATGGGTTTAAAGAAGTCTTTTACCACAAGCAATATTTCTGTCAATCCAACGTTCCCTCAAGTCCATTGCCAATCTGTCTTTGCATTCTCACCTTGAGCTAAGCTTGTGCCTCCCTCTTTTCCTCATTTTTTTCTCTCCTTCTTTCCCATTTGCTCTCTTTCTAGCTTCCAGCCTTTATTTTTCAAATCCCTTCTCTAAACCCTAACCTTAGGTATTTATAGGGGAAAATTAGGCCAAATCCTCTCATGGGAACTCTTCCCGTTGTCCTTGCTTAGGCTCAGCCATCCTTATAAGGTATAGCACGATTCAAGGAAGATTTATGGGTGATCTTCGTGCAAGAAAGGAAAATGAGGATATTATGTGTACGCATGGTCTAATCATGCATACGCATAACCATAATATGTGTGTGTGCACAAGCTTCCTCGGTTCAGTTTTAATTATTAATTTAGCCCACTGCACTCACTTAACTCATCAGAAGAAGACTAGAATTGGCAATAAACATTTGGACCTCATCATCTTGAACCCAAGACTCAAGATAATAATTGGTACAAAATGGGGTGTCTACAATCACGTATAGTTTTATCTCAATTTCGTGTTTTGTCACTTCTATTAAGTTCTATAGACGTCAAAGAAAATGTCACAAGCTTGCAATTCAAATTTAGTAGAATTTTGGGAGAACAAAAACTTTTGTGACTTGAAGAGTTTTTTGGTCATTTTACTCATAAAATTCTCGTTTGATTCATTCTTTTGCACTCTTATCAATATAGGAATCTAATTGTAGGCTAAATTTGAGTATTGGATGGTTTTGGCTACGGTCCATTTTTGGTTAATTGACCTTCAATTAACCTTATAGGGTCTTTGATGTTAATCTATTTGAATTGAAGGTAAGCACCTTAATGGCTAGATAACTAAAACTCGTATCACCATCAACATACCTATAGTGGTATCAGCATTTGTGGTAACGAACATCGCTTTTTCGTATCTTTCTTAGGGAGAAAATTGCAAACTAGAGAATGACACTGTGATGACCTAGAATGTTGTTCTTTAAGTCCAACACTTAATGTATGAGGTTATTGGAGTTATATTTTGGCTGAGGAATGAATTGATGAGCTATTATAGCTTGATTTTGAGTATTTTAGAAGTTATTGTTGATTAGAATGATAAAATATCAATGTTTACCAAATTTGGGAGTTTAGTTGACTACAAGCAAGATGTAGTCGACTACACATTCCAGAAAGGGTTTTTGATATTTTTAGTCGACTACTTCAAACCTTGCGAAAATGGCCTGAAACAAGATTTTTATGTGCCGAAATGACCCTTTTAATTTGGCCCTCCCTTCTATATGTAACCTTAACCCATGATTTTTCTACCCATTTTCTCTTCTTTCTCACTCGAAATAAAGAGAGAAAGAAGCTAGGAGAGAAAGAGGAGACCATAGATGAAGCACGCAACCTCGTGCTCATTTCTTTTCAAATGCTCATTATGGTTTTTTTTAAAACCTTGGTATACAATTTTGAAAAATGTAATCTGCTGAGTTTATACTCACGCCTATTTTTAAAACATTTTTCACAGATTTTGAATAGGGTAATGATGACTCATATGAGAAGGTATCGCATTGAGGTTAGTATGGATATTACATGATGAATGTGTATATTATTTATGGTCTGTACATTACTTAGACATACTTTTGTACTCTATAATGTGTGTATTGATGATAAAATCTTGTGGGATTGAATGCTAACTAAATGTTACATTTTGAAAGTGGATGGTTGTACAATTTTTGTTTTAACTGTATAGGTTTAAAGATCAATAACTTGGTATGTCCTATTTATAGACAGGACTATATCGGATTTCATTAAAAATATTTCCTTAAATTGTGATTTTTAATTATAAACCATCATTAATTTCTACATAACTCAAATTTTATAATTGATATGTTATGGCCTATTTTTCCACGTCGTGACAATTTTATTGGTATCAGAGTTGGCGACTAGGTTTGCATTGGTGCTATTACGTTGTATTATGTGTGTGCATGCATGAGTATGCATTGGGTGATGCATGGGAAGCAAGCATACATGCATTTCATTAATATTGCATTAGAAATTCTCTGTTGTTGAATCTTTTAAGATGAACTGTTGAGAATGTTATGGTTTGAATATAACCCTTGTATCATTTTAGAATGTGACGTGGACATCGAGGTCGAGGCTGGGGTAGGGTTGTAGTTACTTCGTAGCTCGAACCTAAAAATGAAGTTCCAATTACGTCACCACCAGCACAAGAAAATGTGCCACACCAAGAGCAACCTGATATATTGAATCAGCTGGTTGCTGTATTATATGGACTCTAAGCTACGATGGCTAAAAACCAAGTGCCATAACCCCAAACACCACCCCTACCTATGAGAGATCATATAATAAAAGCTAATGCATATTAGGATTTTATGCCTATAAAACCCCTAACTTATGAAGGGGAGAGGAATCCAACAATAGCTAAAATGTGGTTGAAGCAAGTCAAGAAGGTTTTGACTACTGTGGGTACTCCTAAACAGTACAAGGTGGAGTTTACTGTATATCTATGTTGGGAATCCAACTAAAAGGAAAACAAAGAGCGGAATGAATTGAATAACAAAACTTTTCCTAATCGATTCCACAGCTCATGAATCTAACTATGCTTCAATACAAACAAAAACTCTAACTAGAAGAGGGTAGAATTACTTATAGTATGAAAGTCTTCTCCTTTTTGCCCCAAGCTTCGATTCTGGACAGCAGCAAATTAGCAATCCAAATATATTACCTCCAATGGTATCCACACATAGCTTGAGCTTTAAGTCCTTCATTCCTTCTTCCTTATTGTTGCTAGAGGTGGAGAAGAGAAGAGAGAGAAAAGAGCCACCAAAGGGGGACGCCTAGGGTTTAGTGTGCCTTTAATGTTATGATGATGTCACACATCATAGTGTGATTTATATAAAGCCACACAATAAGAGCTGGCTATGGGGAGAAAACCCTATTAGGGTTATATTCAATTTCCCTAAATTACACAATAACCCCTTTTGTTTATATCAAATACAAACTAGGCCTCAAAGAACTATTCTTTTATTCACCTATACCCTTTCTCTAATAAACTTTAAAGCTCTTTTAGCATGATCAGTGTGTGATCCATTGGGTTCACATCATCAAGTAGTAGGAATAGCACGAGGTGTGCACAATGGAACTCTTTCCTTTAAGGGTCTAATTGGAACTCCTTCCGATTCCCTAATTGATTATAACTCACTTATATCAATTAGGTCTTCTACTAACCATGAGTAACATCTATCATATGGCTCATGGGGTTGTCCTTAATGAGGTGAATTGGTATCTAATATAGAACCATTCTGTTATAGTTTACAGGTTACAATTACATCCTTTCATCTATACAATGTCTCTTTTATCTATACAATGTCTCCAATTGAACCAAAGGGCATGGAAGTCTGTCAAGTCCCTAGTTCAATTGCTTTACACTCAATTATGAATATCAACTCAATGATGAATTTATACAAACTCCTTTCTATATTCATCCTGCCATAGGCCCATAGATTTAATGAGTTATATCAATGAATGCTATATAAGACATTCTCTCTCTTTTTCCTGAGAGTGATGGATTCCATGTTAATAACCCACATGCCTTTATACACAGAGCAGTAGGGCCAATGAACACCTTTGCAGACCCCTATAAGGATCTGCATTTAGTGTTATTAAACTTCTAAAGCTATATGCGTAAGACAACTATGGCGTCTCAGTTCTAAGGATTACTTGTATTATTATAACAATGAGAAACTAATTGACAAGCATGTTAAAACTCTATTCAATTTATCTCATATCTTTAGTCACATTCAGTGTACCTATTTCTTGTAATAGGCACCCACTTATTGGTTGTAGTGTCTCCACACAAATAGTTTGAGACTAGCTATCCTCCTAAAAAGTCAACCTAACAAGTGCTAGTCCTATGGTTTATTACTGTCCATCATAGTGAACTTTCAATTAGGAATGTTTTAGGAGTTTAGTGCAGAGATGTATTTACAGTCTCAAAATTACAACACTTTGAAATTCTATATTCTCAACTCTAACTCCATAGACATATTATGTAAATATAAATGATGTACATAAACATAATAGAATAAGCCCTTTTATTAATTCAATAATAAATGTGACATACATAAATGAAATCAAATGATTGTTCCTAATCCCTAAACAATCATATCTATGATTGGCTCTAGGGCATAATCCTAATAATCTCCTACTTGTACTATAGCCAATCCACCATGTATCTAATACCCATTTCTTGTCGATGGTGATCCAACTGCACTTGGGTCAAAGCTTTAATGAAGGAGTCTTTTACATTCTTTGTTGTATCAATCTTTTATATGCATATGTCATGTCTTCCAATGATCTTTCTAATTACATGGAATCGTCGCTTAATGTGTTTCGACTTTTGATGAGACCGTGGTTCTTTGGCTTGAGTAATAGCCCCGTTGTTGTCACAAAACAATGGTAAAGGCTTCTCAATGTCAGGAACCACTCCTAGTTCAATAATGAACTTCTTTATCTAAACATGCAGCAATGTATTCAGCCTTTGTAGTGGAGTCCACTGTAATATCCTACTTACAGCTTCTCCAACTTACAGCTCTACCATTTAAGGTGAAAACATGCCCCGATAGTGATTTCCTATCATCATTCTCAGATTGAAAATCTGAGTCCGTATAACCAACCATTTCAAAGTTTCTTTCTCCATAGACAAGGCATAGGTCCTTAGCTCTTCTCAAGTGCTTAAGGATAGCCTTAACTACTTCCTAGTGTGTTTTACCTAGGTCTGCCTGATATCTGCTTGTAATACTTACAGCAAAACTGATATCTGGTCTTGTACATAGCATGGCATACATTAAACTCCCTATTGTAGAAGCATGGGGAATCTTTCTCATGTATTTAATCTCCCCTAGAGTTTTAGGGCCCATGCTTTTAGACAACTTGATTCCATGTCTGACAGGAATTAGACCTCTTTTGAAATCATGCATTTTGAACCTTTTTAAAATCTTGTCTATGTACATCGATTGGGAGAGACCTAGCATCCTTTTAGATCTATCTCTATAGACCTTTATTCCCAGAATATAGGATACTTCTCCCAAATCTTTTATGGAGAAATTCTATGAAAGCCAATCTTTCACTTTTGATAATGTCTCTACATTATTCCCAATAAGTAGAATGTCATCCATATACAGGACCAAAAAATGTGATTGCACTCCCACTAACCCTTTTGTACACTCATGGTACAATAATGGGTTTTGTCTCAACAAGGACAGGGGTGGAATCATTATCGGTTTGTGTCTCATCAAACAATTCTTTGAGTTCTATTTTCCTGTTGTTACCTCCTTCTTGAATAAACTCTTTTTCAAGAAAGATTGCGAACTTACTAACAAACACCTTTTGTTCATCAAGATAATAGACATAGTATCCTAAACTCTCTTTAGGATATCCCACAACCCTACATTTAATCGATCTTGATTCCAATTTGATTGCATCATGTGTCTTGACATATGCAATGCAACCCCATATCTTAACATGCTTAAGGTTTGGTGCTCTCCTTTTCTATATCTCATATGAGATCTTAAGGACAAGCTTGGTTGGAACTCTGTTTAATAGGTACGCGGTAGTTTCTAGGGCATGTCCCTAGAAGGAAAATGGTAAATCGGTGTAACTCATCATGGATCTAACCATATCCAATAAGGTTCTATTCCTCTTTTCTAACACACCATTAAGTTGTGGTGTTCCTGGAGGTTTCCATTGTGATAGAATGCCTGTTTGGACAAGATGATCTAAAAACTCACCGGTTAAATATTCGCCTCCTTGATCCGATTAAAGAGCTCTAATACTTTCACCGATTTGTTTCTCCACTTCATATCTAAATTCTTCGAACCTTTCAAAGGCTTCAAATTTGTACTTCATTAAGTATACGTACCCAAACCTAGAATGATCATCGGTAAAGGTTGTAAAGTAAGAGAAACCTCCATGAGCATTAATGCTCATAGGACCACATACATCAATATGTATTAATCTTAATATGTCTGCAGCCCTCTCACCGTGACCGGTGAAAAGTGACTTGGTCATTTTACCTAGTAAATAGGATTTACAAGTTGGAAAGGGCATAGGAGCCAATGGACCCAATTGTCCATCCTTACACATCTTGTTAATCTTATTCTCATTGATATGACCTAATCTCAGGTGCTAGTCATATGCAGAGTTTTTCTCATTTCTTATTCTCTTGGGTTTATTAGCATTCAATTTAGAACTATCATGCTCCATGCAATTTATATTTGCAATAAAGTTTAGAAAATAAAGGCCATTCACATAAACTCCAGAAGTAATGAACTTTTCATGTTTAAATAGAGAACATTTATTATCTTTAAAAAAAAACTAAAACCTTGTTTAGATAAAACTAAAATAGAAATAATGTTTCTAATAACTTCTGAAATGTAAAGACAACCTACTAATTCTAAACTACTCCCACTAGGCAGAGTCAAGCAGTAAGTCCTTAGAGCTAATGCAACAACACTTGCTCCATTCTCCAGTCGTAGGGTTACTTCACCTTTACTTAGCGTTTTGCTTCCCTTTAGATCCTGCATGGAATTATAAATATGAGAACTCGCATCAGAATCAAGTACCCAAGTGGAAGCAAAACTAACACTCATGTTAGTTTTAAGTATAAGAGTATGATCCATACCTTCCAAAGGTTGGTTCTTTAGAGTATCCAGATACTTCTGGCAGTTACGTTTCTAGTGCCCATCCTTGCCGCAATGAATACAGGTTCCTTTAGGGTTATTGGCATTACCTTTCTTGACGCTTCCCTTTGACTTTAAGTTCTTCTTCTTCTACTCTTGGGTACTATTACCCTTGCCTTTTCCCTTGCCCTTGGGCTTGGGCCTAGCCTTGGAAGTAGAAGCTCCATCAAATGTAAGCAAAGAGCCTTTCCCTTTCTTTATTGTCTCCTTAGTCATCTTAAGCAGATTGTGTAGCTTTGGGAGAGTGGGCTCAAGCTTGTTCAAATGAAAATTCATAATGAACGGCCCAAATGAATCAGGAAGGGACTACAGAATAATGTCTTAACACATATTAGCTTCAATGATCACATCAAGCTTCTCAAGCTGCTTGATATGGTTGATCATCTTCAAGGCATGATCTATCACGGAAGACGGATGAACCCTCATTCATCCTTACTTTGAATAGATCCTTGACAATATTATACTTAGCAGTCTTACTTTGCTCCCCATACAACTCTTGTAAGTGGAGAAAGATGTTGGGAGCACTCTTAATGGACTTATGTCACTTCTGAAGCTCAGGGCTCATGGATGCCTGTGGACACCCCATTTTGCACCCGATGATTCGAATCTGGAACACCCTATGATGAGGTCAGTCTATACACTCTAATAAAACTCAAAATATGTCTAAATAAACCAACAGAATTACAGCTGGCAAATGAATAGAATTTTAGGAAGCTTATTGCGTACGCAGTTCATAAGGTGCATATGCATGTCACTAAGGTGCGTATGCACCATATGTCTCCAGAACCTTTTTTCGAGTTTCCATGCCCTTTAGTAACTCTTTTTAGGAAGATGTGTTATGGTGTGATTAGGAGACCTAGACTTCGGGAAAGGCTAGCAAAAACCCTAATTCCACTTCCTTATGCCTATATCTATCCTACTATACACCTAGGAAAGGGGACCTTTTTTTGGGGACTAGGAAAGGAAAAGAACCCTAGAGAAAAGAGAGAGAAAGAAGGTGAGAATGACGGCTGCAATTCCGGAGGTTCAACAGGAGAAATTCTAAGAGTTGAGTGCGTAACCCTAAGGGTAAAACCAACAACTTAATCTTATTTGTTTTAGCATGATGATCTTTTGATAGAATAATGCCATTATCATGAATGCTATACTTGCTATGCATGTCCATTTGAATACCTCATACGTAAATATATAAATTGCATCATATTCTAGACTCTCTTCATGAGAGAACCTAGGATTCTGTGCATGTCTCCGCACAGGCATCATGTAGCGGAGCAAGGTTTATTATGTAATAATCTGTTTTCCCATAAAACAGCATGTAGGATGTTAGTTCTGATTTATTTAAACATAAGAATGATCTCAGGAATAAATCTGTGGAAACACGTGTATATACCTTTTTATGGTATATAGGCGAAGCTTCTGGGATCTGATATAAACGCCAATGGGTGCGTACGCAGCCATTGTAGTGCATACGCAGTATATTATATGCGTACGCAGCAATTTTAGGTGCGTACGCACATACGTATTGACAGACAGTTTCCTTTCTCTATTATGGTTATTCTAACAGTTGATTAATCTGTATTTCTGTTTTCTTATGTTCATTTCGTGCTTCTTCTTCTGCCATAAACATCATGACTTGTGTGTTGTAATTATTGAATGAATAGGGTTAATTTTAATTGAGCATTTAGGTTAATTAAAGCCATTAATCATGTGTGGGGGCCTGTTCCGACTAGACGTGGTTGGGTGCCTAACACCTTCCCAGCTGCATACCCTAGCTCCAAACCCAAATCTCTAGTTATGACGAGCTAGACCCTGCTAGGGTTCACTCGTTCCTATTATTGGGTGGCGACTCCTCTCCATGTTAGTCCTTTGAGGCTAATGCGTACTCTCGTGCTATGCGGTTTAGGGCGTGGCACTCACAGTGGTGACTCCATTGGGGATAGAGAGCTAGATTCCGTGTAATGATTTATGGCTTTACTTAATTTAAATTGTTTAATTGGAAAAGACCAAAATTGCACACACGCGCACTATTACCCCTTTACCCTCGATGACAGTCTGATGAAAGGTACCAGGTCCCACTTGGGCCTATGGTTACTGGAAGTTGGCATCATCAACCCACAACCTGTGCCACTAGCCTGTAATAAGCTTGTGAGTACATTAATGGGCCACTCTTTAAGTGCCCTAGCTTGGGTGACATTTGAAGGAGAAGTACCCCATTAACCAACACCACTAGTTACCCCACCAACCTTTGCATATCGTTGCTTGAATGTGTGCCATATCATGTTGCATTCATATTTAGGAATTCATCACGGGCTTGAGACGAGGCCCCTATTATCTATTAGTTATCTCAAGTTGAGCCCAATTGAGCAAAGTTGTGTTATGTTGTTATTGGACTTGGACTTGTGAAAAAAAAAATAAAATAAAAAATAAAATAAAAAAACACATGGGTCCATGATCCAAAAGAGAATGAGGTGTATGCATATCGGGCCTAGCTTGAGATAATTAATAGACTATGCGGGTTTAGCACTAGGTTAATCTTGTTGGCAATCAAATCCAAATCCAATTAAGAATCAAGTCCAAAGCAAGTTGTATTTGAACTTAAGCTTGGAAGAGCGGAGAATATTTGTAATTGGGCCCAACCTAAAATAAAAAAAAAGAAAAAGAAAATGTATATCATGTTTAGGTCTAAATAGTTGAGAGATGAGAGATATTTCTGTATAGGGCTTAAGTTAGTGAAATAACGGGCTTTGCATCCAACTCATTATACCTTGTGCATTTGGAAGATATAGTAAACATGACAAAGCCCAAGGTATAGTGAGCAATAATTGGGTAATCTTAATAGAACAGGGTTATTTATTTAAACAAGGGAGATGGACTTAATAAGTTGCACATAGCTAAATGCAGTAAAAGGATTGGTCGACTGCGGAAAAGTGTGCCAGGTTATGCTTGGATTCGATCACCTATGTCCAACTGTTTGAGGAAAGTGGAACAACCATCGATGGCAGTGGAGCCTACTTTGATCGATCTCATGGCCATGTTGCAACAAGATAAGGCTGAAATGAAGGAACTCATCATGGGATACTCAGAGGCAGGAACACTTAGAGATGGGGGGCAAAAGGTCGCCTGATCAACCCAAAAGCGAAAAAGGAGTTGACAAGGAAGGAGAAGGAAGTGGTGCACTGAAAACCCACGAGGGTGAATCTCACCCCTGGGATGATAAAGATTTCGCAGATTACATGGCTAACAAGAAGAATGTTAAAGACAAGAACAAAGTGGAAGACCCTAGGTTTGACAAGCTGGAGGTGGAGAATCAAGAAATGTGAGAACAGATAAGGCAGATGAAGGCCGCTTGGCGTAAGCTTCAAGGGATAGATAACTATATGTTTTCTATGCCTAGTACCACATCTAAAACTAGAATGCAGCTAACCCCCTTCTACAAACCCTATAGATCATTTACCTCAGTTGGTCGCACTCCATGTGTAACAATATATGTCAGTTCCTCCACTTTTTGTTCCGAGTTCTTCACTATATTTTGCAGCTGTCTCATAGTCCCACCTTTTTCAATTTCTGCATCTACCTTTGAGGGTTTGGCTCCAAATCCCATCCCCCGAACCCACCCTCGATGTTCAGGACCAATTACTTTGGTGACAGCATCATTCTTAATAGTGCTTGCTTGTTCAGAAGGATATTCTTCTAATTTTCTCTAAAATCACACATGCATATATTATATGTTCAAAAAGTTAAAGTACTAGCTAGACAGATAAATTATTGATGTAAAAGTAAATGAGATACACTTTTTTACCACAACATCAGCAACTAGATCATTGATGAAATCCCCACCCTTCTTTATATGCCCATGAATCCAAACATCGGTTCGTGTGACCTCTTTATCACCATTTGCAGCAGCTTTCTTTCTCTAACAAAACATAAAAAATAAAGATCTTGACTATCCAAGCTGTAAAAACTAAAATTCTTATTAAAATACCAATCTTGGTCTATCAAGTATAAACATTTCTAGAAGTCATAACCAACATATAAGTGTGCCAAACCAATACTTGCATATTACATTCCCATGGCAGCATAAACTCTAACCATATGAAGGTTAAAAAAAAAAAAAAAAAAAATTGTTGTCCAGATTTTGCAACACAAAAACTGTTGTCTAGATTAGCAGCATAAACTCAATGGTTGAACTAATTAATAAGGGCGAATAACTAATTAACTGCTGTCCATATTAGAAATGTGTAGCACATGCTAAGCATCAGTTAATTAAATTACATGTAGAATTTCCACATAATTCCAAGTTGAAGAATTATCTATATCTCAAAATTTACATCATTTTCAGGAAAATCCTTTTCCTTGAACCAAACTGTGCAGTGCATAAACAATTGAGCATGTTTGATCTGAATTTACAATTTTACTGAGAACAAAGTAAGCTATACAGATAGATACATAATGATGTAAAATAAAAACTATAGACAATAGTATTCATATCCCTAAATGGTATATTTTGCTAAAGATTTAGTTAATGAATAGTCTCCTAATTAATGGCAGGATGAATAGAAAATGTAAACAGCTGCATTATCAAATTCATATCAGGCAGGAGCTGACAGTCAACCAAAGTACACATGAAGTAAACAACGGTCAAAACCAAAAAAAATAATAAATAAAAAATAAAGAGCAGTTCAGCTTGCCAAGACAATCAAATGAGACAAAAAGGCTCCACGCTCCGCACCTGCCACAAACCTTTCCTCACAAAACTGCCATGCCACCCTTTCATATTGACCATAGAATTTATATTGGCCCATTCAATAAAAGAATTGTATAAAGATACATAATGTCCAACATAAAATTTAACCAAATCATATTGACCATTCTAATAGCAATGAATTGGAAACCCGACTTTCAAGCAAACGGCTCCAAATCCCTTAAAACTCAATGAGAAAATATAGTATGTGGAATAGGGCCTCATATATGAATTAAAGATCTTCAATATTAGGGATTAATAGACGAGGTGATCTTTTTAATTAATAAAAGGAGGAGTTGGTATTTGGTACTCATGTTCAAACTAACATGGCTGAAACTTGCTTGGAATTGGCTCATAGACCTTACATTTGAGCTTGAACTCTGCACATGGACAGCTTTGTTGACATTCCTATCATTGTTAACTTGACCATTTCTTTGTAATAGACTTTTCCTTTTATACTTGGGAATGTGTACAATGCTTTATATTGGACTTGTTGCACATAAAATAACTTAAGAAGTATAGGATTGTAAGTTTTTTTTTTCTCCTTGTATTCATATTCTTCTCTTGTTGTATAGGTAAACAGGCAAACAAACTTGAAAACATACTAACTAAAAAATTTCTTACATTTTTGTCAATGAGGGCAGAAGCATTTCAGGTGTTAAGGGGAAAGCCATTGTAGGTATGTACGGTCCCATCTTAGTGAGCTAACATTATGGTAAAAACGTAGAAATCTAGTGCTTAAATTGTTGGTTGTTTGCTTTTAGGAGAACTCTTCTATCTTTATTTTCTGGAAAAAAAAAATGTACGTGGTATGTCAGGATTGAGCTATTATAATAATAGACATGCTTATTAGTGATGAGGACAAGAACGATTTTGTTTAGATTGAAATAATATTAGTTGTGCATGATTTTATTGGCTCTTTATACATTTCTTTTATTGAATGGGCCAATATAATCTTGAATGGGATTCTATGGATTTGAAATCACATTGATGGGCTTACCTACAAAGTAAAGGGATTCTTTTTAATAAGAGAAAATTAAAGGGTTCTTTACGTATATTTCCTTGAAAATAAAATTTTCAAATTCTATGTGATACCTATGTTGCATGAATACTTCCAAATATATGAAGTACCAATTCTAGCCATGACATGACATGTATGGGATAGGTGAATGACATGTCAATTAACAAATACAACCCCAACATGACATGACATGTATGGGATAAATATAATTCTTTGCATATTTGCTTAATCTATTTGTTTGTTGCATGGATATTTCAATATAAGCAGATTTCTCATGCTAGACATGCTATGTAACATATACACTTCATTGTGCACAATGATGGAAAAAGAAAACTATCACTTTTTACCATGTCATCTTCCAAACGAGCATAGCTCTTTCTACTCATCGTGTGAGGAAGATATTGTTTCTTCCTCATTTCTTTAAAAACAAAAAAAAAAAAAAAAAAAAAATCATAATGTTATGAAGTAATATTCAATTAGATGAACTTTATGTCATACTTTTTTTACATTGAACTCAGAAGACAACCGTCCTTTTATAAATGTAATCCATTCATTGGATGTTAGGTTTCGAGGCTTGGCAAGGGCAAGTTTAGTTGGCGCATCATCTCCTTGAGAAAGATCTCTTATTAATTTAGTTAACAGTGATTTGTAATCTCTTAAATGCTTGCCCATCTTTTGTACAATCATTTTCCTTTGACTTTCAGCCAACTTGAACTTTTGTTACATAGCATAATATGAAAGTTAGAGTTTGAAAATGGAAACACAAAACAGAATTGATTATCTATTCTTGCAACTTACCCGAACACAAGTCCATAAAGTTTCCTCAACAGAATTTAGAAGTTTTGACCAATGTTCTAAGGTCATTGGCACATTCTCTCGTACTAAGGCCCCAAGATATGTAGCCAATTTGATTGATTTTTTGCCAATTGGCTGATCCTGCTCATTAAAATCTACTTCAATAGCTTTTCCTCTATCATCTTGACTTATCTTGTTTGGGCTCCTAGGTTTTCTATTCTTTTTTTGAGTATTTTTGGATGATTCTTCCACAGTACGAGTGTTGTCATTGAATGCTTCTTCTGTAATAGGAGATTCATTCAATGAAGAATTAGAATTCTCATCTAATATTCTGACCCCAACACTTCTTTCCTCATTCAGAACAGCTGCAATAGTAGCTTGTCGCTGTTTCTTTGCTCGTTTCTCAGCACTTTTAGAACTCTATGTAA
Source organism: Liquidambar formosana (assembly GCA_039720395.1). Taxonomy (NCBI): domain Eukaryota; kingdom Viridiplantae; phylum Streptophyta; class Magnoliopsida; order Saxifragales; family Altingiaceae; genus Liquidambar; species Liquidambar formosana. Next base: position 23,016,635 of record CM077821.1, read on the forward strand.
TCACATGCAATACAAGAAGATTCAATAGTCAGTGAGCATTCATATGCAATACAAGAAGCTTTAATAGTCAGTGAGCATTCATAGTCAACCAATTTTATATCATTTAATAATAAAAACTGCTTTATTAATCACTAAGCTTTAAAAACAAAATAAATGTTCTACAGCAATTGAGAATGCATCTAAGCACAATAAATAGAGTAAATTTATTTAGAATAAAAGTACAAAGAACAAGAATAAATTTCTGGATCTCTAAAGCAAAAGCAAAAAATTAATGCAAACCATGAATAGTGAGCATTCATATGCAATACACGAAACTTTGAGCATACTTCACCAGAATCAGATATCTTGCGTCTCCCAGTCATCTTGCCTCAACTCATACTTTGTAATATTTAAGAGTAGTAGTCTGTGAAGAACAAAAAATATAGTTAGAGTTGCAAATAATATAATACACAAAGCACTTATATATATATATTGTTTCTTCTAATAATAGGTTCATACCTTAAACACAACCATAAATAATAATAACTATAGCTAACCACAAACTAATATATATCAACCCACAAAAAAGATACATTACAATCTCATAGTTTATCATACAAAACTCATGACATTCATAATATTCAATTACATCTTATTCCTCACTAAACACCTCTATGCTCTCATAATCCCTCCTTACATAATCTTCCTCAATATCAGTAGTGTCCAAGTCAAGATTAGATACATCTAGTGGTGTAGATGGCCTATAAGTAGTCTCATCATACACCTCCAACTCATAAATGCCTATAGGTGGTACTTTTAGTACAACATACCAACTCGATGTATCTTTATCCCTAGAATAAAACACTTGCTTTGCTTGTGATACTAGTAGGTGTCACACCCCATTTTTGCACCACCTTACTAGGGCTCATCATTTCATGCATGTTTTTGTTTGGTTTTTGAGTCTAGTCACTTGCATTAGTTTTCTAGAGTCACAAGGACAATGGATATGAATTTTGGTTCAAATTGGAGTTGATCTTGAGGGATAATAAGAGCTTTTGTGACTTGAGGGGCATAATCGTCTTTTAAGTCCCAAACTTTTCATTTGACCTTGGAATGATCTCCAAATTGTTAATTGGAGTTCATATGGATGCATATGAGGTATTTCTAGGTTCAATTTTGTACCGGTTGTCATCTTAAGTCCCGTGGCCCTGATGATGAGTTTAGTGTGGTTATTTACGGATTATCCTTGAAGAATTAGTACGAATCACAGCATGAGATTTTTGGTTAAAATGAAAAGAAAATTATTTTATTAAATTAGCCATTTTTATCATGACACTAACACGTGTACGTATGTGATGAGTGTGTGTACGCACATACGATACATGTGCATGCGTGTTAGCGGTCAGTCTCCCAATTTTTATAAAAGACAATTTCCTTTTCCTATTCAGATTAGAAGTCTTTTATCATTATAAAATACCTTTTGATTATTCTCCAAGGAAACCTAGTCCAGGAAGGAAAGGGAAACTCCAGATTTCAGCTATAAATACTCTCTTAATGTCTTTAAACAAGGGAGAGGAGAAGAGGGTTTGGAGGGAGTGAAATTCGTCATAATTCAGCAGCAGATTTTCTGAAAACCAGCAGTCGTATTTTAATCATAACTTTTTCATCCGAAGTCAGAATTTGATGAAATTGGTCTTGTTAGAAAGATAATTCAATTCTCTACAACTTTGTATTTCACAAGCTTTGTCCAAATCCAACGTTTTCATACCCAAAAACGCGATTGAAGTTGCTGCTGCTGCAAAGTGACGAAAATCACTTTTCTTTTCTCTTGTTCTCTTTTTGTTTTCTATTTCTTTTCAAAGTTGAGTGAGTTTTGATCTCTTTGCTGTGATACCACTTTGACAAAGAGGAGGATTCGTGTTGGTTTGATTCACTCTAAAGACCTGAGGAGCCACGAACAATTACAAACACAAAGGAAGGCCCTTCCTAAGGTATTCTCCTTCTCTATTCAAGCTTAAACTAGGTTTTCATATGGGTTAGGCTTATTGCATGTTAAAGGTAACTTTTTTATCATGTATTAACACTCTAGCTAGTTAATATACATGGAATATCTATTTTTTATCTACTGTTTAGCATGCTTTAGGGCTGTCCTTTAGGTTTTTAATGCATAGTTATGATTCTTGTGCTCCTGTTTGTCCTTGTGCTAGGATTAGTGTCATTGTATGTTAGAGTTAGGATTTTCATCATGTTATATTGCTTTAGTTAGTTAATATGCATGATTTAATTTCTGTTTAGTTTGGTTTTAGCATGATTAAAGTATGTCTTGTGAGTTTTTAAGCATATTTGTGAGTTTAGGGTTTTAGAGTCATTGTTTTGTATTTGTTTTCATATAGCATGATAAAGTAGACTTTTTTATTTGGTTTTTCTTCGTGTTTGCTGTATATGTTTTTCATATGGAGTAAACATGATAGTTTTGCATGCATGTTAGTATGTTTTAGGGTTTTTATGCATGATATGGTTCTAGGAATATGTTAGGACTTATTATTGTTCGCTGTTTTTGCTATTGGCATGCTTAGTGGATGATTTTAGGTCATAATACTATTCTGTCCAGATTTGCATGTTAGTGTTTTTGCATGGTTTTGAGCACTTGTAAGGGTGCAAATAGGTGTGGTATTTGTCCTATGGCAAATAGGGCTGCTTATGTCTGAAATGGCTAAATGCTTGGAGCTAATTGCGCTCAGGTAAGTGGGTGTGAAGGTGCCCCAATTCACCTTTCTTCCTTATCCCTTCTCTTCTCCCTATTTAGGGTTAATTTTTAATATGATCCTATGGTTTAATTAGAGGTTTCCTTCATAAACAAAATTCTGGTTTTTATTAAAGTTTCCATTTTATGGAGTTCTTTCTAAAATCAAACTTTCTATCAAATTCAACTCTCTTGATCAAATAAGGAAACCTAGGGTTTTAACCATAGGTTTATATTAGGTCTTAACCCTAATTCTAATCGAACTACGTGGACTTTGATCCATGTATTTCGTTGCATGGTACGTAGGCGCTCTTCGTGAGGCTCAAGTCCGTTCTAGGATCCAAGCATCCTAGGTTTATTTTTGTTTTCTTTTCTTCTTTTTCTTTTTCTGTTTTTATGTGCTTATTATGCATGGATGGATGAATGAAATATATGATATGCATGCAATTCTTGTGATGATATACTTGCTGATTTTTGTATGGAAAGATCTTGATTTAGCCCAAATGAACTGAGAGACCGAAAGGGTGACATGGGTGCCTATAGGCTTTGCCTAGAACCTTCCCATGTCATAACTTAGCCTCCGAATCCCCGATTTCTTTGGTTTTCAAAAGATTGGTTTTTGCCTTTCCTTTTTTATGGAGTCATTCAAATTGTTTTCCTAAAACAAACTATTTTTAGGGTTTTCCTTGTTTCCTTTAAAAAATAAGGTGGCGACTCCTTTCCTTTTTCTTTTTCAAACCCATTTTCTTTCAATCCCTTGTGGGCCCAATTTCCGGGGTTCACAGTTTGGCGACTCCGCTGGGGATTTGTGGGCTAGACTCTATAAAGTTTAAATGGGCTAGGTTAATTTCTTATGTTTAATTAAAATCAATCACATTGCATCCGCTTGATTGTGTGCTTTCATTTATTGCATTGTGTGCGCAAACTCTTGCATGTTAGGATCGATGTCCCTCGATGTATCCTTGCCAACGATCGGCCTAGTCTCAACCTTGGTTTTCCTGATTCCATTGTGTTGGGGTGAAAGCTATCAACCTCTCTTGCCTAGTACCCTTGGGCTTGCCCTTGGGTATATTAAATGAGTTAATCACGTACTGCTGGACCCACGCGGCGTTCCTGATGCCACATGTGGTTACGTATAAGGATTGCTCAAGCAAGTGAAGGACCCTAGCCTACCCTTATCATTAGTCCATATAGACAGACTTGTAGGACACTACGGTCTCACCTTTATGCACCCACAATTGTTTGTAATGATGCTATGCCGTGTTTGTGGTGTGAGGCTTTATATCTTATGCCCTTAACATAGACCTTTAAACCCTAGCCTTCGTTAAGGCCATGGGTTAGGAGGAATAAATTAAGGAAATAGGATGTAAAGCTATGTTTGTGATGTGCTAGTCCTAGGGGATTAATTAAACCTAGTTGAAGGACTCTATGCCCTATTCTTTAAAACATACCCTTAATCCATGATCCCTGTAAAGGTAATTGGATAAAAGGAATGAATTAATTGAACATGGTGTAGAGACCGAGTTCATTAAGGAAAATATGGAGGTTTAGGACAAGTCCTTAGGCTAAAGGTTAAAAATTTTCTATCCATAGACGTGCTGGCTTGGATCCGCAATCCACAAGGGCGTCTAGTGAGTGTTGAGTCTACCCATCAGACAGACATGGCCGACGAAAGAACTAGTGAGGGGCACTTTGACCTTGAGGCTTGCCTGAAAGCCATCATGGCCAAGCTTGACCATACCGCCGAGACATCCGATACCGCATTGAAAATGGCTCAAGAGAACCAACAGAAGATGGCGGATCTTGAACAAAATGGCTCTAAGGCCCATTCCTCGGGTATACCTCATGGGGCTGGCAGCGAAGAGGGATCTCAATCCAATGAGAACACCAAGACAAGGGGGGAAAGTAGCTCGAAACCTGAGGTCACCAACCTAGAAGGGGAAGCCAAGGGGAAAGATACTAGCAGTGATTCCGTGTTAGCTAGCAAGGTAGAAGCTTTGGAGAGAACCATAAAAGGGATTCGCAGGGCTGATGACATGGTCGATGTGCGGACTCTATCCCTGTTTCCAACGGCTCGTATTCCACTACAATTCAAGATGCCGGAGTTAGAAAAGTTCGATGGGACGGGTTGCCCTAAGACTCATTTGAAGATGTACGTGCGAGCTATGCACCCTCGAGGGGCTACTGACGAGCTTTTAGCTCAAATGTTCCATGAAACCTTGGCCACTTCTGCTTTGAAATGGTTCTTATCCTTGGATGAGAATAGAACCCGGACTTGGGAAGACATATGCAATGAGTTTTCAGAGCACTACAAGTATAACACAGAGGTGGACGTTACTCGAAGGGACCTAGAAACTACCAAGCAAGGGGCTTATGAAACTTTCTCCGCTTACATTACAAGGTGGAGACAAAAGGCGTCGAGAATGACGGATAGGCCGAATGAGGAGGACCAAATTCAGTTAATGGTTAAGAACCTGCTGCCCGTGTATCACAAGTACCTATTTGCTCACTATTTCCCAAATTTCAAAGCTCTCATTGGGGCTGGCACGCAGGTTGAAGATGCTATCAATGATGGGACAATCAAGACTAAGGAAGTGAGGAGTCGCAAGACAAACTTTACTGGGAAGAACAATGCCGAGGTCAACACCATAACTCAACCAATCCAACCCTTTTCTCTCAATGATGTCAACCCACCTCGCCAATTCACTGACCTATTCATGCCACTCGAAAGAGTCCTTGAAAAGCTCATAAGTCGTGACCTATTGAAGCCACTCGACCCAAGACCTCCACCAAATCCCTTACCCAAGAGCTACAATGAGAATGAGTACTGCAAGTACCACCAATCCAAAGGCCATGCCACCAATCGCTGTATTCGCCTTCGCCACCAAGTCCAAGACCTCATTGACAAGCAAGTCATTTCACCACCAACCCGTCCAAATGTCACCCGTAATCCTCTCCCATCACACAACAACACACCCCCACCTAACACCATAAATGCCATTGGGGTTGAATCCTCTCGCCCTCGCCATCCCATAAGACAATACACTCCGCTCCCCATGACCTTAACCCGTCTCTTCACCATTTGCCGCAATAACAGCCTTATCATGCCACTTCCACCAAAGCCAAGACCATCAATCCCTCACCAATATTGCCAATACCATCGTGCACCCGGCCATGACACCGAGGCTTGTTCTATACTAAAGAAGATCATCCAAGACCTCATTGACCAAAAGGTTTTGTTGTTGCCAAAGAAATCTATCCAACAAGAGCTGAAAGAAAGATATGAAACAGGGGATCCTCAGGTTGGCCTATTAGGTGAAGCGTCGGGGAAATATGATTACTATGTGCTGTACTCAAGCCCAAGTCCGATATCAGATGAGCCGATAGTCCCTTCAGGTTGGGATGACTTGCCGACAGAGATGGAGAGCATTGACATGATAGAATGGGATGACTTAATGAATGACTCCGAGGAAGTCCATGACATATGGGCTAGCGATGATGAGTTGGACCATATAACCAGAGGGGGTCGTCATTTCAAGCCCTCCCACCTAGAATCTGAAAATCCGTTGGAAGATTTGGAAGGGCAGAGGCGTCCTAGCTTGCAAGAAGAAGAGGATGAAGTGCTTAGGCAGCTGAAGAAGACCAATGCCAACATTACTATTTGGGGCTTGCTCATGGCCTCGCATAAGCACAGACAGACCGTGTTGAAACTGTTGAATCAGATACAAGTGCCTGTTGACATATCCCCCGAGGGATTGGTACATTTGGTGAATCCAACTCCCAAGAACTCAACCATCGTGTTCACCGATGTAGACCTACCTAAAAGCGGGCCGAGCCATTCTCAAGCTCTCTATGTGACCGTTAACACTATGGGGAAGAGGGTTCCCACCGTTCTTATCGACAATGGGTCCGCACTGAATGTATATCCTCTCCGAACTGCCACTGTTTTGGGTTTAGGACCCACTGATTTCACGCCATCTGGGCAGACCGTAAGAGCTTATGACAACACCCGCCGAGAAGTAATAGGGGTAGTTACTTTGCCTCTTATCATGGGACCCACTGAATTTAGGGTAGAATTCCAAGTGTTGGATGTGCCGTCATGTTTCAACTTGTTGTTGGGCCGACCTTGGATCCATCCTGCTGGGGCTGTGCCATCTTCACTCCATCAAAAGGTGAAGTTTTCTTATGAAGGAGCCATAGTAACACTTCAAGGGGACTATGAATTGAAACTCGCAGGTATGCCTATATGTGAGATACAACCTGAATCAGCAGCGATACCGCTATCTGGGTTTGACTATGTCCAATGCATTGAAAAAGAGCTCGAAAAGGGTGAATTAATACCCTTGGACTTTTGCCCCCATGGCAACTTGCACGTCGGTGAAATAATGAGAAAGATGAGTTTCTTTCCAGGCATGGGGCTAGGGCGTCGCCAACAAGCGATCCCTACGTCTATTCAAAGCCGTGTCACCTCATACACTTTTGGGCTAGGATATGAGCCCTCCAGAAATGATCATGCAGAAATGCTAAAGAGGAACAAGGAGAAAGTAAGAGCCAAAGCCGAGGGAAGGGTGCCAGACCTGAAGATCTCGCCATATCGACCTACTTTGAATGGTTACTTCGTCAAAGAAGGGGATGATTTTCTATATTGCGGGTTTCCAGAGCCCACCTTTGATCAAGCTACCAAGATCCAAGTTCCGGGTTTTGAAATCTTCTTCACCGAATGGTATCCAATCACAGCTGAAATGGTGGATGATGATGCCATCAATGATGAGTTCTGGGAAAAGAAAGAGGAGGACTGGGCAGAGAACCTTGATGCAGGGGCTATGACTGAAATGTTCCAAGACATGATCCTCATCATGGAAGACTCGACCATTGAAGAACTCCAGGGTTCGTCCATTAGCCATGCTACCTTGCCACTCCTGAATTGGTACCTTGAATGTAGTGTCATTGCGGAGCCCCATGAAGAAGAAGACCTTGGCCTACCTGATAGCAGCTTGTAGGTGTCTTAGTTTAGTAATATTTCCCTAATTCAATAAGATGTATCTACTCAACTCTCTTTGTGGAGTCATGGTATTGATACAGATTTGTTTGTTTTCTTTCTTCTTTTGTGTGTCATTCCTACTATTCCTAGTCAATAAAGTGTGTTTTCTTTCTCTATATATGCAGTGTCTCTTTTCTCTCCTCTATGGATATTTATGGTATGGATATAGATCCTAGGAACGATGTCCCCCCGGAGCTCGTTGAGCAAAGGAATAGGGGCGTCACCGAACCTAATATGGATGAATTGGAATCAATCAACTTAGGGACGAATGAATTGCCAAGAATAGTTAAAATTGGGAAAACCCTCTCCCCCGTTGAAAAAGAAAAGATGATCTCCCTCTTGAAAGCCAACATTATGGCTTTTGCATGGTCTTATGAAGACATGCCTGGCATTGACCCCGATATTGTGCAACACTATATCCCCACCAATTCCCTAAAGAAGCCGGTAAAGCAGAAACTCAAAAGATTAAAACCAGAATGGGCTCTAAAAGTAAAAGAAGAGGTAACTAAACAACTAGACGCGGGTTTCCTCCAAGTTGTGGAGTACCCCGAGTGGTTGTCGAATATAGTGCTTGTGCCTAAAAAAGATGGGAAAGTAAGGATGTGTGTCGATTTCCGAGATCTCAACGCCGCGAGCCCTAAGGATGACTTTCCTTTACCCCATATCGACGTGTTGGTGGATAGTACAGTGGGACATGCACTCCTCTCCTTCATGGACGGATTCTCTGGGTATAACCAGATAAAGATGGCGCCTCAAGACATGGAGAAAACAGCCTTTATCACGCAATGGGGAACGTACTGTTACAAGGTAATGCCTTTTTGGCTTAAGAAACGCTGGGGCTACTTACCAAAGAGCAGCTACGACCCTATTGCATGATATGATCCATAAGGAAGTCGAGGTTTACGTCGATGATATGATCGTGAAGTCCGTGGATAGAGAAGGGCATTTTAAGGCGCTAGAGAAATTCCTAGAGCGAGCAAAGAAGTACAATCTCCGTCTAAACCCACAGAAGTGCGCTTTTGGTGTCACTGCAAGCAAGTTATTGGGGTTTATGATCACTCAGAGAGGTATCGAAGTGGACCCAGGGAAGATAAAAGCTATTGTGGAGATGGAGCCGCTTAGCACTGAGAAGCAGATCCGGGGTTTTCTGGGAAGAGTTCAATACATAAGCCGATTCATTGCCAACTTAACCATGGTTTGCGAACCAATCTTCAAATTGCTTAAGAAAGGTGTGCCAAAAGTGTGGAACGAAGAATGCCAAGAGGCCTTTGAGACCATTAAGAGATACTTGAGCAATCCTCCAATCTTAGTTCCCCCACGGCAAGGTGCGCCACTTTTGTTATACTTAACGGTCACCGAAACTGCGACGGGGGCTATGTTAGCTCAATATCTCGAAGGGTCTACAAAGGAGAATGCCATCTATTACTTAAGCAAGAAAATGACAGACTATGAAGTGAAGTACAATGCGATTGAAAAAGCTTGTGTGGCACTAGTATGGGCGACGCAGAAACTCCGACACTACATGATGTCCTTCGAAGTGTTCTTGATAAGTCGCATGGACCCGTTGAAGTACCTGGTAGAAAGGCCAGTATTGTCATTCAGAACTGCTCGATGGTCAATTCTCCTCAATGAATTCGACATCAAGTACGTGAATCAAAAGTCTATCAAGGGAAGCGTCATCGCAGACTACCTAGCCAGCTGTCTGGTGTCATCATCCGCTCCATTCAACGATCAATTCCCAGATGAGGACGTGCTAGAGATTGGTAGAAAAACTTGGAGAGTATACTTCGATGGGGCAGCCAATAAGAAAGGTTATGGGATAGGAGTCCTGCTGGTCTCACCCGAAGAGGCATTTACACCGTTAGCGGTCAAGTTGGGGTTCGAAGCTACCAACAACATTGCTGAGTATGAGGCCTGTATCCTAGCACTGGAAGCGGCACTTGAATTGGGGATCAAAGAATTGGAAGTGTTCGGGGACTCAGCACTAATCATTTGCCAGATAAAAGGGGAATGGAAAACTCGAGATGAGAAATTGTTGCCTTACCATGCCTATCTGGAAGCTCTAACCAAGGAGTTCTCAGAGATAGAGTTCAACTACCTTTCAAGGAACAAGAACCAGTTCGCCGATGCCTTGGCGACCCTAGCATCCATGGTGGAGATACCTGAAGGGGGAAATGTGAAGCCGTTGGTGATAGAATGCCGAGACAAGCCTGTGTACTGTTGTGCAATCCGAGGAGGAGAGGTAAATGATGGCCACCCGTGGTTCCATGACATAATGAAGTTCATTGAAGAAAGGGAGTACCTAGAAGGAGCATCTCGCATTGATAGAAAAACCCTAAGGCGATTGGCAAGTCATTATGTACTTTGTGGAGGAAAGCTATATCGAAGGTCATACGACGGGATCCACCTGCTGTGTGTCACCGAGGAGGAAGCCGAGCATCTGATTAAAGAAATCCATGAAGGAACAGGGGCTCCGCACATGAACGGCTATATGTTGGCTAAGAAAATCATGAGGCTAGGCTATTATTGGTCCACCATGGAAAGAGACTGCCACGCACATGTCTAGAAGTGCCACAAATGCCAACTGTTCGCCAGTGGACAACATTTGCCTTCTATGCCTTTAACGAGTATGTCGTCACCTTGGCCATTCGCGGTATGGGGGATAGATATCATCGGACAGATCAAGCCAAAGGCATCAAATGGGCATGAATACATCCTGGTCGCCATCGACTACTTCACTAAGTGGGTGGAAACAGCGTCCTTCAAGACCTTGAATTCCAAGAAGGTAGCACAGTTCATACAGCACAGCATCATCTATCGATATGGGGTACCACATGAAGTTATCTCAGACAATGGCCAGCACTTTCAGAAAGAAACCCATGAGCTCTTGCAAAAGTATGGCATAGTTCACCATCTGTCGTCGCCATACCGTCCTCAGACTAATGGAGCGGTGGAAGCAGCTAACAAGAACATCAAGAAGATACTACAGAAGACTGCGGACTCACACACAGACTGGCATGAGAAGTTGCCATTGGCTCTATGGGGTTACAGAACATCAATAAGGTCGTCAACAGGGGCTACCCCTTATTCTCTAGTTTATGGAATGGAGGCCGTGTTGCCAGTTGAATTGGAAGTTCCTTCACTAAGAGTTGCCGTGGAGAGCTAGATAACAGAAGTGGACTGGGTTAAGAGCCGCTATGATAAGTTAGCTTTGCTGGATGAAAGGCGTTTAAGGGCGCTGTATCATGTTCAAGGGTATCAACGGAGAGTTGCCAGAGCATTCAACAAGCATGTCAAAGATCGAGGTCTAAAGAAAGGGGATGTAGTGCTGAAAGAAATCAGAGCTCCAGTGTTCGATCCGCGGGGAAAATTCAAGCCAAGTTGGGGTGGGCCATACATTATCAAAGAGATATTGCCAGTAGGGGCTGTTCGCCTCATGGATTTAGATGGAATTGAGTTCGCTCGTCCAACTAATTTGGATCAATTGAAGAAATATCATGTTTGAAGCCTGCTAGGTTGAAAACCCGTAAGGGCGGCCTAGGCAAAAGTTAAGGCATAAGAACTACGTAAGACCTGATTCTCCATTCAAAAACAAAAAAACAAAAAAAACAAAAAAAACAAAAAAAAACAAAAAAACAAAAAAAAAAAGAAGAAAAAAAAAACCATGGAGATACGTAGGCAACCCATAAAGTTACCTTGGGTGCGGTCTAAATCAAACAAGAAAATCCCAAATTTGATTTATTATTGGCAATTTATTCAAAACTAAAATTGATTGACATAGCAATTCATTGGTATTAAGTAAAAGAACTATAAATATGCCATAAATATCCTATTCTATTTTCTTGGGCTTCTTTGCAGCTCGCTCTTCAGCTTTCTTCTCCTCTCTTGCATGTCTTCTTTTCTTCCTCAAGTCGTGTTCATAAGCTGCTGTCACTGCTTCCATAATATCTTCTCTGCAAGGTCCAAGTTCATTGTTCTTGATAAGTCCAAAAATCCTTTCTCTTCGAGTAGTCTCTCTCTCACCTAAATTGCTTTTCAACCATTCCTTATACTCTGAGCTCATCATATACGGACCATCAGTATTCGTAACTTGGGTTAGTATCAACTTGCTAGGCCATCGGTCCTTCGCCCAAGTCACTACAGAAAGACCCGCGGGCACCACAGGATAGTCACCTTTCAAGGAAGTAGGTATGGTTTGCATGGCACCCATCTGACGAAGAACCCTTAAAGGCCAATAAAAAGAAGTAGACCTCAGTCCTATGAGTCTCACCATGGTGCATCCAGAAGTCCGCAGAAGCACTTGGTCACTGCAGCCCCATATGAATACAAACCACTTGACACTCCTCCAAGAAAGGGTTTGGAAGTAACCTAGCCAATCTCTCAATGAAAATTGCCCAGGTAGTTCAATGCGGCGAAGGCAGTAATGCTGGGGCTTGTATGGTGTAATGGCAACTGGTGACAAGAAATTCAGTCTTTCAAGCAACCACATCTGCAGTAGAATGGGGCTACCTCCTAAAGGAACCTTTGGGTCCTCATGAGTTTTATCCAAACCATTCAGGGTTTCAGCTAGCACCATGGGAATCAAGTTATGGCCCTTGGTAAGGAGAGGAATCAAGTCACAGATTTGAATGGGAACATGTGGAGTACCAGTGGAAATAAGAAAACGACCAATGAGGCAAAAGGTAAGAGCATGCTTAATAGGAAAGGTAAAATTCAGAATACCTTTACTATCATAAGCTAAAAAAGAGGTTGCCAATTTCATCAAGTCTACCACATGGTCCTTTACAAACGTAGAGGCATATTGTGGGTGAATCCCAAGTGGATTGGAGAAAGAAGTAAGAAAGCTTGGGCGAGGAGTAGGGAGAATGAAAGGACCTACCGTTGAAACTCCATACAATGCACAGAATTCCTCCATGGTTGGGCACAGTTCTTCATAGTTGAAGCGGAACACATGAACTTGAGGATCCCAAAAATATGTAGCAGCAGTCAAGAGGTTCGTTTCAAGCCTCACATGCCTCAAGGAGAGCAATGGATCCAAGCCAAAGCACTTGAACTCAGATTTTGCTTCAGCACTCATAACTCTCAAAAACCCTCCTAAAAATTTGTCTAGAGCCTCCATAATTTCTAATGAATGAATACAAGTAGGTTTAGGAACCTCTTGGATGTGTTTTTATAGGGAAAAGGTCACAAATCCAAGTTCAAATAGGAAAAAAACCCATCAGAATAGGAAGTTTCCTATTCAAAGTGGGATTTCCGCTTTGGGCTCGGGTAACCACCCAGGCCTGGGCGGCTAGCCTCCCGAGGCCTGGTGGTCACCCAAGCCACTTTGTTTTGGTTTTGCTTCTCGCTTTGTCTCGCCTTGACGCGTGATCAAACCTCCTTCCAAATGAGATATTCAACACTTTTTGAGCTTAAAATCAATCAAATTCCATCTTGAAATCAATTCCTTGAATTGATTTTATGTTCAAAAGGGTTGAATATATTTCCCCTGTGTCATGCCAACTCAAGTGACAATGTGTTAAGTCACTTTCCTCTTGCACCATGCCTGTTCAATCTTGATAAATTGATCATATATCCTCATTTCAAATCTTGATTTTTCATCCCACTTGGTTGAATATACTCATCACTTGAATATATTCTTCCATTTCAAAAGTGTATTCACTCTTTGAATATGCTTCTCGGTTTCAAATTCTCATTCCCAATCCTACTTGGTTGAATATATTCATCACTTGAATATATTTTTCCATTTCAAAAGTGTATTCACCCTTTGAATATGCTTCTCAGTTTCAAATTCTCATTTTCTATCATACTTGGTTGAATATATTCATCACTTGAATATATTCTTCCATTTCAAAAGCATGTTCGCCCATTGAATATGCTTCCTAGTTTCAGATCCTCATTATCACTTACTTGGTTAAATATATTCATCACTTGAATATATTTCTCCATTTCAATGGTATGTTCATCACTTGAACATACTTCTCAGATATTTTGTCACTTACTTGGTTAAGTATATCCATCGCTTGGGTACACTTCTCCATTTCAATGGTATGTTCATCACTTGAACATACTTCTCAGATCATTTGTCACTTACTTGGTTAAGTATATCCACCACTTGGGTATATTTTTTCCATTTCAATGGTATACTCATCACTTGAGTATACTTCTCAGAATATTTGTCACTTACTTGGTTAAATATATTCATGACTAGAATATATTTCTCCATTTCAATGGTGTACTCATCACTTGAGTACACTTCTCAGATTATTCTCTATCTTACTTGCTTAAGTATATCCATCGCTTGGATATATTTCTCTATTTCAATGGTATGTTTATCACTTAAACATACTTGTCACTTACTTGGTTAAGTATATCCATCACTTGGATATATTTCTCTATTTCAATGGTATGTTTATCACTTAAACATACTTGTCACTTACTTGGTTAAGTATATTCGTGACTAGAATATATTTCTCCATTTCAATGGTGTACTCATCACTTGAGTACACTTCTCAGATTATTCTTATCTTACTTGGTTAAATATATCCGTCGTTTGGATATATTTCTCCATCTCAATGGTATGCTCATCACTTGAGTGTACTTCTCAGCTTACTTGGTTAAATATATCCATCACTTGGATACATTTCTCCATTTCAAAAGTATGTTCATCACTTGAACGTACTTCTCAGTCTTTTTCAATCATTAAGTATACTCATCACTTGAGTATATTTCTCAGCATCTTTTTCATCACTTGGTTAAATATGTTCGTGACCTGAATATATTTCTCCATTTCAAAAGTACACTCATCACTTGAATACACCTCTCAGATTATTCTTATCCTACTTGGTTAAAGATATCCATCGCTTGGATATATTTCTCCATTTCAATGGTATGCTCACCACTTGAGTATATTTCTCAGATTTCATTCTCAGATTACTTGGTTAAATATCTTCGTGACCTGAATATATTTCTCCATTTCAGTGGTATACTCATCACTTGAGTATACTTCTCAGATATTTTATCACTTACTTGGTTAAGTATATCCATCGTTTGGATATATTTCTCCATTTCAAAGGTATGTTCATCACTTGAATGTGCTTCTCAGATTTCATTCTCATCACTTGGTTAAATATATTCGTGACTAGAATATATCTTTCCATTTCAAAAGTATGTTCATTCGTAGTGGCTTGAATATGCTTCTCTTATCAATTCTCAACCCTCAGTGGTTTAAGTATACTCATGACTTGAGTACACTTCCTTATTTCAGTCTCAGGTTTTCAACCTCCCATCATTGTTGGTATCAGTGTGTGATTTCTCCGGGCTTTTTGGCCAAAAATGGGTTGTTCTTTATCATTGGTTCACAAGTGTAACTTGTTTGCCAATGAGGGGCTTCTGTCACACCCCATTTTTGCACCACCTTACTAGGGCTCATCATTTCATGCATGTTTTTGTTTGGTTTTTGAGTCTAGTCACTTGCATTAGTTTTCTAGAGTTACAAGGACAATGGATATGAATTTTGGTTCAAATTGGAGTTGATCTTGAGGGATAATAAGAGCTTTTGTGACTTGAGGGGCATAATCGTCTTTTAAGTCCCAAACTTTTCATTTGACCTTGGAATGATCTCCAAATTGTTAATTGGAGTTCATATGGATGCATATGAGGTATTTCTAGGTTCAATTTTGTACCGGTTGTCATCTTAAGTCCCGTGGCCCTGATGATGAGTTTAGTGTGGTTATTTACGGATTATCCTTGAAGAATTAGTGCGAATCACAGCATGAGATTTTTGGTTAAAATGAAAAGAAAATTATTTTATTAAATTAGCCATTTTTATCATGACACTAACACGTGTACGTATGTGATGAGTGTGTGTACGCACATACGATACATGTGCATGCGTGTTAGCGGTCAGTCTCCCAATTTTTATAAAAGACAATTTCCTTTTCCTATTCAGATTAGAAGTCTTTTATCATTATAAAATACCTTTTGATTATTCTCCAAGGAAACCTAGTCCAGGAAGGAAAGGGAAACTCCAGATTTCAGCTATAAATACTCTCTTAATGTCTTTAAACAAGGGAGAGGAGAAGAGGGTTTGGAGGGAGTGAAATTCGTCATAATTCAGCAGCAGATTTTCTGAAAACCAGCAGTCGTATTTTAATCATAACTTTTTCATCCGAAGTCAGAATTTGATGAAATTGGTCTTGTTAGAAAGATAATTCAATTCTCTACAACTTTGTATTTCACAAGCTTTGTCCAAATCCAACGTGTTCATACCCAAAAACGCGATTGAAGTTGCTGCTGCTGCAAAGTGACGAAAATCACTTTTCTTTTCTCTTGTTCTCTTTTTGTTTTCTATTTCTTTTCAAAGTTGAGTGAGTTTTGATCTCTTTGCTGTGATACCACTTTGACAAAGAGGAGGATTCGTGTTGGTTTGATTCACTCTAAAGACCTGAGGAGCCACGAACAATTACAAACACAAAGGAAGGCCCTTCCTAAGGTATTCTCCTTCTCTATTCAAGCTTAAACTAGGTTTTCATATGGGTTAGGCTTATTGCATGTTAAAGGTAACTTTTTTATCATGTATTAACACTCTATCTAGTTAATATACATGGAATATCTATTTTTTATCTACTGTTTAGCATGCTTTAGGGCTGTCCTTTAGGTTTTTAATGCATAGTTATGATTCTTGTGCTCCTGTTTGTCCTTGTGCTAGGATTAGTGTCATTGCATGTTAGAGTTAGGATTTTCATCATGTTATATTGCTTTAGTTAGTTAATATGCATGATTTAATTTTTGTTTAGTTTGGTTTTAGCATGATTAAAGTATGTCTTGTGAGTTTTTAAGCATATTTGTGAGTTTAGGGTTTTAGAGTCATTGTTTTGTGTTTGTTTTCATATAGCATGATAAAGTAGACTTTTTTATTTGGTTTTTCTTCGTGTTTGCTGTATATGTTTTTCATATGGAGTAAACATGATAGTTTTGCATGCATGTTAGTATGTTTTAGGGTTTTTATGCATGATATGGTTCTAGGAATATGTTAGGACTTATTATTGTTCGCTGTTTTTGCTATTGGCATGCTTAGTGGATGATTTTAGGTCATAATACTATTCTGTCCAGATTTGCATGTTAGTGTTTTTGCATGGTTTTGAGCACTTGTAAGGGTGCAAATAGGTGTGGTATTTGTCCTATGGCAAATAGGGCTGCTTATGTCTGAAATGGCTAAATGCTTGGAGCTAATTGTGCTCAGGTAAGTGGGTGTGAAGGTGCCCCAATTCACCTTTCTTCCTTATCCCTTCTCTTCTCCCTATTTAGGGTTAATTTTTAATATGATCCTATGGTTTAATTAGAGGTTTCCTTCATAAACAAAATTCTGGTTTTTATTAAAGTTTCCATTTTATGGAGTTCTTTCTAAAATCAAACTTTCTATCAAATTCAACTCTCTTGATCAAATAAGGAAACCTAGGGTTTTAACCATAGGTTTATATTAGGTCTTAACCCTAATTCTAATCGAACTACGTGGACTTTGATCCATGTATTTCGTTGCATGGTACGTAGGCGCTCTTCGTGAGGCTCAAGTCCGTTCTAGGATCCAAGCATCCTAGGTTTATTTTTGTTTTCTTTTCTTCTTTTTCTTTTTCTGTTTTTATGTGCTTATTATGCATGGATGGATGAATGAAATATATGATATGCATGCAATTCTTGTGATGATATACTTGCTGATTTTTGTATGGAAAGATCTTGATTTAGCCCAAATGAACTGAGAGACCGAAAGGGTGACATGGGTGCCTATAGGCTTTGCCTAGAACCTTCCCATGTCATAACTTAGCCTCCGAATCCCCGATTTCTTTGGTTTTCAAAAGATTGGTTTTTGCCTTTCCTTTTTTATGGAGTCATTCAAATTGTTTTCCTAAAACAAACTATTTTTAGGGTTTTCCTTGTTTCCTTTAAAAAATAAGGTGGCGACTCCTTTCCTTTTTCTTTTTCAAACCCATTTTCTTTCAATCCCTTGTGGGCCCAATTTCCGGGGTTCACACTAGGATAAATGGATCTCTTTCAAATTGATTTTGACCTTGGTGGAGGTTAACTAACGTATATCCATCCTCAACTTTGACATCATTCCTAATGTTTGCCCATTCATATTTAAAAATAGGGACTTGGAATTTGTTGTAGTCCAACAAAATAATGTCTTTTATACGGCCATAGTAAGAGATCTTTCAACAATTTGCGTATTGTCTCTTGCACTGGACCGACAAATAGTTTCTACATCAATGGAAACACCACTATTTTGTATGGACCTTTCAACATCTAATGTGTGAAATCGATGTTTATTGATGATGTAGCCTGAATATGACATTGTATGTTGTCTAGGCCCACGTGCAAGCCACGGCAATGTATCTAACACATTAGTAGCACTCATCTGAACCTTCCTTGCTAACCATTCGCAGAAAGTCTCTATATGTCTCTTCTGTGTGAGGGTTTCATCCTTTGCAAGACGACGGTCAGAAAGTTTAATCTCCTCCACATGCATTCTAATAGGAAAGTAAAGTAGTAAGATCTGTGTATGATGTCATGTGATTAAAAATTAATAAAAATATTATTATAATCATACTTACTCTAAAAATGGTTCAACTTCTGCACTATTTCTTAACACATAAAGATGAGCACTGCGTAATAAATCATCAGCCATAATTAGTGGACGTCCCTTAGAAATTGGATGCCCTTCTAGTATTGTTTCATGTTCAAAATCTTCATTGCGGTTATGATAATGCCTATTTCAGCTGCTTTCTTCATGTACCCACTACAAAACCGCATGCATTCTTCAGCTAAATAGCATTCTGCTATACATCCCTCAGGTCGTGCACGATTCCTAACATATCCCTTAAGTACCTTCATAAATCTAAATCGTAACACAAAAGAAATGATAATTCTCATGTTAATTGCATTAAGTATTCAAGGATAATTTCTATAAATAAATAAATAAAACTAAGTTGATAGTAGACCACCTCTCAAATGGGTACATCCAACGATATTGCACTGGTCCACATATACGTGCTTCTCGCCCTAGATGGATTGATAAATGAATCATAATGTCAAAGAATGATGGAAGAAAGAACCTTTCAAACATGCATAAAGTCTCTGCAACTTCATCTTCAAGTGGTTCCAATCTATCTCTATCAATGACTCTTTGACATAATTCATTGAAAAATGCACATAGTCGAAATATTGCAATCCTTAGTCCATTTGGCAAAAGTCCTCTTAATGCTACTGGCAACAATTGTTGCATTAAGACATGACAATTATGGGACTTTAGGCCTAGTATATTGCATTCTTCTAATGAAATGCAATTCGCAATATTGGAGCTATAACCATCTGGCAACTTCAAAGATTTCAACCTAGCACAAAAAATTTGTTTCTCCTTCTTTGAGAATGTATGCGGTGCTGCTGGTAAGATATATTTTTTATTTCCTACATCTTTTGCATGCAATTCATGCCTAATGGACATTTCTTCCAAATCTCTATGAGAATTAAGCCCATCTTTCGACGACTTCTTCAGATGCAAAAGTTGCCGATAATGCTCTCGCAAACATTCTTCTCAATGTGCATTACATCTAAGTTATGACGTAAAAGTAATGCTTGAAACATCAACCACACCAGATATATTTATTCAAATATGATAATAATAAACCCTTTTAGAAATTGAGAAGGAAAAAATCAAACATTTAACTTGTAAAAATCAACTTACATTCCAATATGGTAAGTAGAAAAATATAGACATCTTCTTCCATGGTTGTTGCCCATCTGTTGGTTTCACCTTTCCTGTCTTTCTCTTCTTTCCCAACACATTTACAATAGGTTTTATCTTCTTTCCCCAATCATTTTCAATATCTTTGACTGTCTTTAAAACTTCTGAGCCGGTCAATGGTCTAAGCTTCCCTCGGTTTTCGTGATTTCCATCAAACCAACTTTTTTTCTTTCGAAAAGGATGAGTAGGTACAAGGAACCGCCTATGGCACATGTATGTAAACTTATGGCTCCATTTCAACCATTCTGAGCATGTGTTAAGACTGCATATAGGACAAGCTAATTTCCCTTTTGTGGGATATCCAGCTAGGTTTCCATAAGCTGGAAAATCATTTATCGTCCACATCAAAATAGCCTTCAAATTAAACATGAATTTAGTAAATGCATCATAAACCTCAACACCATTGTTCTATAATTCTTTCAAATCATCTACAAGTGGCTCCAAATATACATCTATGTTATTCCCCGGTTGCTTTGGCCCTAGGATAAGCAATGTCAACATTAAGTTTTCCTTAGCCATGCATAGCCAAGGGGGCAGGTTATAAGTAACCAATATCACTAGCCAACAACTATATCGAGAGCTAAGATCTGCAAAGGGATTAAACCCATCTGCCGCAAGACCAAATCTAAGATTTCATGAATCTGATGCGAAACATGGCCACTTTTGATTAATTGTATCCCATACCAACGAATCAACAAGATGTCGTATCTTACCATCTTGACTTTTGTGATTGGAATGCCATGTTAATTGTTTTGCCTTTTCAACTAACATAAACATCCTCCTAAGTCTAGGTATGATTGGAAAATAGCGCAATACCTTCGCAGGAACTCCTTTTTGAATCTTATTAGTGCGTGGGTTTGATTTCCATCATGAAGAATACATTTTGGACACGTCTCCATGAGGTCCTTTTCTTTTCTAAATAAACAACAATCGTTCACACAGGCATGTATCTTCTCATACCCTAGATCAAACGCCTTTAGTAACTTTTTTGTTGAATACATAGAATCAGGAAGTGTGTTATCTTGAGGTAACATGTCATGAAGGATTTCAAGAAGTTCACTAAAATTCTTATCAGATAAACCGTTTATAGCTTTATGCTTGTAGAAAACTACAGTAGCCGACAATTTTGTATACTTTGTACAACCTGGGTACAAAGGAGTTTCACCATCTTCTAACAAAGATGTGAACTCCTACTCTCTCTCCTTTCATGCATAGGTTGTGTAACATCATCTACGGGTATAAATGCATCTCTACACATCCTGTATGTATCTGGCATCTCAACATCTTCATGTTGTGTGGACGCACTTGGACATTCCCCATAAAGGACCTAGGTATTGTATGTGGAATCCATCTCAACCCTTACTAAGTGCTCAAACACTATGTCATAATGTTAGCGACATACATTTTGACAATTAGAGCAAGGGCATACGATCATTTCTGGTTTCCCTGCACGCGCTTGAGCCATGTCGATAAATTTTCGTGCTCTATATACATATTGAGCTGAATTTCTACATATTATAACTCACCACTTCATTAATCAATCACTTGAGTATATAATAATTAAAATACTATTCATAAAACACTAAAAAGATTAAAATCTTGGAAGATGAAGCCATTCTTTATCCATAGTGAGTAACTAACTTGCTAGCACTAATGAGCACCTACACTTAATCAAATATTAGAATTTAGAGGTACGACATGCTTTCATGGATACAGAGATGAACCCTCAAAATTAGGTTAAAAGTTTATAATAGGCTTGCACCAAAAGGAAAATGCTAGAGGAAATGATAACATTTTAATGGGGTTATTCCACACTTGAGATAAAGCCCATGTACAGGTGACATATACATGCAAAAAAGAAACAAGAAAACCCCACTATAGAGATTGGGAGAATCCAAAAAAATGAACAAACAAGTTTCCCAATCTATACTTATTAATAGTACAAAGAGACTCATTAAACATTAAACTGGAAAAAATTATTGGTAACAAAACTAAATAGCAAATAAACTGATAAAACAAAATAGCAAAAACTGAAATAAGCAACAATCAGTCAATCACAAATGTGTTTATATAGCAAAAATAGAACTATGGAGATCCATCAAAATAAGTTCCAAACAAGTGTGCTCAGATAATTAGTGCACTACCAAGGATTTGTATGATAGTATAAACCCTTTTAAGAAGAAATAGAAACACAAGTACAAAAATGCAAGAAGAAAGAAGCACAACTAATCTTTGAAAAGAAGGAAAGTCCTAAAATCAAGTCAAATATATAACCACAAGGTAATGATGCAATTCTATTTAATGTTACCATCTATGGATGTATGGTCAATCTAAGTTAATTTGATATCTCTAATCCAACTCTAGTAGAGTAAAGGCATATCCTTTTTTGCCACCCACTATGTACACAAAATATGATAAAAAAAAATATAAAAAATTTGGTGGTTAAATTATGATTAAATTATAATATTAATAATAAAATTATTACACACAATATGACAAAACTTTGCCCTTCATATACAAATCTGAAGAGAAAAAATAGTAGCACAGTACCACTAACTTGTTTGTTTGCAAAAATGAGAACAACTGCACCTTTCAATTCCCATATAAAGAAATAGTAAACACACATATCATCCAAGGACATCTGTGATCGAACGGAATAGTCTAGGACATCCCGTACTTGAACAGCCCTCATATATATATATATATATACAGGTGGTTCAGTTTGATAGAAATTGTAAATAGACCTGACATGATACAAAGATTGTGAAAATAACAGAACCTACCAAACTGAGTCATTTAAGAATCGTATTAATCAAAATGATGAGGAGCTGTCATCACTATTTTCCTAATGGACAAAAGACAGATTTATAGACTGTATAATGGAATTTGCAAACGCACGTGTGTGGGGTTAGATGTCAGAGAAGCCAGCCACATAAGGTGACACGAGGGTTTTTAGCATCAAGGTCTGAGGTAGGAGGGGAGCTATCTGAGGGTGGAGCAAAAAGAGAGATTGGCAGTAGATTGGGAATCTCTTGAGACATGGATTCTAGCTAGAGATTTCTTATATTAAATGAACTTCCTTCTAGAAATAAATCTGGTTCCTTACTCTCTTCTGATATTCTGATCACCTCCAAATGAAACCTGCTAGGCCTTATATAGGATAGGGTCGAATGTAACCTCACTGAGTGGTAGGTGAATCTACAGAGCCTAGCCCATAAGGTGGCTTGAGCGTAAGGTTGCAGACTCATCACATCAACCACCCTGCTGTCAAACTTTTGCATAGACGATATATTTTTTCATCCTCATGAGATACTATGGTGCATATTGATTGGCCACATCAAGCATTGCCTTTAGCCATGTGTCAACACGTGGTTAAGCCATGTGGATATCAGAATGTTGGGAGATATTAATAGATTTCAAAAGTAAAATGTTTAGAGCTTGAATCTATTAAAATGAAAGAATAATGGGACTTCTGAGTTGTGATAATGAACATTTAAGTTGTCGTGGACATGTGGATATCAGAATATCGGGGCGAGGAGGTCAAAATGGAGCAACCAGAAAATTTACATTCGTGATGATCCAATCTCCAAGCATTTTGGCATAGTCACCTCGAAACAAAGGGGTTTAATTTCGGGTGGATTAGTTGATATTTTATTTTTGAAAAAAAAAATGGAAGAACAAATCTAGACTCTAGACTATAGTACACTATTAAAGTGAGGTTTATCTAGTTAAACAAATCCAACAATACCCCACACATAATTTTTTAAATCAAGAAAATAGCAAGAGTTTTATTCCATCCACAAAGATATTGGGAATAAACTGTCAAGTTACTAATTGTTTTGCCTTCCAATATCTCTAGTTTGGAATCTAGGTTGGCAATTGGATCCACTTTTAATGCTAGCCAGGATTCTGAGAAGAGGGAGGAACATGCAGCATATTTTTGAAGGCCCACTTCTTCCAAGGTTGAGGTAGGATATGCCTGCACTATAAGGAGGCATGGGATAAAGAAAAGGTGAAGCATCTTATGGCTTGTTTATTTGGACGAAATTGGAGGGAATCAGAATGGAATGGAATGAGATTTCAATGGTGAGAGTGGCCAATCACTATTGAAATCTCATTCCATTCCATTCCTATTTCCCCCAATTCCGAACAAACAAACATGCTCTTAGTGGAATAGTTTTGGGTAACTTAATTTCAACAGACCTAATGGAGAAAGGGTCAGATTGAAACTAGTAAGACTACAATGCAAATAGTCAAAATCGAGAAAAAAAATTGCAATTTTATTTTAAAAAAGGATAGTTGTAAAGCATAAAATGTTGTTAGTGAAATGGCAACTAATGAGTGCATTTCAAGATGAATCAGTCAAAAAGAGGATCTATATCTATATATATATCTATATATATATATATATATATATATATATATATATATATATATATGCCACTGCTTATTTACTACTTTCACCCAATGCATCATTCGATTACAACTTATAAAAGAATAAACACATTTGCAGTGACAAAACATAACAAACACATTTCATTTCTTCATAATTTGGTAGAGGGAGGATACTTGGATACCACACACATCACTCCCGTGATTAAGATGATATTTACAACTAAAGCACATAAGCAAAGACCCAACTATAACAAAAAATACTATATGTAAAGTCGACATATACTGAAAAACAGAGAATTGGCAAATCAAATTGCATTCTGTGACATACATACCAAAAGGAAAGAGTCAATAAAGAAATCTCACTTGCATTAACTTCACGCTAAGACTATATTTAGCTGCATCCAAGCTTCCAAATAATGATCCTGCAGAAAATTGCAAGCAAGATAAAAATTTTAATAAAGAAAGCAAAGTAAAAGTGGCACAATAAAAAGGTTTAATTCAATTAGAGGATTTACTGAATAATCATTTCTCAAGAATGCAATCATACATCTAAAAAACAGAGTAAAAATAAAAGCAAATAAGACCATACCTTGAGTGGGGATTTGAGAATGACAAAGGGAAATATGGTGATGTGGGACTACCGAAGAACATAGTTCAGACACGCACGCAACTGAGAGATGCACCAAAAAAAAAAAAAAAAGGAAAGGGAAACTTAGGGTTCTTGAAAGGATGCTCAAAAAAAAAAAAAAACAAAACAAAACAAAACAAAAACAGAGCCTAAACCGTGGTGCATGACAGCGAAGAGAAATACCAGAAGATGAGAGGGAAAGAGAAGAAGCTAGAGAGATACCGTTGTGCGTGACGGCATGGCTGAGAGAGACTGTAGTGTGTGACGGCGAGGCTGAGAGAGACTGTGGTGCGTAACGGCGTGGCTGAGTCGATTGTAGTAGTGGAGGGTGAGTTAGGGTTTTGAAATGGTGGATTGAGAACTGAGCAGAGAGGCTGAGAGAGGGTGGGAGGGTTTGAATGATTGGGGAGGGTTTCGATTTTGGGGAGGGTTTCAGATTTGGGGAGGCTGAGTTGAGGTTTTGATTTGGGGAGGGCTTCGGTTTGTGGAGGATGAGAGAGGGTGAGAGGAGTGTGAGGGTTTGAACGATCGAGGAAGGTTTTGATTTGTGGAGGGTTTCGGTTTTGGGAGGATGAGAAAGGGTAAGAGGAGTGTTTTGTTTTTTTTTTTTTTTTTTTTTTTTTTAATTTTTTTATTTCTCTTACGAAACCAGGCTTCCTGACCAAAAACCCAAAAACAAAAAAACAAAAAAATAAACAATGAGAAGAGGGAACCAAGACTGCCAAAATTTTCACGGAGAATTCTCGACTCATTCACGGCATATAACACACTGTCAAAAAAGGTGAATTCCCAACTCATTCACGATGTATAACACATGCCGTCTAAAATGTTATCCATGGCGTGTTTACCTTACATGCCGTGAATAATGTGACCTTTAATATATTAATGGCATGCATTTGGCGAATGCCGTTAATGTACCTCATCTACAGCTTGCCACATCTGCACACCGTAGATGTAATGTCGTGAATGAGTAATTTTCTTGCAGTGCGCATGCATCTTTTTGTTTCATTTTTGCATTTTATCATTTGCATTTTGTTTCTAGGTACATTTAGGACATGGTGGAGTAATTTGGTTCAATTATAGATAGGTTTGGATAGATAATTAGAACTATTACAATTTGAAGGGTAATTTCCTCTTTTAACTCATATCTTTTCCAATTGACCTCAAAACCCATTTTGGATTATTCCATTGTGTTTATGTTGATCAAAAGAAGCTATTTATAGAGTTAATTTAAGGACTAAATGGCTGTGGGATTGATTTACCACATTTTTTCACCTATGGCTAATTGACCCTTTTCGGTTTACCACCTTGTTAAACCCAGCTACCTAATCATGGTTGGATATTTTTGGCTCAATAACATTCTAGACTTCTTCCTCATTGAATTATGGAAATTTTGGCTTTTGAATCACTCAATTCGGAGTTAAAATGAGTAAATTATAACCATTTTAAGCATAAACACTCGAAATAGGAAGCAACAGGTTGGGGAGACCAAACCCAAGCTCTCGGGTGACCAATTGGTCCAACCGGTTCAACTGGTTCACCCAACCAGTTGGCCCAACTAGTCAGCCGAGCTCTTTATGTTAGGTTCCTCCGTCTTGCCTTTTTTGCTTCATTTGACATTCCAAATCGATTTTTTTTGCTCCAAAAGAGTTTCCAACATTGGTTTTAGGTAACTTTGAGTTATTGAAGACCCAAGTAAATTAGTTATAGCTTTAGATTGATTTTATAGTAAATTTATATCAGCCATTGGATCCAAGGGTTGGTTAGCTATAAATTAAAACCCTCCCATTAGCATAGAACGCTTACACCCCCTCCCCCCAATATTCACCAGTCAGAGAGGGAGCATGAATTTGCACACACTCATACATCTTGAGAGAGTTATTACAACATAATTTTAAAAGAGAACAAGAAGAACATCAAGCCAAAGAAGAAAGAAGCATTCGGCAAAAGTCTTCTTTATAAGTAAACATTTTCTTCTCTTAATTTTTATTCTTCACATGCTTAGGATTATTTCTTAACTTGATTATCATGTCTAGTTGATATTTTTGAGTTTATTTAGTGCATATTATGTTGATAACATGATAGTTTTCTAGGGTTTTCATTATTAAATGCTGAGATAGTGATTTTCTCTATCTAGAATTAGGGTTTTCTCTTGTATTGATATTATTGTGATGCAAGCATGCTTAGGATGTTAGTATGAATTGTTTGTGATGATTTTGCATGATTCATGATGTTATCTTCATAATATAAATATGTGAGTTTAATAAATTATCGCAAGCATGAGGATTATTGCATCCAAGGTATGTCTTTTTTTTCTTTTATATGCTCTAGAGTTTACTGTTTTGAAGCATGATTAGCATCTCTATTTTTCTATGATTTTGATAAGTTGTTAGCATGTTTTTAATTAGTTTTTTCTACTGTTTTGGTGATTATCATGTTAGGTTGCATATAGGGAGTGAGTTTTGCATGTTTTAAGGTTAGTTATCGCATGATAAGTGTCCTATTACATTAGGGTTTTATTAGTTGTTTGATTTCTTCTTTTTGCATGATTATTAGGGTGTTTTAAGATTGTTTAGTATTCTGTCCAGATTTGATTTATGTCTTATAATGATAATTTGGGCATATTTATGGTTGATTTGAGTATGGTAATTGTCCTATAGCATAAATAGGGTGATTATTTGGTATTTTGTTGATGCATGTTTTAGGAAGTTTTGAATATGGTAAGTTAAGATATGGTATGTTTCCTTTTTGTTTGTTCTCTACTCCCCCACTGGGCTATTTTCTTCATAGAGAATTATGGTAACTCCTAAGGCTGCGTTTGGTTTGAGGGAATGAAATGGAATTAATGGGAATGGAATGAGAATGGACATTCCATCCCAATGCTTGGTAAGAGGTGGGAATTGAATGAAAAAGCATAGGTGGGACCCATTTTTAATGAATTTTACTCTTTTGAAAGGTGGAATAGCCATTCCTTTTGGTTTGGGAAGGAATGGCTATTCCCTCATTTGAGGGAATTAATAGACCCCCACAAG
This sequence comes from Liquidambar formosana, assembly GCA_039720395.1. Taxonomy (NCBI): domain Eukaryota; kingdom Viridiplantae; phylum Streptophyta; class Magnoliopsida; order Saxifragales; family Altingiaceae; genus Liquidambar; species Liquidambar formosana. The sequence goes on from CM077821.1 coordinate 23,044,253, forward strand.
GGAATAGCCATTCCATTCCCTTGTGTAAACCAAACACTAACTTTTTTTTGGAGAATGGAATCACCATTCCCTTATAACAAACACAGCCTAAGTTTCCTTTTCTATGAAACTTTGTATTTCTCTAAAGTTCCCCCTTTTTTTAAAACTTCCTGTCTTCCCTTATCCCTTTTTTGGAAACTCTTATTTTTTGGAAACTTCCTTTGCTTAAAAATGGAAACTTAAGATTTATGGTAATTCTTTGTGAAGGAAATGACCCCTTCTCATTTGAACTACATGGACTTTGATTCTTATTAGGCAACTAGTAAGGTACGTAGGCGCTCACTTGAATTCAAGTCCGCCCTAGGATACTAAGTATCCTAGGTTTTGTTTTTCCTTTCGTCTTGTTTGTTTTCTTCTTTATTTCTTATTATTTGTTTTGTTTTCATTCTCTTATTCCTTATTCTCTTATGATTGATTAACTTGTTTGGATGGATACATGATTGATTAGCATGCTATTTTTTATTGATTAATATTGATTTGCATGTAATAAAGGAATCAAATTAGCCTAATTAAATTAAGAAACCAATTCAGGTGATGTGGGTGCCTAAGGAATATTTCCCAAAACATTCCCACATCATATCTTAGCCCTCGAACCCTTTTCTTTGGTTTAAAGACCTTGCTTTTCTTAAAATTGGAATCACTAGGGTTTTGAAAGTAAAATTGTTTTTATGGTTTTCCTTATTCTTTAAAAATGAGGTGGCGACTTCTAGTTTTCATTGTTTTCTTTGTGTGAACTTAAACAAACCTATTTTTATTCTTTCTAAAAAGAGGGTTTAACACCCATGATTCACAACTGTATATATGCTTCGAACTGACTACTATTTTCCTGTTTTGGGCATTATTTTAGGAATTGGTTATCAAATGGTAATTTATCCCCAAAAAAAAAAAAAAAAAATTTAAGCCTATTGGGGCACGTGCCCCCAAGGCTGCCCTGGCTCCTCCACTGGCAACCGCCATGGACCATGGCCAAAACCTCTAATGTGTCTTGACCTATCAGAGGGTGAAGGATTGGAAAAGTACAATGACTGTTCTTGTATTCTATTCTTCTTCGTCCTCTTCATTTGTTTATTTATTCTTGGTAGAAGACTCTTAATTTCGTCTATTGATTCTCTTGAATATAAATCTTCCCTTTTCAAATTTTCGTGGTAGTTCAAACATATTTTGGAAATCACGCATTAGAAATCTTTGTTAACAGCTCTATTGTCCAAGTAGTAATAATTCATCACTACTATATGCTGGGTATCTCATGCGGCTTAGACTAATCCACTGATGGTGATGCATACATTTGTAAATCTGTACATGTGATGGATTGATAGTAAAAGAGTGGAGACTTAAACTCGAGATTTACAATTCCTGAACCATAATCCTTTACTATCTAAATTATTCTCGTGGATTCAAACCATTAAGTTTGAAAAGCTAATTATGTGAAACAAAAAAAATCAAAGGTAAGAAAGAACTTTTGTTTCCTTTATCCTCTATTTGGTTTGTGGATTTTACCATGAAAAAATCAAAAAAAAAAAAAAGGAAAGGGAAAAAAAATTGCAGGGGAAAGAAAATGAAAGGAAATGATGAAATCAAATCAAGCCAAAATTATTTCAATTATACTTTTCTATAAATTTTCTATTGCAACCAAATAGAAAAATGTATAATTCCTTATATTTTATTTTTTTTCCTTGATAAAATTTGCGAACCAAATAGAGCCATAGTCTTTTCAAACTAATCAACTTTTGACGCATTATCACACTTTACCTGGTCCTGACCCATTTAATAAAACACCTCTAAGAAAATACATATATGGCAGCATTGGCAGAAAAGATATATATATGGAGAGTTTAAAGACAGTTACAAAAGAATGAGGTCGATACACTAACAAGAAGTCAACAACCCAGAAACCAGCCCAGTTTTTTTTTTTTTTTTTTTTTTTTTTTTTTTTTTTTGAATTTAGCAACCAACCCAGTTAATTAATATATATATAGATATATATATATATAGATATAGGTTGGTTCGACATTGAGCCCTTGATGGATCTTAGACCGATGTGAACTAGATGAACTACTTTAACAAATATGTCAACTCCTTGTAAAAAATGAGTGAACCATCAAGTTTACTTCTTTCGAAATTGTAATTATCTTAAACATTTTTGTTACATGTACATCCGTACCAGCTTAGGCTAGGGATCACTACTCACTATTATCATTATATTTATTAATATTGTTCCTTGAAGGTATCTTAGCCTTTGGTTCAATTAATCCTCAACACACAAGAAAGGATACTGCTCACCTCACATCCCTTGACACTTAAAAATAAATTTGTTTGATGCTTGGCTTTAAGAAAAAGTGAAAAGTCAAACCAAAGAATTTTTGCTTCTCGAGACACAAGGCCTAAAAATTACTAATCCACTCTTAGAACTTCTTCAAACTACTTATGAGTGGCATAGATTATAGAGCTGTAGCTAATGTGCAGATGCACCATTTCTAAGGTTGGTTTTTTTTTTTTTTTTTTTTTTTTTTCCACCTTATTCTTGGTTTCTCAATGCTAGGAGGAATTACCATGTCAACGAAAAATTTAAAAATAAAAACAAAAACATATAGCAAATGTTGGAAAAAATCTACCAAAACAACAACCTATACAAGCAGAAAATGCAACAGAGACTATAAATAGCCAAAAAAATCAACTTATCTTTACAAATTTTAAAAAAGCTTTCTTTAAACTCTTGAAGTATTTGGAGCAGTTTACCAGTAGAAAAATAAAAAGAAGGATTGAAAGCCGAATTGCAAAAATTGTTGGAAAAATTGTGAAGGACCTTTACGAATTGCACTTAAGGTCTTTTTAAGCGCGAAATTTGGTGGTTCCTTGGGAAACGTCGAAAGAAATCAAATTCGTTATGGTGGATTTCAACCAAATTTCATCGTTTAAGCTAGCCTACAAAAACACATTTTTGCTTTATAGGAAATTTTATTTTCCTTAATAACTTCCAATTTTGAAGTCAGAAATGACTAGTGTCAATTCTTGCCTTCTTTTTGGTGTCTAAATTTGTAGATTGTAGAATCAACGAGAGTTGGCCTGGCGGCAAAGGGGTGAGCTGTAAACTCAGACATCCCGGGTTTGAAACCAGTCAATCTTTCTTAACCAGCCACCAGTCAGGGCTATTAGCCTAGACATTAAACGACCTCATGGGGCGGTGGCCCAGCGTGAGGAGCGGGGATTAGTCGGGCTCTGGCAGTTCGGACACCTCGTTGCTTGGCAAAAAAAAAAAAAAAAAAAAAAAAAAAAAAAAAAATTTGTAGATTGTAAGCTTAATTAACATTTTTACCATTTTTGTCAAATACTCCTTTTTCTTAATTATTTTCTATTTAATAGCTTTCTTTATTTTGTTACTTCCTTTCCTTAATTTTAGCCTTCTATAAATAAGATTATAGGCTTATAACCATCAATTCAAATCACTGATAAAATTTCAGAGAATTTATTTTAATTTCATTTATTTTAGTTTTACAAGAAAACGGTGCTCCTTCTTTGTTTTACTTCTGCTACGCCAGTTAAGTTCCCCTAAACTAGAGGGCAAGGTTATCTTGGCTTACCAGAGGTCATCCATCATTGGTTATTCCCTTTTTTGGTAACCATCATTGGTTACTCAAAGCGAGACCTTTTTGCTTCAATTTGTGATAGGGTTTGGTCAAAGATACGTGGGTTGAAGGAAAAGTTGATTTCATAAGCCAGAAAAGAAGGTATCCAGTGGTTGGACTTTTCAAAAAGTACTTAATTTGAAAGCGATAGAAAAAAAAAAAATAAATAAATAAATAAAAATAAATAAATAAATAAAGGAGGAGGGTATACAAGTAGCATTTGGCCGGGTTTCATTAAGTGCTTCTTAATAAGAAAAAAATAAAATTTTACTTTTAAACAATAAGCAAATAAAGGTGGCTTTTAAATGCAAAATTTTAAATCCCATACATCACAACTTGAGTTCGCAATTCAAGATCTCTTACTTACTTTGAAGGGAGTCGAATTCAAAACTTATCCTAATCCCAACCCACCCAAATACCATTTGAGCTATAGCTCATTGACGAAAAAGGGGGCCATTAGACCACCCATTGCACCCAAACAGGGTAAATTTTAGAAATGAGGATGAAGATAACATGTAGTCAGATGAAAGACAATGAATTCTAAAGATAATGAGGGTTAAAAGAGGTAGGTTGGATTTAGATGGATCCGGTATGAGAGTATGATAATTGAAATTATCAAAGAAAAGTGATGGCAATTATATCCAAGAGCTTTAATCCACATGCGTTACTCTGCATAAATAACAAAGGCATCGTTTGGTTATGCTTTTCAAAAGATTTTTTTTACTTTTGAAAGTAAAAAGTAAAAAAGTTAACACTTGATTACAACTTTTAATAAGTACTTTTTAATAAGTAAAAAGCAATTAATTAGAAGCAAAATTTTGCTTATAATCAAAAGCAAATAAAACTTGCTTTAAAAGCAAACTTTATAAATTCTCTCACCCACATCAAGCTTTCAACCTTACAACTTTCTCTAACCATGTCTTGCGACAAACAGCGAGAAGGACGACCACATTCTTCGTATTCTGGCGACTTTCGCCATACTTGCTTTTGCTTTTGTAATGAAAAGTAAAAGCAAAAATCAATTTTATCAAACATGCTTATAGTTTTAATTTGTTGCTTTTACTTAATAGCAAAAGGCAAAAAAGTAAGAAAGGACTTTCCCTACTTATAAAAAAAATCTTTTCAAAAGCGCAACCAAACGGTGCCAAAGCTTTTGCTGCTCAAGAAGGCCAAAGTTTTACATACGATTTTCATGAATTTGGATCTTTGTAGGTTTTTTCTTTATAGGGATCTCGTAGGGCTTCTCATGGTCACTGGATCATTTGGTTTGTTAATAAACATAAAAGTAGAGAACTACCATTAGACTTGTAGGGTATGAAAAGCCTTACAAGAAAAAAAAAATACTATAGAGAATCCAAGTCCCATTTTGTAATCCAATGTAGTGGTGGAAAGAGACTCAATGCCAGAAACTAAAAGCTTTTGTTATTCCCATCAACTGCTTTGTCAAAAATAGAACATAGCTAGTTTCAAAAAAAACCAGGATCATTACTCCACATTATGCATGATAACAACATATATATAGGAGTCTCATAATTAAGTCTAGAACTACTAAATAATTGAGCAATCTATGGCCTCAAATGTGAGCACATTGTTGACAAGATCAAATCCGAAATTGTAAAACTGCTGAGCCATATTCCCAATAACGTTCATCTGATCATCGGGTGACATATAGAATGCTAAGCAGAACACCTCTTCGCTCACTTGCTGAAATTGGCTCCACTTTTCCAAAACAAGATCCGCATCGCCCTGAAAATGGAACGTCACCATCGGAAACCCAGCCAAATCTCTCCCTATTTTCCCCTCAAAACACGTACGCTTGTTGAATGTTGGGTCTTGAACCAGTTTTCGCTGGAAGATCTCTAGGAGCTCCTTCAATCCTGCCTCTAATGGGAGATACGCACCTGATAACAGATAAGTAAGCGTGGTGCCACTGTCTATAATCACACCCCCAACTCTTGATGGTTTTCGTTCGAAATAAATTGGAGGGATTTGAAGCCTTTTGTCACCAACACTGATGTCTATGAGTTTGAGATAGTAGAAGTAATCTGACTCTAGTGGTGTCTCATCGCCGGCAATGTATGAGCCCTCGCCGATTATGAGATTTCCCTCGGCAGTGGGATCTGTACGGTTGCCAAAGCAGTAAGAGAATTTTCGCTCTCGGGGCCTAGCAAGCTGATTGACCAAAGATAAATCTCCGTCACCAAGGCTCAGTGTCCCTGCTTCATGGTCATGAATTTTATGAGTATTACGGACTCCACAACCGAAAGCTACATCTGGGATCTTGGATATCGATCCACCGGAATTGAAGGTGAGTACCTCAGAGGCTAGATAACCAGAACTGGTGTCCCCATCATCATACTGTAAGTGGTATAAGCATTTGTTGTCACGATCGCAGTCTCTCCTTGCCTTGGGGAGAAAACTGCAAGTAAAGGAGTTACAAGAGAAAGGAACGTAGGTAGACGACTTTGTCCTGTCGTAGATGGGATCGATTTGAGAATAGCAGTTCTCACATGGCTTGCACTGGATCCAAAAGATGTCGCTGCCGGTGTCCATCACTGCATAGACATCGAAAGGCGGAGTGCCAATCGAGAGTTTCGCTAGGAATTCAGTGCCGTCTGGAAATTGAGTGGTTCGGATTTTGTTGGTGCTATAAGGGTTTCGTTGTTTGGCACTTAGGTAGGCGTATCGAGAGAGAGAATTCTTCAAAACTACGTCGCCATTAGCATCGTTATAGTAGGAGGAGGCGTTGGGTTTGTAGAATGGAGAGAGTGGTGAGTTACGATGTATGAGCTTTGTGGCGAAGTGGCGGGGATTAGTAGCAGCAATGGTATGACGTCCACAGGCTAATGAGATGAAGGTGATGAATATGAAAAGTGCATGAAGTGCAACAGCCATGGCCAAAACCCCAAATCTTAATCAACTAGGGCAGAATGAAGGATTGGAAAAGAAGTACAATAATGACTTTCTGCAATGGTTGATTAATGGATCTTATATAAGAAAGTCTTTATTGTACAAACCCAATTAACGATTCAAAATGGTAATTAATGACTTCCTAAAACTCATGATTTATTGTACTTCTTAAATAAGAAAGTCATTATTGTCAAAACGAATCAATTACGGAGTATTGATTAATGAATTTCTCCTAAATATAAGGGCTCTTTATTAGGCAGAACTCAACTTATTTCCATATATATCTAGTGCATGTGAATCGTGAGTGGTACCACAAGGCCATGATTTTATGCTTTATATACCTTTCTTATACGATCAACGAGTTTAAAAATGATATACGGAACCTAGAACCATGGTGGCTAACCACGAGCTAGTTAAATAAAATCATGGTTGCCACCCATGATTGTAGGCTCCGTATACCTTTTTGATATGGTCAATACAAATCTGTAAAGACACACAAAAAACTATAAAATATTGCAAAGTCAGAATGCTCATTTTAGCCACCACTATTTTATGGTCTTTATTATACCTATTTTATACGGGTTTGTGTTAGCCATATAAAAAAATTTTACACACTTAGAGCATCTCCAAATGAGCTAGTTATTTTTTCTCTATTTAGGAGAACTTGATAAGTGCTTCTTCTTATTTAGTTAAGGGAGTTCAGAGGGTTTTCCAATAGGACTACTTAAAATAAAGAATCCCCTATTTAACTGAAAGTTCCAACAGAGTTGGTTATTTTTTCCTCAATGGACTAGCTATTTTTTTTCTATTTTAGCTACGAGAGTCAAGATGACTAGCTATATTTGAAGAGTTTCAAAGGGTCTAGCTATTTTAGAGAGTTGGATAGCTAGCCTTTTGGAGATGGTACTACTCTCTACTTTAACTAAAAAGTTAAAATAGTTAGTCTCTTGGAGATTCTCTTACACAGCCTAAAATCATGGATGGCATCCATGATTCTATGCTCTATATACCATTTTTATATGAGTTTTTGTTGGTGGTATAAAAAAAGGTATATGGAGCATAAAATTGACTAACCACAATTTTCATGGCTACCGCCCATGATTTACACTAGATATGGAAATAAGTTGAATTCAGCCTTATATTTTGAATATGGGGAGGGATCCGTTTACTTCTAGTATAAAACTTTTTACTCTTATAACCCTTAATATTTTTTTGTGAGAATGATATTTCACCAATCCAACTATTGGATTGGGTACTCTATTCATGCACGTAATACATGCCACATTTCAATTAAATCGGATATTGGTAGGGCTGGCAATTTATGCCCAAACCCATGAACCCGCCCAAACCCACCCAAGTAAAATGGGTGCAGATGGGTGATTTTATTAATTGGGTTGTAAATGGGTGCCCGGCCATAATAACCCAACTAATAATTGGGTCTAATTGGGTTGGTATAAAAAAAATTTGGGTGCAAATGAAACCCGATAGGGTTTGAAGTCTCCTTCACAGCTCTCCTTCACAGTCGCTCCTCCGCCGCCACTCGTCTCCTTCAACTCCGTCGCTCGTCTCCTACAGCTACTCGTCTCCTTCAAGACCACAACTCCCCTGCTACATCACACATCTCCAGTTTGGAAGCGAAGAGCGATAGCGTGTGTGTAGGATGGAAAACAAAAGGATGAGAAAGAGAGGGAGGACACGAAGGGGACGATCGAGAATGGTCCATAAATGGCCGAGCTTAGAAAGAAAAGGGAGAGAGGTTGGAAATTTTAAGGACGGACAAATTCCCCTTTTTTATTTATAAAAAAATAAAAAACCTTTGTTTCCTACCCATGGTAGATTTGAAAACTGAAGCATATTTAAAAATAAAACTAGAAAACAAAGAAGAAGGAGAGAAGCAGCAGCGTCAGCAACTAACCTTCCACGTTGATGGGTTTGAACCTCATCGACAATCACAATCCCAACCTTCAACACTAACATCAAGCTAGAGAGTTGTAGCCGACACCAGTTCATGGCGATGGCTGAAGCTCAAACCGCTGGGTATAGTGTACAGAAGATATTAAGGGAGATGGTCGAAGCTTAAAGTCACCCCAAGTCACCCAATATCAGAACCGTGAACCAGGTCAGCATCAGCGAAGGTATGCAGGAGGTGTGCAGGTTGGGTTGGGTTGCTAGTTGCAATAAATGGGTGAGTTTGGGTTTTGCATAAATGGGTTCTTCATGTAAATGGGTTGGGTTGGGTTTGGGTGATACTCTGACTAAACCCACTTAAACCAGCCCAAGCCCACCCAAACCCACCCAATTGCCAACCCTAGATATTAGGAAACGTTGATATGTAAACTTACATTTTTTTTTTAATAAATAAAATTATAATTTAGGGTACTTTATGAATGACATACTTCTTGATGTCTGATTTATTTGAATTTGGTAAGCGTGATGTGCATGAATAGAGAACGCAATCCAACGGTTGAATTGTCAAAATATTATTCTTACAAAAAGATATTAAGGGGTATAAAAGTAAAAGTTTTACACCGAGTGTAAACGACTCCCTTCCCTTTGAATAATGTTTGTGGTTTATCTTTAGTCGAGTCTTAGTAGAAGCTATGTTGATGCATTAAATCTCTTATCCATCCTACCAAAAATTAAATATTTGTAATGGCACTATGACAAAGTAACCTGTACGGTCCAATGGGAAATGGCGTCGGGAAAGTAAATCAAAACAGAGCGAGTCTTCCATATAATTGTGACACGTGTGATTACGTAATGTCATAGACCAATAAAAGTGAAACAAAGTGGAATTGTGGATCAAACACAATTATATTAAGTCTTTTTCCCAAAAACAAAGTGATGCAAGATTCTTTATCCTCAGCTTTAATTTGCTGATGGTATAGAATTGCTACGGACCTTTACTCTGCCTTCCCCGCAAGGTGCTACAAAATGACCTATAGTTTTTCTTTTATTTTTATTTTCTCTCCATTAATAAGTTTTAATTGCAACCTATGTAAAAGAAAAAAAGTTGCGATCATGTCAATATTTTAAGATCCCATCATTATAACTAGTACTTTTAGACTCTGGTTAATACCAAATATGGAATAATATAAAGGGAAAAAAAAACGATGCCAACATCTTCCATCGTTTTTGGTGATGTCTTCATATTACATTGCAAATTGGTACATTCGTATGCCATGTGAAGGGGTATTCTAGTAGGAAAAGGTGTGTTGGGGAAGGCGTATTCAGACGTGGGGACTCATTTTGCTTTAATTATTTTTATTTAACATTAGTTCATTTGGTAAGGGACTATTGTAGACACCCCAATTTTGCAGGGGTACTTTCCATGTCACTCTACTCACCAATTTTAATTTCAATCCCAATTTGAATCACAAAATCAATCCTTGACCGTCGTTTCAACAAAAGTATCGAGACAATGAAGCCACCATTTGGCCCAAATGTTAGTTATATGTCCTACAGCCGATTATAGAGATAATGCTTTAGGGATAAAGAACAATCATAGGATTTCATTTATTGTTAATCAAATTTATTATTATTTAATAAAATGGCTTATTCTATTATGTTTATTTCATTATTATATTTACATGATATGTCCATGGAGTTAGAGTTGAAAATATGGAATTACAAAGAGTTGTAATTTTGAGACTGTAAATATATCTCTGTACTAAACTCTTAAAACATTTCTAATTGAAGGTTCATTGTGATAGACAATAATGAACCATAGGACTAGCACTTGTTAGGTTGACTCTTTAGGAGGATAGATAGTCTCAAGCTATTTGTGTGGAGACACTACTACCAAAATATGAGTGCCTATTATAAGAATAGGTACACTGAATGTGACCAAAGATATGAGATCGACTAAGTGAAGTTTTATCTTGCCTGTTGTGAACCTCGGAAAGTGGCCCACAAGGATTTGGCAAAAAAGATTCTTGTTTCAAAAAGAAAGAAAAGGAGTCGCCACCTTATTTTTTAAAGGAAACAAGGAAAACCTTAAAAACAGTTTGTTTTAAGAAAACAATTTGAATGACTCCATGTTTAACAAGGAAAGGCAAAAACAAGTCTTTTGGAAACCAAAGAGAATCGGGGATTCGGAGGCTAAGTTATGACATGGGAAGGTTCTAGGCAAAGCCTACAGGCACCCATGTCACCCTTTCGATCTCTCGATTTATTTGGGCTAAACTCAAGTCTTTTCAACACACAAAAATCAGCAAACATCACATCAAGACAACATGCATATCATATATCTCATCCATCCAAGTACAATCAAATAAAGAAAAAAAAATAAAACAGAAAAAGAAAATAAAAGATAAAAACCTAGGATACTTGGATCCTAGAACGGACTTAAGCCTCAAAACGAGCGCCTACGTACCATGCAACGAAATACATGGATCAAAGTCCACGTAGTTCGAATTAGAATTAGGGTTAAATCCTAATATAAATTTATGGTAAAAACCCTAGGTTTCCTTATTAAAAGAGAATATGATATTTGATAAATAAACCGAGTTTGAATTTAAGAAAACTCTCACAAGATGGAAACTTTAATAAAAATCAGAATTTTATTTAGCAAGGAAACCTTTGATAATTACCATAAACTCATATTAGGAAATAACCCTAAAAAGGGAGAAGAGAAAGAAGTAAGAAAGAAAAGAAGTGAATTGGGGCACTTCCACACCTACTTACCTGAGCACAATAACTCCGAGCATTAATAAATTTAAGCAATGGCAGCCCTATTTGCAATAGGACGATTACCACACCTATTTGCACCCTTACACATGCTCAAAACAAGACAAAAAGAACAAAATATCAATCTGGATAGAATAGTATTATGGCCTAAAATCATCCACTAATCATGCAAATAACATAAACAGCGAACTTTTATAAGCCCTAATGCAATCATAGAACCATATCATGCATAAAAACCTTAGAAATCCACTATAAGAATGCAAATAATCATCATAGTTATTCCATATGCAATACATATACAGCAACTATGAAGAAAAATCAACAAAAAAGCCTAAACCAACATGCTATATGAAACTATCCTAGAACAAGGACAATAGAAACCCTAAACTTACAATCATGCTTAAAAACATATAGAACAGCCCTAAAACATACTAAACTCATGATAAATAGTATTTAAATCATGCATATTAACCAACTAAAGCTATAACACATGACAAAAACTCAACTTTAGCATGCAATAGACCTATTCTATAAGAAACCCTAATTTAAACTTGAATAGAATGGAGTTTTACCTTAGGAAGAGCTTCCTTGCTACTGTAGAGACTCTCTTCTTGACTTGTGGATGACTTGAACTAATGTTCTTCAAGGCTGCAGCAAGAACTCCAACTCTCCTTTAGCTCTCTCTCTCTCTTATTCTCTCTCAAACACTCAGGTTTAATGCATAAAGTGGCCTCTAATTGCCTCCCCCTAGTGCTGAAGCATAGGGGGTATTTATAGAGTTCAATTAGGATAAATCAATAACTAGGATTAAAACCCTAAAATTTAATCCAAGGGTTATTAGAGACTCCTTTGGTGCTTAAGAAACTCAAAAGTTACCAAAAACTATAAAGAAAGTCGTCCAAAAGAGTCCAAGTACGTCAAAATTGAGGAAAATCCGCTTCAGCAATGAATTTGCAAACAAATAGGAAAGTGGTCTCGGGTGACCACCAGGCCTTGGGTGGTCACTCGAGCCCACTTCAGTTTTTTGACTTTTTTGGACTCTGTTACCTTCTAGGAGTGTTTTAGGGTCAAATTAACTCCGATTTTGATGAAATAAAATCCAAAACAATCGTGTTTCGATGAGGAATACATTTTTAAACATTTTAGGGTAAAAACCACTAATCATGGGGGCATGGTTAGGTTTGAAAAAGACGGTTAACCACTTTGCTCTACCATTGCAAAGCATAGGTATGCACATAGGATTGAACCAAATTGTTTCCAAACCAAAATTAAACTTTCTAAAACACTTTTAGGGATAAAATAATGACCAATTAAAGTCAATTTAAAAAGAATTGATTGGTAATTGTGAGTCGAATTGATCCAACCCAAAGGGGTCAATTAACCAACTTGAATCATATTTAGCCATTTTAACCCTAAGCCATTGATTCATCAAATTGAACCTAGAAATACCTCATATGCATTAATATGAACCTCAATTGACAATTTGGACATCATTTTAAGGTCAAATGAAAAGTTTGTGACTTAAAAGACGATTATGCCCCTCAAGTCACAAAATTTCTTATTATCCGTCAAGATCAACTCCAAATTGAACCAAAATTCATATCCATTGTCCTTGTGACTTTAGAAAACTAATGCAAGTAACTAGACTCAAAAATAAAACAAAAACATGCATGGAATGAAAAACCCTAGTTAGGTGGTGCTCTACAAGGCAAAATATACCCCCAAAAAAAAAAATGTGATGGGGACAACAGACACAGGGTACAACAAGGTAGTCCAATTCAGCCTATTGACTTGAAGACTAAGGCTACAAATGTTTTCTACAGAACTCATTGCGTTATTTAGCAGGATTTGTATCATCAAAACGAACAATCAGGTTACATTAACTATTTACTTCATGCCTAAAATCCAATGAAAAATCCGGCATGGTTTCGTCTGAAAACAGGACATCCCAAGTTATCAACTTGTCAAAAAAACCTATACAACTCGCATAACTATCCAATCACAACCTCATTACCCAACAATATTCAGATTTCACAATGACATACCTAATAAATCACATATCAAAACTCTAATATGCTATTTTAAACATAACAAAATCCAATGAAAAATCCAACATAGGCTTGTATGAAAACAAGACATCCCAAGTTATCAATTTGTCAAAAAAACCTGTACAACTCACAGCCTCGTTACCCATACAATATTCAAAATTCGCAATGACATGCCTAATAGCAACTTCTTTTCCTCCATTTTTCTTCCAAAATTTTCTTAGTAACCAAACAACCCATAAATAAATACAATATTTTCAAAAATAATATTGAAATCTTATATATAAAAAAATAAAAAATAATAAAAAAAATAAAAAAACATACCCTTTTTTTTTAACTCATTCATCCCACTCAAGCAATATTGCATTTGATCCACGATATACTTCATTCACTATCTTACGAGACCTTAAATCTGTAGAAAGAATTAAAGTTGTGACAAAAAATAAATCATTGTATTTATTTGCACCATTGGAGCACATTGTGCTAAATTATAACATTTGACACTGTAGCATGTGTTAAAATAGTAATAGCATATCTAATTTAACTCATATGACTAGAGATGTTCTAACACATCATTAAAGGACCAATAAAATGTGTTATTTCTAAAATATAATAATAGCATACCCTTTAGCGTGGAGATGCTCTTAGCCTTACGTCTTTACCCTATAAATCTTACCAAACTGACTTGGATGATGTAGTAATGGGAAACTACAGTAATGGGGACACGGGTGATATGGTAATGGGAAACTATGGTAACGGATAAAACTTGGCTCCTTTGACCGAGGAGCAGCTGCTCCTTTAGGGTGATGTGGCCTATTATTTAGTCAACACAAGTCCAACAAAACGTGTTTCTCGTGTAAAAAAAATTACAGATAGGTCTTACTACAGTAAATTCATATAAATTCAGTGTAAGAAAAATTCAATTTTTTTCATTAATTGCTAAGTAATACTAATCATTTAGTATCTTTACTCTTTATTACAATTGAACTCATGAGAAAAGTTGGTGAACTTATTTAGGATCTTTACTCTTTATTATAATTGAACTGTAATTGTTTTTTGCGGCTGTACCTATTTGTAATTTCTCCTAAGCAGTAAGTTGTCTTTTTTTCCTCTGTTTCGGAGTGTAACAATTAGTATTATCAACTTTTAACCTATATCTAGTCTTTCAAATACCTTTATCACAATGCTAACAACGATCTTAAATTGATCATTGTTAAGTCCTTCAAAGTTGTCAAGATCTACTAAAATTTAGCCGATGCGATATCGGATACTTGATCCATTTGTTAATGTCATCACGATGGCAAGTGGTCATACATGACTTTTGGTGCTAATACATATGAGGTCCCATATAAAGGGAAAAAGAAATACTCAGTATTAAGAATTATCACCTAAAAGATGCAATAGAGACATTTTAGCATTACTAAACAAGCCATCACATGCATCGGAGTCTATTCTAAACCACTAATTTTGATAGAGATGTGTTTTAAGATTGGCCACCACATATGACATACTGCTGCATTGAGCAAGGAAAGGGCACATGATGAATTTTATTGGCCATATATCTTTCTTGTCCCTTCTCTTTTTCTATTTGCCCACGTTTGGAAAAAGAAAAAGGGAGGGGAGGGAGGGGGAACTCATCCATGATACCGAGTTCGTAAATTTTACCATTTACCATCCAACCGGCTAGTATCTTTAGGTGGAACTCAACAAACTGAGTTTTTAATTCACTTTTAAAATAGTACCTATTCAATGGTGGTCCAAATTATTCTTTAATTAATCATTCTCTAATTTTCAAATTTGACATAAAACATACATCTAGCTAAATGGTTCCATGTATTTTATAATAATTTTCTTAAGGGTTCAACTCACAGGAAAGGCGGAAATGGCTCCATCCTTGTCTCTAGACCAAACCCATCCCAAGTAATGAGCAATAATTGTGATTATTTTCATCTTAACGATATGAAAAATTAAAAATTTTCAAATGAATATTTGAATTCAAAACCTATATATAATTTTAGATCGTGATTGTTGTAATTCTTTATCCTTTGTACTATCCTTACGAATTGGCTGTCAACACTTCTAGGCGACCTTTATTACATAATTTAATAAAGATTGGAAAACACGTAAAAACCCTTCGTAGTGTATGTCTTGTCAAGGAAAAGGTATCTTGCCTTTCTGTTAGTGTAAACTTTCTTGAGAAAAAAGGCCAAAATAAGATAAAACTTTAGGCCCAAACATCAGACAAGCAACAGCCAAATGGGTTTGGTAATGGGCCACGACTAGCCAGTCTATTAAATTTCAATCAAATTTTGAATTTTGAAGTATTCAGTGTACTGTAACACAATCATATGGTATCATAACTAACAAGTTAATAGGAGTGAAGTAAAGTGGGATGGTAGGATAAAAAAATTACTTTCATAATTTCACTTTACTTCACTTTTATTGGCTCGTAATATTTTATTAGCCGTATCATAGTTACATATAAGTTTTTTTCATGAATATCAAAAGGAAATCTTAGCCAACCCACTACTTTGTGTCTTTGTATAGCTTGGCAAGAAATATGTATATATTTCAAATAAAATCTGATGTAATTAGAAAAATATCCAATTAATTAATGTATGTAAGTAGTATTTGGGTAACCCACTCCACATTTATTTTGTCAATTTCACACAAACAAAATGGGCAACATACCCACCTCACTCTAGGGTGCGTTTGGTTTGCGGGAATGGATTAATGGGAATGGACATAACATTCCTGGGAGTTAGATTCCCATTCTTAAGATACCCATACCTAGTACCTTACCAGCGTTTGGATGCACCAAATTTTACGTGGGAATCAAATTTTCATTCCCATTCCAGTGTTTGGTGAAACCAATTTAATATAGGTATGGAATCATATTCAATTTAATTTTCCAAAAAAACCCCTTCCTACAATACTTGATTGATGTTGATTTAACTTCCAATTTTTATTGTTTTTTGGTTCTAAAGCGCAATCAACTTCTAAAATAATAATTAAAAAATGCCCACCTCATGCAATACCAATTTCCATTATTATTTATTTCTATTGTTATAATTACTGTTATGATATTATTTTCTATACTCTAAACTTGATGGATAGAGGGGAAGTCTAGCTTTTTTTTTATTTTTTTTTTATAAGAAGATGATAATAGGAATTTTATTGAAGAAAGCAGCTTTTGGATGAAGCTTGGTTGATATATTGTTGTGGAAGACGTGCTAGATGGATACTCTTTTCGCGGGAATGATCATGGGTATATTTGGGAATTTTTTCTATTTTGAAACCTATTCCTTAGGTATGGTAATCAGAAACCCAAGTTTAATGTGGGTTTGAGATTCCTACAAACTTGGGTATTTCATTCCTATATAAACTCTATTCCCAAATTTAATCCCCATGTCAATTAGTTAACCAAACATAGGAATCAATTGGAATGGGAATAGGATTCCCATTCCTGCACGTCTATTCCCGCATACCAAACACACCCTAGGGTTAATGGTGATTTTATTGGATAAGGAAAATACTACTTGCACCAATTCTCACATCAACTCACATGGCAAATGATGTGGTTCTACTAGTCTACTACATCAGTCCAATTTTTTTTTTTTTAAATATTTAAAAAAGGGTCCTCCATATCATTTTGCCATGCATGTGAGTTGATGCAAAAAAATTGATACGGAAAGATAATTCATATAGCACTATCATGTGGGCAAGAAAATTTTTGGGTAAAAAATATGGTAACCGTTATATCATTTAGGCAAACAAATTTGGAAAATTTAATTTTTTTTTTATTAAGAAAATATTTCTATTATTTATGATTTATTAAAAAACCAGCCATTCCAATCATAAATTTTTAATTCCGCCGCTGCGACAACTGTATCACTGCACTCTTTATCCCTATTTTTTGTTCAATAGCATACGAACATTTCTTTACTCATGATTTTTGTTGCCTTTTTCGTTTTTTGCTCAGACTTCAAAGTATTTTATAGTTAGAGTTATGACCAAACCTGAACGCGCCCAAACTTAATTCCAACCGTTAGTTTAGTGAAGGAAACTCAGTTCAAAATTAGGAAACTAAAGCCCCCATGTGCATACCCTCCATCTCTATATATACGTTTATTAAACCCTAAAAACCCATTTTACCGTCGAGCCAATTAATTAGTTTCAGCAGCAGTAGAGAATTGAATACGATGGTGAACTCCATGTTGTGTCTCGAAGATTTGAAGGGCATGAAAAGACAGCCCGGATGGTCCGATCTTGATGTTCTTGCCGAGGTTGTAGCAGTGGCGACCCAGAAATACGAGGAAGAAAGGCTGATGATGAAAGAAAGTGATGGAATCAACGTGAGAAATCAAGAAGGGGTATTCATGAGAGAGAGATGTATCAAGAACCCACTTGATGTATCCAAGAGAGAAAGGTTGGTGATCAATGAAAAGTCTTCCATCAAGAACCACACTGCGGCATACCCACCTGAAATGTCCAAGGAAGAACGGCTGATGAGAGAGAAAGGCCTCAAGAAGCCCCTAATTGCCTGTCCTGTTTTCAAGAAAAAGAGATCGGCTCCACATCAAACACCTTTCAAGAAGTGTGATGTTTCATACCCACTTACGATATTCAATCCTGATCGCTTGATGATGAGTCATATTTTCAAGAATCATACCACGGAAGACCACAGCAAAAGCTCCGATATCAAGAACCATTCGAAACGAAAGCGTTGTCGTTTTGAATGCGAAAGCAGTGATGAAGACGTCGTGAAAGTGAAGAACGGCCGGAAGAAGAAGATGAAGATGGAAAGCGGCCCGGACCCACCACCTGACATGCCGATGGCGTTCAAGAATTGTATTGGCGAGATGAGGGGTTCCAAAGTGGTAATGGTTATACAAAAGTCCTTGTATTTTACCGATACGAGCCGGAGCCACAATCGGTTGTCGGTTCCATTGAACCAAATCAAAGTTGAATTTCTGACGGAAGAGGAGAAGATGGAGTTGAATGCCTCTTTAGGCATAGAGGTGGTGTTGATTGAACCCTCTCTTGAGAAATCCACGATGACATTGAAGAAGTGGAACATGAAGAAGAACAGCTCTATCTACGCTTTGGTGACCAATTGGAATCTGGTTGTGAAAAAGAATAATCTGGATGAAGGTGATATAGTCCAGTTGTGGTCATTCCGAGTTGACTCGAAATTGTGTTTCGCGCTCATTAGAGTTGGAACGGGTGGAGAAGAAGGTGGAAATACGACTCACACAAGCAGTGGAGATGGTGCAAGTAGTAGTCGAACCGAAGACATGGCAATAACGTCTTCAAACACTCGGGAGAGTTAGGGTTTTGCTTGAAGTTTTTATTTTTATTTTTTGTTTTTGGTGGCAGAGTTTTTTATGGGTTCAATTTATTGATTATTCTTTGAATTACTGTTAATTAATTTACTCGATTAATTACTGTTAATGGAATAGTGGTTGGATTTAGTTTCCTAAATATCCAAGTTGAGTGTCACTAATAGAAGGGTCTTTTCCAAACGTTGGTCACTTTATTTAGAAGATATGGCAAAGTGGAACTTATTTCCATTTCTATAGTTAAAAGTGGTAAGCTAACACAATTTTGCAAAATCGTGATAGCCTAACACGATTTTGGGCTTTCATATACCATTTTCATACGCCCAAATCAGCCCGTATAAGAATGGTATGTGAAACCCAAAATCGTGGTGGCCAATTACGATTTTGGGGTCCATGTATCATTTTTATATGGCCATCTAAACTCGTATAAAAATGGTATTAGAAAACAAAAATCGTGTTGGGCCACCATGATTTACACCCGAAATAAAGAAAATGCCAGAAGGCCCGCTATCAAGCAGCAGTGCTAACCTCATAGGACTTTTGGCACCTTCTTCCACGGTTAAGATGCCAGAATTGAAGTTTATATTTGTTTTGACATAGCCAGGGCAGACACAGTTGATGCAAAAACTCGGGTATTTCTTGGCCAAGATCCTCGTGTAGGCATTCATGGCTACTTTCGATACTGTATTGGCAGACAAAAAAGTAGGCCAGCCTTTGGATTCCAGTGAACCCTCTTTGAAATCTATTAAAAACTCATTCAATATCTCATCCACTCTCTCTTCTGTAAGACTTTCAACATCACTTAACTCTCCTCTAACCCCTTCATTTGGTATGCTCTGAATAAGATGACATTGATAAACTAAGATCAATCATTTCCACTAGATATAAATCTCAATTTAGCTTGAAAACAAGAAGTCCATATCTGTAAGAAAGGAATATATGGCTCATAAAATTCCTTTACTTAATCACAAGTCACCACTCTCTTACCAAAAAACATTGTGACAAACTGAGCCAAGGTTCTCCATCATTGCTCTAAGTTCACTTAAACCTTAGCTTGTTGGACTCAATGTACCTGACTGACTTTTGAGTGGAATTGAAATAGAACTGAGTTTTATGTACAACTAATTTAACTCTCAATTTACTCACCTCAATTTAAAGCCGAATCAATTAACTACGATCAAATTTGACTTAATTTCTTACCAGGGTGCCACATACATTTTATTTTTGAAGTAGGTGTTTAGCCCCTTTTTTTTTTCTTTTTTTTTTCCTTTAGTTTCCCCATGAATGAGGAAACGTTAACAATCCTTGCTCTATCGGACAACTGGAGAAGAGGAATGAGTGCTTCAGTCATTCTTTTTGCGCCATAGTAGTTTATTTTGAGGCACTCTGCTGCCATCTCATAAGTTTCTGTCATTATGTCAATCCATTTTCTTTGCATTCCTCCTAATTGCATTAATTTAAAGGGGAAAAAAAAAATACACTCAATCCTCTTGCAGCCATTACCTGTAACTTCTAGGTTCAAAATCTTAAATTAAACTGAAAATGTAAGTACATCTAGAATCTGCGCGCCTGCATTGCTTCCCCCGCGCACGCGCGCCCTCTCCTGTGCAGGTTGAAATAGAATGTACAGACTATATAGACTTTTGCTAGATGCAGGATCAAGGGATTACATAAGTCATCTATTCTTTAATTTATTGAGGCTTATGCAGGTTGAAATAGAATGTATAGACTTTTGTTAGATACAGGACTGAAGGGATTACTGTTTTTGCAAGTTTACTTGAATATTTAGTTATATATTGGGGAGAAAGCGTTCAAAAAGTAAAAGACATTATTTTTTAATTTGATAAAGCAAATCGGTACGCTTACTTGTTCGGCGTTTGAGTTTTGGTCGACGTCTAATTTTTTTGTATAAAGCACTTTACACGATGTATGGCATAGGCCATGACCCGTTCCAAATGGGGTAAATCGGGTTCTTTTGCTACCTTCTTTACATTTTCCACACCATTCTTGTATACTACTATGAAGATGACTTGTTTTTTTTCTTAGGTATAATTAATGGATATACTATATGAAGACAATTAAATAATCCTCCATAGATTTTAATTCATTTCAAATGTTGGATTAGCTGGTGATAAGTTTTGGAGGGTACTCATTATAATTTGGTGTCAATTAATTTATTAATAATTAATAAAATGAAGTTCATGCAAGCAACATCTGTTTTTTTTTTTTTTTTTTTTATAAAAAAATTATAATTTTATATAAAAAAATCCATCTCATGGTGGTTCAACCATTTTATTCTAATCTATAATTTGGGTATTAATGTCACGCCCTAAACTCGAAATAAACAAATTTAAGGGCACGAACTCAAATCCAAATTTTATAAATAAAACTATTCAGAATCTTTCGATTATCTATAGAGTAACTCCAAAAATTAGATTAAATCACAACACTAATAGTCATCCAATACAAAAGTATATAAATAAATAAATCCTCCAAATAAAGTCTAAGTTGATCATGTTGTCTGAAACCCGAAACACATCGAGTTAACTATCCATCCACTGATCACTTATATGAAAAATAATTGTAAGGGTGAGCATAACATACACGAGAATAAGCCAAGCCAACCGCACAAATATCTTTAGAAAATTAGTTTATACAAATCACATTCTTTTCCGTAAAAATCTATTCTAAAGATTTATCAATAAAATATTCAGAATCCATTAAAACCATTATTCAGATATTTCAGAAATTCACAGCAGAGAATAGATCGGAAACTAATTTTTATAATTTCATATCATAACAAAATAATTATATTTGAACTCTGGATAACCAAACAAATGACTCAGACAGATTGACCCGAAGGTCCAAACGGTGCTCCGGTCAAGAGGAGACTTAAACAAAGCATTAGTACTAAAGATTAGTATTATCCCTTATTGATCGAGGCAGAGCATTGGAACCAAAAGGAACCAAAGGCCAATAACTTAACCCCTACTAACATCAAACAGCCAAACCAGAACTCTAAATACATTCAAAATTCAATTATCAAATCAAAGACATTAACTAAACATACTTTCATAAATCAGTCATTTAAATCATAGAATTGTTCAAAACAAAATAATGAATAAATATATTTTGCTTGGCTTATGGAATACATTTTTTCAGATTGATACAAAAATTGATTGCATAATACAATTAAAATAATTTATTTCAGAAAAAGAAAGCGGCATGTCATACTCCCACTTACCTCAAATTTGTCCTTCGAGAACCCGAATTAAAATAGCTTCTGACCCTTCGAATATTGAATCTAGACCCAATATTTGTCGTATATCCAAAATCTCAAACTCTCAAAATATGCAAAGAAACTCACAAAATTCACCCTCAACTCCTAAACTCTTTTGACAATCGGCACCTCATAAATAAAAATCTCTCTTGTTCTCAGTTTTCCCTTCTCATTCATTATATTTATCAACATACTAATAATTATGCGTACAATGGTTTTTTTTATATGTAGACACAAGGAGACATATAAGAGTAGGAGTGAGAGTCCCGTGTAAATGGACTTCCAATCCATATAAGTTGGTTATTTCTAGTTTTCTTTTCCTATCCAAATTCTATCACAAAAGTCAACTTTAATCCACAGCACTAAAATTTAATTAATTATATAAATCTCTAAAAATGCGGGGTATTACAATTAACCAATACATTCCCTAAGTAAAATGAAGTTCCAAACAACAAATATTTCCAAAGACAAAAAATTGTGGCTGCCGGGGTGGCTTTTTTTGTTTTTGTTTTTTTGTTTTTTTTGGGGGGGGGGGGGGATTAAGGTGGGCGATGGGGGAGGAATAAATTACAAACTAATAAAATCAGGACCACATGATGACTAAAACAGTAACCCAACCATGGGCCACAGCGCACAGTAATGAAAGCATTGCTTAATGTGGGATATACATGATACATCTCATTACTTTCTTATTTCAAAAACATACATAATTATATATAGCATTTTTCTATCATGGGGTACAACAGACACTTAGTAAGGAACTACTAGCTAGTTTTTCGTCTTGCATTTCTCATAACAGGTGTCGACGCAGCCTTCAGCTTAAGTCTCATCTGCCACATTAAGAATGCCCAAAAAAAATGTGTGTATTTTATTTTTAAAAAACATGAGCATTTTTACAAACAATATATATGGTTGGAAACAGTAGTTGGATTATGTAAATTCAATTAGACATGATAACAATAACTAAAGATAAGAATTTAAGGTCCCATATTAGAGTTTTAAAAACCACATTTTCTAGTTTAAGGCATGCATGCGTAGTGCACTTTCATTACAAAAGATACGTCATCTTCTACATTGTGTTATCGACGTTTATTTTCCAAGATATAATGATCTTATAGAAAGTCTTATACACAATTAGAACTCTCCTATGATTCTATGAATGTCGAATCGCTGACACTCATCGTATGCGTGAATGAGCTCATGGATGACTACTTGGTTGACATCATCTTGAAAGTTCATGTGATTGCTACATACTATAATTTGCACACATTGGAGAGGAGATTAACAATAAATAAATAAATGGACCAAGAATCAATACTAAATCAATCCCATCAATTAATAGAATAAAGCATGGTTCACCAAAATAAAACTATATTTACTAGACTCACTATCAAAAAACAAGACTCAACAAATAATAAAAATGACAAAAAACATTTTTATTTAAAAATGAATATGTTCCGTTAAGGACTTAATGTCTGTTCCTTCGGAACCTTAAATTTGCCACTATTATGTTAACCTCTACAAGGCAAAATACACAAAAAAAATTAAAAAAATAAAATAAAATGTGATGGGGACAACAAACACAGGGTACAGCAAGGTGGTCCAATTCAGCCTATTAACTTGAAGACCAAAGCTACAAATGTTTTCTACAAAACTCATTGCTTTAGTTAGCAGGATTTGTATCATCAAAACGAACAATCAGACTACATTAACTATATATTTCATGCCTAAAATCCAATGAAAAATCTGGCATGGTTCCATCTGAAATAAGACATCCCAAGTTATCAATTTATCAGAAAAACCTGTACAACTCACATCACTATCCAATCACAACCTCATTACCCATACAATATTCAAATTTCACAATGACATACCTAATAAATCACATATCAAAACTCTAATTTGCCAATTTAAACATAAAAAAATCCAATGAAAAATCCAACATAGGCCCGTATGAAAACAGGACATTTCAAGTTATCGACTTGTTAAAAAAACCTGTACAACTCACATCAATATCCAATCACAGCCTCATTACCCATACAATATTCAAATTTCGCAATGACATACCTAATAAATCACATTTCAAAACTCTAATCCGTTGTTTTAAACAAAACAAAATCCAATGAAAAATCTAGCATGATCCCGTTTGTCAACAAAGCTTGTCGATATTTCAAGAAAAAAGAATTAACTACACGAGTTCTAAAATGGGTTATATACAATGAACATTTACCAGGTTACAAAAAATAAACAAATCAAAAATAAAAAAGATTCAAAATAAAAACTCGACAATCAATTAAAACTGTTCTGTTGTTTACCATAAAGCTTACAAACCTCTGCTTTACATTTTAGGCCCAGAATTTGCAAAAATAGAAATCAACGATTAGATATGCATGCAAAGCATGAAAAGAAGACGGGCAAAGGTGGTTTTGCTGGAAATCCGAAGTAATCTTATACTTTCACTGTGTTGGCCTAAATGGTTTAATCCCTGAGGTTTTGATGATAACAATACATAATAAGATGTTTAAGGACTAATGAGCAGTTAAGTGATGAATCTAGACAGGTATCAAAGCCATTCAATGTCTCAAGCATTAAGGATCAAAATGCACAAGCAAACAAAGCAAAGACCATATGTAAGCAGCACAATGGATCCATCAATTGTTCAAGAGCAATCAAGTTTTATCACAAGTCAATTTGTGACAATTCTAGGAAAATCTTGTAAGATTACTTTCAATCCTTGCTCACTAGTTGAAAGGGCTTAAAACATCGCAAATTCAATGATCTTAAAGGCCTAAAAATGACTCACCTTTCAAATGGACTGAAGGTTTAATTTTGTCTGAAAATAGGCATTTTCAAATTGTTTCAGCCGGCTGAAAATGGTGTTTCAGTAGGTTGAAAGATCTCAGCAGGCTGAAAATGCTTCCCTTGAAAATGTCTGTTCTCTGGAATTTTCAGACGGCTCTTTGAGCCGGCTGAAAGTCAGGTTTAAGACGGCTGAAAAACATGATCTTTTGTTCCATTTTTCACCCTCTCTAGAATATTCAGCAGCCTCACTCAGACGACTGAAAGGGATATTTCAGACGGCGGAAAGATTTTTCAGCCGACTGAAACCCTCGGGAAGAAGTATAACGGCTAGTTTTTTAATGGACATTTGAAGCATTTATTGCCCAGCAAACTTCCTTTCCTGGCATTTATTGTTCCAGAACGGCTATTTTGGACCCCTTGAGTATAAATACAAGGCTTGAGCTCATTTATGAGCATTCATTTGAGCAAAAACAAGAAAATCAATTACAAGCCCTAATTCCTCTTGTGAGCATTCATTGAAATCAATCAATAGCTGAAGTGTGCTTTGAATTTCTGTGTATTTACTCTTTGAGAGAGCTTTCTTTGAGCACAAAATCATCTCCAAATTCTTTGTATCAAAAGGGTTGTGAATACCCTCACTTGTAAGCACTTGAGAAGAGTGCATTTAGCTAAGTGTTGGTAAAGAACACTTAAGTTGTAAAGGTTTGCTGCTCTACCTTGAAGGAGAGTGTTAGTGGATTGGTGAATCCTCAAGCGCGCTCTTGAGGCGAGGACGTAGGCAGGAGGCCGAACCTCGTTATATCGTTTGCATTCTCTTTCCCTTAATCTCTTTATTATTGCATTGTCTTACATTTAATCTTGCTTGCAATAATCTGATTTTAGATTGCTATAATTTTTTTTTAATTGGCCTATAACCCTATTCACCCCCCCTCTAGGGTTATTCACTTGGGACAACACACTGGAACCAGTAGCAATTATCGAAATGTAATACTTGAAGGTTTCTCCAGCTGCACTAGTGAGAGTCTTGCAAGCAAGATCCGCCTTCACTATTTTTGTGCTAAGGATTAATTCTATCCCTGCAACCATCATGAGAAAATTTTTAACCTAGGTAATGAGATTTGGAAACTTCTCCAAAGAAATAAAATTGATGAACAGTGGAAGCAGCCCAACACTGTTAGTGGCTGCATGCTCAAACTCGTGTATATGTAAGCATAAGAATTGCATATATCTGCCAAATAGAATTTTAAAATGGCTGTGAAAAAAAGCATCACCTTTCTCTGCATACCACGCAGGAAGTAGCTTCTCTCCTCCATTCCCAACATAGATATGAAACATTGAAACCCAGGCAGTCTTGCAGCTCCTGCAAAGCAATTCTCAACATAAGGGTTCGATTTTGGAGAAGTCTGCAAACATACATAATGAATAGAGTTAGTATTAGCCACATGCAGTATAGTTGAAATGAGCTAATCATATATTCATACAAAATTAAAAGATCACTAAAGACGCATAACTCAAAGAAGAAACACAGAATGTCTTCAATACAATATGAGTAATTCTTGGAAGAAAGAAGAGGTTTCTCAATTACTAAATCACCAATGCACTAAAACTCATACTCTAAAAACCATCTTGACATTTCTATTATAGTGCTGGAATGCAACAAGTTTTTTCTTTTTTTTAAAAAAAAAATATATATATATTTATGAAGAAATGCAACAAGTTGTTCTTTCAAGGCTAGAACTACCACAACTATTAACGTAGCTCTCAAACATGCAACGTCATTTTATTTAAATAAACACGACTTACCTTCAGGAAATAAGTATGCCTCGCTACTTGCAGGACGTTCATAAGGAGCAACATGGAAGGAAGAATAAATGTCACTATGTCAGCATACGTGCAACATAGGTTCGTTGCATATTAAAAGTAAACTTCCCCAATTGCAGCTAACAATGAGATTTTACAAAATTGTTTTTCATTATTTTTTTTTATTCAATTATCCTCTCTCTTTTTTGGGTGGAAGGGGATGGGAGGCAATTAATATTATTATTATATTTCCCCTAATTGAGCGATCTTGTTCCGTTGGCTTAGATCCATCATCGTCAGGTCTTGCATACGATCCCTTTCCGTCGTCGACACCTTCTGTGGTTTGGAATCTAACAGGTAATCCCTCTTTCTCTCTCTCTCTCTCTCTCTCTTTCTCTCTCTCTCAATCTAGGTTTTTTTTTTTTTTTTTTTTTTTTTTTTGTTCATGAACAATTTTTTTTTCCCACTCTATGCACATCAATATTTCAAACCCCTAATTTTTTCCACTCTTTGCACATCAAAATAGAACGATCACTCACTCACTCTCTCATTTCCACTCTCTACGCACCCAGTCACTTAAATTATTCTCCACCCAAATTATCTTCCTTTAAGTTAATAGCCCACATTTTTGTATCTCTCCAATTTTAATTTGATAATTTAAATTACAAAGTGTAGTTAGGAAATTGGGAGCAAAATATTACTATATTTTCATTTTATTTAAAATTACTAATTTATAGGTAGCAATATAAATATTATTCAATTTTTGATTGAATAATATTACTATTTTTGATTGAATAATATATACGTAGTGATATTGTGATCTGTTTTGAAGTTATTTTTTGTATTTTACATGTTTGTGAAAAATCAATTTGAGATGTTGTTAGACAATCGATGTTTGGTGTTTACAGATCTGCTATTTTTCATTTTTTATTGTATTGTTTCATTTTTGTATGGATTATCAAGCGATTTGATTATATTAACATGGTTTCAGTACACAAATCTCTAGTTATTTTATTTTATTTTAATTGAAGGATTAGTTGCCTGATTTCAACTCCAGAAGGCTCTAAAAATACTAAATTTTGACTTTTTTTTTATTAGCATTTTTCTTAAGATTGAATTATGCTTGATTGATTGTTACATATGATTTAAATTAATGCAAATAATTGCATTGATGAAACATAAGTAACCAGCGTTGCTTAGTCTTCATCTTCTAGAGCTGTTGGTCTTTTGACCGTTGGCTACTTTATTGCATAGAGCTGTTAGTCTTTTGACCATTGGCAACTTTATTGCATCCGTTACATATGCATGTAACAGCACCCATTAACACCATTAATTAATTATCATTTACACACCACAAGCATACCATAAGGCACATAGCCGTTGGATACATAGCATCTAAAAGAATAGGTATATATTATACTAAAAAAAAAATCTGCTATTGTTTCTTTTCCATCATTTGTTTTTTGAGCTTTTCCATTTTCATTGAAATATATATATTTTCGTGAGCATTGGGCAATTTAAGGTTCGTGGGAAGTCTTAGCTGCACACAAGGCTACCCAGAGGATCATTGTATCTTGGGAGAGAAGAGTCAATCAAACCCAGTGCAGACGGGGGCGTATTTTCTCTAAGGATAGCACATCACGCGTGCCTTGATCCACAGGCTATCCTAAACTCTTTTCTGATTACATAATTATCTTGGTTAATTGTTATTTCATATCATTTGTTTATTGCTAAAATTTATAGAATTCCTCACATTATTTCTAACAGATTGATTGTCTTGGGAAGAAAATTGGATGTCAAAGAGTTCTTTATATATATATATATATATGTATGCATGTATGTATGCATGTATGTATATTGATTTAATTTTGTTCATGAATTTAATTGGCTCCATTTGTATTTTTCATAGCATTTGTTGGAACTATCGCCATAATTGATGTTTTGTGGATCATATTTAGGAATTCATGAAATGCTCCTATATTGGTTTACTTACTATTGTTTATGATGATGGCTGCTACTCGCTTGAATTGCCCCGGCCCATTTATAGTGAATTTTTTCACAATATTATATAGAAATCATGATGAAACAGTTCAATTCAATTGGACAACCAAACAAGCACGGAAATTTTTGAAGTGCATTTTTTTTAAAATAAAAATTTTGTTTAATAATATTTGTAAATGAAAACACTATTTAAATGACATGTATTTTGAAAGCTGAAGAGAATGTTACTTGAAAAATGTATTTGAGGACAATTTCTAATTTGAAAAAAGAGGAAGGAAGTGACATGAATAGTAAAGAAATTTTAGTCTTTTGCTCCGGTACGACGTCGACGGCGTGGTGTCCGTCTCGGTTCGACTTCCGCGACGTAGTCCCCAGCTCATAGGAAAAGAGTTAGAGATAGAGTGAGAGAGAAAGAGAGAGAGAGAGAGAGAGGGAGAAAGAGAGAGAGCGTGAATGAGTAGTGGTGTGCAGCGGACGTCAACGGTGTGGTGTCAGTTTCCGGTTGGACTTTGGCGGCGTGGTCTCTGGATCAGAAGAGAGAGAGATAGAGAGAGAGAGCGCGAGAGCGAAGGAGCGTGAGTGACTGGGGCTAAGAATTGGGAAGATATTTTTGTTACCCAAAATCGTGGTTCTCCGCCACGATTTTGTGGTCCAAATACTTTGTACGACTTCATTAAAATACAGAGGTGTATAGACCATAAAATCGTGGTGGCCAGCCACAATTTTGGTGTTTTTATACCATTTTTATACGGGGTTTGTTGGCCATATAAAAAATAATACAATGGCCGTATAAAAAATAATATAGCAAGGCTAAAATCGTGGTGGGCTGCCACGATTTTACATAAATCTTATCCTTCCGACACGATTTACTATAAATATGGAATTAAGTTTTATTTAACTATATGTTTTGAAATAAGTGGGTGGACTGTCATAAAATAGGAAATGGCCCACTAATAGAATGAAACTAATAAAATTCAGATTCTGTGGTGCTTTTCTTTGGTACTTAATTTATGTGTGTGTTCAGCCTGTTTTAGGGGTGGTGTGGCGTGGGTGTAACATGCCGGATATTTATTAATTGTTAATTTGAAATTACGTTTTTTGCATGTAGTGTATTATATACTCTAAGGGTATAAATGAAATGATGCAAGGATGTAAATAAAAATTTATATGAGATTTTGGGATAAGGTGTAATTTTGAATATAATTGAGGTAAATTTGTAATTTAAAGATTCTATAACTTTCTATAACTTTCTTGATGATTCGGTGGAGATTTCTTGAAAGTGTATATATATATTTTATTGTAAGCATTGACTTAGGCTCACCGACTTAGCCTATATATAGAGTTATACAATTATTACCTAAGTGAAAGCCGAGAGAAAGAAAAAGAAGAAAGAAAGAAAAGAAGGAGAGCAAGAGTGAACGTGAGAAAGCAAGAGAGAGAAAGCAAGATAGAACGTGAGAAAGAGAAAGAGAAAGAAAATGAAGGAGAAAAAGAATACAGAGAAGGAGATGAAGAAGTTAGAGAAAGAAAGAAAGAGAAAGAGAAAGGAACCGAGAGAGAGAAAAGGGATTTTCTTACTAAGCAAGATTGCTTATATGTTATTTAAATAACGTTTCAGGACAAGGAAAAGATAATCTGATAGCAAAGCAAGGAAATTTTACTGGAGCTAAGCAGGATGCTTTATTTAATGTTTTGTTTCATATTATTGGTTATGGGAAAATGTTATACCATAATTATTAAAATGTAGTAGTGAGATTTGTGTCTGAAAGAAAGAAAAAGAGAACAAAAAACCATGTAAGTTCTAGTAATATTACTAGAAGCAGTTCTGATGTACATGTTATTATGCTACCTTAGGAATACGTGCTAGAATTTTTTTGCGGGTTGTTACAGTGGGGGGGGGGGGTTTTGAGACTGTTATGTGGTGTTTTTGGCATTTGTTTAGTAGTTTTATCTGTATACTGGCTAGTTTTTCTGTACTGTCCTATTTGGGTGAGCCTCTAGGATGATTGGGTTTTTTAATTGTAATTAGGCAGGGACTGTGTGTGGTTTGGATTTTACAAATACAGTGTTGCTTTTCTATGTTATTTTATGGTATGGTGGGTATGTTATTATCTTACAACAATAAAATCCTTGACGAGGCAGCTAGAAAGAGAAGAAAAGATATGGAGTCTGATAGTGGTATTTTGAAAGTCCTTACCATGGTAATTCTCTCCTTATCTTCCTCCTTTTTAAAAAAAAAAAAAAAATTATATGAAAGAAACTGATCGAACACCAAATAATCGGAGAGAAGCTAGTTTTGTTGGTTTTTGGCAATATATAGGAGCTACTTACCTGAAGTTAAATCTATGCAACAATGTGCACAGGGTTGTCCAATCTGCTAGATCCCAACTGGGACAAAATTCTACTTCTTTTTTTTCTTATTTTTCTTTTGTGACTAAGAACATAATCTTACAATGAATTGGTATATATGATCCAGGTAAATTAACTTACCTAGGAAAATCCATTAGATGTTGAGGAGGGTTTCAAGGAGGTCATCATTTCTAGCCTTCGCGGGTGCGTATGCTGGGGGAACATACCATTATTCGTAAACTTCATAATACATATATGTATAAATTAACACAAAATGACTAATTCATGAGTCTAAAATATTCCATTGGAGCAAGCTCCATTAGCCTTTTACAAGACAAAGGCAAAACGTACTCCCGCTTAACATTTGGTATTTCACATGGGGTGTGACACCTGTCAATCAGTTTCTCATTGTTATAATGCTACAAGTAATCCTAAGACCTGAGACACCATAGTTGTCTTATGCATATAGTCTTTGAAGTTTCATAACACTAAGTGTAAATCCTTATAGGGGTTTGTAAGGGTGTTCATTAGCCCTATTGCTATGTGTATGAAGGCATGTAAATGATCAACAAAGAATCCATCACTCTCAGGAAAAAGAGAGAGAATATCTCATACAACATTCATTAATATAACTCATAATGTCCATGGCCATGTTAGGATGAATATGGAAAAGGGTTTCTATAAGTTCATCATTAGTGACTTGACAGACTTCCATACCCTATTGGTTTAATTGGAGACATTGTATAGATGGAAGGATGGAATTGTAACCTATAAACTATAACAAAAGGGTTCTATGTTAGATATCAATTCACCTCATTAAAGAAAACACTATGAGCCATATGCTAGGTGTTACTCATGGTTAGCAGAAGCCCTAATTGATATAAACGAGTTAAAATCAATTAGGGAATTGGAAGGAGTTCCAATTAGACCCTTAACGGAAAGAGTTCCATTGTGCACACTTTGTGCTATTCCTACTACTTAATGATGTGAACCCAATGGGTCACAACTGATCATGCATTGAGAGCTTTAAAGTCTATGAGAGAAAGGGTATAAGTGAATAAAATAATAGTTCTTGAAGGCCAAGTTTGTATATAATATAAACTAGAGGGTTTAATATGCAATTAAGAGTAATTACATATAATCCAACTAGGGTTTGGATTCCCCCCTTGGCCGGCCCTATTAGTGGCGATATAAAGCCATGTGATAATGTGTGACATCATCACATTAGCCCACTCATAAGCCCTAGCCGTCCCCCTCGGTGTGGCTCTATCTCTCTCTTCTCTTCTCCTATTCTAGCAACAAACAACGATTAAGAAGAATAGACTTGAAGCTCTTGCTAGGTGTAGATACTATTAGAAGGCAGAACACTTAGGGCTGCTCATTTATTGCTATCTAGAATCAAAGCTTGGGGCAAAGGAAGAAGACAAATAAACTGTAAGTGCTTTAACCCTCTTTTAGTTAGGGTTTTAGTTTTGTATATATTATAGCATAATTAGATTCATGGGCTGTGGAATCGTTTAGGAAAAAATTTTATATTCTGCACTTTGTTTTTCCTTCTAGTTCGATTCCCAATAGTGGTATCAAAGCCATAATTATGCTTAATGCAAACTGCATATGGGCTAGAATTTATGGTACAATTAATTGGTTAATGGTGTTCTAATAAGTTTTAAGAAAACTAGGGTTTTATAAAACTGTTATGAACAATTTTTATGATAGTCATGAAAAATCGTCATCTTGAGTTGCAAGCCAAAATTAGAGTTCTTCTTCAAAATTTTTGAGGCATATATGGCTAGAAAGCTCTTCGAATCAGCTTTCTAACACAACAAACAGTGGATCAATCCAAATTTTGTAGCGAAAGTTATGAATTTTTTATTACAGGCTGTCTGGGAAGACTGTTTTGCGCGGGAATGATGTGACAGTAGCAACTATAACCTTTTGATGGTGATCAAAGGCATGGCAATGGTTGCCACCACTTGAGTTATGTTCTAGACATGGTAGGGAAGGGTTCTCAACTATTCAGATGCATCATAATTGGATTAAGATGTAAGAACTAAGTTTTTGGAAAGCTAGGGTTTCTTCATGTTGGCCAAACCTAGGGTTTGAAACCCTAGGTTGTTTTTCATCTTCTTCATATTTGATTTGATGTATATAATTCATATGATGAATATATATGTTTATATATATTGTATATATAAATTTTAAATGTATTTGATTCATTAAAATCGAATTAAAGATAATTAGAAGTTTGGTGTTCTTTAAGAGGGCCCGAACCTAGGATTTAGGAACCCTAGGGTTCTTGCTACTGTTTTGAAATAAACTTTGTAAAATTGATGCAAGATCAATATAGGAACATAATACATAAGGTATGTATCATATTCTTTAAGTTTCAAAAGGGTTTTAATGGAAAAAGAACCAAAAGTTTGAATTCTTTAAAATTATAGCAGACTGTTTTTTTTTGCAGAAAAGTCATCAATGGAGTTTTGTTCATAACTTAAGCTAGGGGACTCCAAATTGCATGAAACCACTTGCATCAGTTTCTTAAGAATGTAGGATGCTAGGAAAATTAGTTTGGTACCCTAACAATGTCATGTTGCTGGGTTTTAAAATGTTTTCTGATCTGCTACAGAAATCTGAATTTTCTGGGCTATTCTTGATAAAACGAATTGTGTGGATCAATTGGGGATGATTTGATCATCCAATATTCTTCTATTAGATTATTAATTCATGTAAGGACATGATATAAAAGCTGGATTTAATGGAGGATTCGAATTAATGGTGTTTTAATTGCATTTATGACCTTGGAGGTCTTCCCATGGTGGCGCCAACATAGGGTTAATGAAACCCTAATTGTTTTTTAACATGGCAGCCTCTAGGACCACCACACACGTGTCCTAGGACTAGGCCCCAGCCCTAGCAACAGTCCCCTACATTGGCCTGAGGCCCCACCACTGGTGGTGGCTCCAACAGCCCCTTTTGTTAGTGGCGGCAGCCCTAGGGTTTCTAAGGAAACCCTAATTCCTCATAATGATGAAACCCTAATTCATAAATGCTTTAATTAAAACCCCAATCCACTATTAATTACCATTAATTAAAGAGTTAATGATTGATTATTAAATGACCAATCACGGTTATTAATTGAGGGATTTAATTAGTAACATTAATGATGTCTAGGGTTTTAGGGTTTTAGAAACCCTAATTGGTGTATTTAATTAAGGGTAATTAATACCCTAATTGGCATTAATTAAACCCTAATCCTGGTCATTAATACCATATAAACCTAGGGTTTAAATAATCGGACATTAAATGCCAATCATGTGGCCTTTAATGCTTAGGGTTGCATTTAGGGTTTAGAGTTAATGCATTTATGGTTTAGGGTTTTAGGAAATCTAATGCACTAATTAATTCATGAATTGATTTTATTTAATTCCGAAATTGATTATTTAATTAATATTGATTAATTTTATAATGTTTTAAATGTTTTAAAACACAATTTAGGATTAAATTAAAATATGGAAATTTTTAATTAAATGAAATTGTTTTGTTTAATTAAAGAAACTCTAATATTTGATATTAGAGTTTATTTAGGAGACTTTAATATTTTCAATTGATTTGATTAATTGACACTAAATGTCTTAAATGTTAAGACTTAATTAAATTCTGGAAATTATGCAAGTCCTAATGAGATTAGGCCACATTAATGAGATTAATGAATACCAATCTATAAAGTTACCATAATGCCCATATGTTTTGTTGCTTACAGTTATTTCCTTTATTATGCAATGTGATTGTGTGGTTTTGGATGGATGATGATTATGGACTAAGACCTTAATAAGCCAATTGTGATTGGCTATCTTGTGAGTTGTGATTTGTTTCAAACAGTTGTAATTTATTTTTGGTGATATAATTTTTAATTGGGGCTTGCATGCCACCTTCTCTCTCTATCATTCTCTTATGTACCCCACATTCCCCTTATGTATCCCTTTCTTTAAATTATGTAAATATTATGTAATCGAGAGTGTGCTAAGGAGCATAGTGGATTTAATAGAGCATGATAGAGCCCAATAAGCCTATGGTGGAGACCATCAAGCCAATGAAGGAGAATGAAGGACTTGAAAGCTTAAAGAAGACTTTCAAGAGAGCATGCATGTTTTCAAATGATTATTTTATGATCACCTACACCTACCTTTAGACCTTAGATTCAATCCATCGGTTTGGATTGAATCATCTAAAAGTCCATAATCATTATAGTGGGAGCTTTAATTTATGAGATAAGTGTATTAGCTCCAATACCATAGTTTGGTATATGTTACCCATTCACTTAGGGACTAATATCAAAATATGGTACGTTATATATGTTGATATATAATAACATGAGATGTATGATTATAAATAGCATAATTTATATGTTTAAATTTTGATGCATGGGATGTATATTAATTTGATGAGACCTTTTAAACCCCTCTTGTCCAAAAGATTTAAGTTGTAAAGGGAGAAGACATTAGGGAATGAATTCTTCATTGCCTTCCATCATTATAGGATCATTTAGAGTCCCTTAATGTGGGTACCTGACTATAGACTGTTAGGATTATGCCTTAGAGCCAATCATGGAGATGATTGTTTAGGGATTAGGAACAATCATTTGATTTCATTTAGGTATGTCACATTTATTATTGATTTAATAAAAGGGCTTATTCTATAATGTTTATATGCATCATTTATATTTACATAATATGTCCATGGAGTTAGAGTTGAGAATATGAAATTACATTAAAGTGTTGTAATTTTGAGACTGTAAATATATCTCCGTACTAAACTCCTAAAGCATTCCTAGTTGAAAGTTCACTATGATGGACAATAATGAACCATAGGACTAGCACTTGTTAGGTTGACTCTATAGGAGGATAGCTAGTCTCAAGCTATTTGTGTGGAGACACTACAACCAACAAATGGGTGTTGTGAACCCTGGAAAACGGCCCACAAGGATTTGGCAAGAGAATGGTGAAAGATAACAAACAAAAAGGAGTCGCCACCTCATTTTTTAGGGAAAAGAGGAAAACCACAAAAATGTTTTATTTTCAAAACCACATGACTCCATTAAAGGAAAAAGCAAAGTCTTTAAAACCAGAAAATTGGATTCGGGGGATAAGTTACGACGTGGGAAGATTCTGGGCAAAGCCCATAGGCACCCACATCGCCCGAGTTGGTCTCTTAATTTGATTGGGCTAACTTAAGATCTTTTCCACTCAAATATCATCATATATCATCACAAGGCAGCATGCATATCATGTATTTCATCCATGCATAATCAATCAAATAAAACAAAACAAAAAAAGAAAAGAAAGAAAAGCCTAGGATACTTGGATCCTAAAACGGACTTGAGCCTCACGAAGAGCGCCTACGTACCATGCAGCGAAATACATGG
This sequence comes from Liquidambar formosana, assembly GCA_039720395.1. NCBI lineage: Eukaryota > Viridiplantae > Streptophyta > Magnoliopsida > Saxifragales > Altingiaceae > Liquidambar > Liquidambar formosana. The sequence goes on from CM077821.1 coordinate 23,080,555, forward strand.
ATTAAAGTCCACGTAGTTCGAAAAGAATAGGGTTACAACCTAATACAAACCTATGGTAAAAACCCTAGGTTTCCTTACTTGAAAATGTATTGAATAGTCCAAAATTGGAAACTTCCACAAGAGGAAAACCTTAATAGAAAACCAGAATTTTATTAATAAAGGAAACCTTTGATAATCCCCATATGTTCGTATTAAGAAGTAACCCTAGGAGGGAGAAGAGAAAAGAAAGAAGAAAAGTGAATTAGGGCACTTCATACCCTACTTACCTAAGCGCAAAAGCTCCAAGCATTAGCCATTTCAAGCCATAGCAGCCCTATTTGCAATAGGACAAGCTTTGTACCTATTTGCACCTTTACAAGTGCACAAAATTATGCAAAGAGAGCAATATACTAATCTGGACAGAACCATGATAAGGCCTAAAATTATCCATTTATCATGCAAACAACAAGAATAATGAATAACTAAGGACCCTTGTGAACCCCGGAAATTGGGCCCACAAGGGATTGAAAGAAAATGGATTTGAAAAAGAAAAAGGAAAGTGTGAACCCCGGAAATTGGGCCCACAAGGGATTGAAAGAAAATAGATTTGAAAAAGAAAAAGGAAAGGAGTCGCCACCTTATTTTTTAAAGGAAACAAGGAAAACCCTAAAAATCAGGTTGTTTTAGGAAAACAATTTGAATGACTCCATAAAAAAAGGAAAGGCAAAAACCAATCTTTTGAAAACCAAAGAAATCGGGGATTCGGAGGCTAAGTTATGACATGGGAAGGTTCTAGGCAAAGCCTATAGGCACCCATGTCACCCTTTCGGTCTCTCAGTTCATTTGGGCTAAATTAAGATCTTTCCCATACAAAAATCAGCAAGTATATCATCACAAGAATTGTATGCATATCATATATTTCATTCATCCATCCATGCATAATAAGCACATAAAAACAGAAAATAAAGAAGAACAAAACAAAACAAAAAGAAGCCTAGGATGCTTGGATCCTAGAACGGACTTGAGCCTCATGAAGAGCGCCTACGTACCATGCAACGAAATACATGGATCAAAGTCCACGTAGTTCGATTAGAACTAAGGTTAAGACTTAATACAAACCTATGGTTAAAACCCTAGGTTTCCTTATTTGATCAAAAGAGTTGAATTTGATAGAGAGTTTGATTTTAGAAAGAACTCCACAAAATGGAAACTTTAATAAAAACCAGAATTTTATTTATGAAGGAAACCTTTGATTAAACCATAGACTTGTATTAAAAATTAACCCTAAATAGGGAGAAGAGAAGGGATAAGGAAGAAAGGTGAATTGGGGCACCTTCACACCCACTTACCTGAGCGCAATTGCTCCAAACATTAGCCATTTCAGACATAAGCAGCCCTATTTGCCATAGGACAAATACCACACCTATTTGCACCCTTACAAGTGCTCAAAACCATGCAAAAACACTAACATGCAAATCTGGACAGAATAGTATTATGACCTAAAATCATCCACTAAGCATGCCAATAGCAAAAACAGCGAACAATAATAAGTCCTAACATATTCCTAGAACCATATCATGCATAAAAACCCTAAAACATACTAACATGCATGCAAAACTATCATGTTTACTCCATATGAAAAACATATACAGCAAACACGAAGAAAAACCAAATAAAAAAGTCTACTTTATCATGCTATATGAAAACAAACACGAAACAATGACTCTAAAACCCTAAACTCACAAATATGCTTAAAAACATACAAAACATACTTTAATCATGCTAAAACCAAACTAAACAGAAATTAAATCATGCATATTAACTAACTAAAGCAATATAACATGATGAAAATTCTAACTCTAACATGCAATGACACTAATCCTAGTACAAGGACAAACAGGAGCACAAGAATCATAACTATGCATTAAAAACCTAAAGGACAGCCCTAAAGCATGCTAAACAGTAGATAAAAAATAGATATTCCATGTATATTAACTAGCTAGAGTGTTAATACATGATAAAAAAGTTACCTTTAACATGCAATAAGCCTAACCCATAAGAAAACCTAGTTTAAGCTTGAATAGAGAAGGAGAATACCTTATTCTCTCTCAAACACTCAAGTATTAATGCATAAAGTGGCTCCCCTTGTGTTTGTAATTGTTCGTGGCTCCTCAGGTCTTTAGAGTGAATCAAACCAACACGAATCCTCCTCTTTGTCAAAGTGGTATCACAGCAAAGAGATCAAAACTCAACTCAACTTTGAAAAGAAATAGAAAACAAAAAGAGAACAAGGGAAAAGAAAAGTGATTTTCGTCACTTTGCAGCAGCAGCAACGTCAATCGCATTTTTGGGTATGAAAACGTTGGATTTGGACAAATCTTGTGAAATACAAAGTTGTAGAGAATTGAATTATCTTTCTAACAAGACCAATTTCATCAAATTCTGACTTCGGATGAAAAAGTTATGATTAAAATACGACTGCTGGTTTTCAGAAAATCTGCTGCTGAATTATGACGAATTTCACTCCCTCCAAACCCTCTTCTCCTCCCCCTTGTTTAAAGACACTAAGAGAGTATTTATAGCTGAAATCTGAAGTTTCCCTTTCCTTCCTGGACTAGCTTTCCTTGGAGAATAATCAAAAGGTATTTTATAATGATAAAAGACTTCTAATCTGAATAGGAAAAGGAAATTGTCTTTTATAAAAATTGGGAGACTGACCGCTAACACGCATGCACATGTATCGTATGTGCGTACACACACTCATTACATACGTACACGTGTTAGTGTCATGATAAAAATGGCTAATTTAATAAAATAATTTTCTTTTCATTTTAACCAAAAATCTCATGCTGTGATTCGCACTAATTCTTCAAGGATAATCCGTAAATAACCACACTAAACTCATCATCAGGGCCACGGGACTTAAGATGACAACCGGTACAAAATTGAACCTAGAAATACCTCATATGCATCCATATGAACTCCAATTGACAATTTGGAGATCATTCCAAGGTCAAATGAAAAGTTTGGGACTTAAAAGACGATTATGCCCCTCAAGTCACAAAAGCTCTTATTATCCCTCAAGATCAACTCCAATTTGAACCAAAATTCATATCCATTGTCCTTGTGACTCTAGAAAACTAATGCAAGTGACTAGACTCAAAAACAAAACAAAAACATGCATGAAATGATGAGCCCTAGTAAGGTGGTGCAAAAATGGGGTGTGACAACCCTAACTCAATCCTATATGCAATGACTTGACTAATATGCATAAAAAACCTATGAAAGACACACTAACAAGCATGAGAGACTCCAATAATATCAATAGACATGATAACTAAGCCTATTCTAACCAAAAAGATGATATTTTATGTAAAATGTGAAAATAGGCCTTCCTACGACGAGTTTTCTTAAGCGAAACTATCCTAAGATAATTTCACGTAAAAAAGTCATTATGGGGAGGTGCTATTATCATATCCTACGTAAAATATATATACTAGAACACAATAGAAGTGATTCCATGCTTAAACACATCACAGAAAGCTCTCATGCAAAATCTCACTCAATGAAAAAGATAATTATCCTTAGAAAAGGATAATGTCTCCAAAAAACCCTATAAAATCTACTATATGAATGCAAACCTAGCATGATTCAACTATATGCAGCATATATAGAATGACTATGATGAGAAACAACTCACAAAACTAAGCTTAGTATGCTGTATAAGACCTGTGTGATTTTAGGGTTATCGAAACCCTAATCTCACAACTATGCATAAAAACCTACGAAAAGACTCTAACACATGCTCAAATTATCATGTATATTAACTAACAGGAGCATCAACTCATGACAATGATCACAGCAACCTAAACATGTGAACTATGCATAATTTAAGAAGATAAGAAGAATAAGGCTATCCAATCCTTAGTAAACTAGGGATTATCAAGCATATAAAGCCATAAATCATCTCAAAATCATTCATAATGCATCCTAAAAACATTGAACTATCCTGACATGTGGAGTTATATCATGCACTAGAACTATCATAGAAGAAGAAGGAGAAGGAAAAGGAGAGAACTCATGTTCAACATTCAAGAAGAGTGCTTACCTCTTGTAGAATCTTCCTTGTCTTCAAACTTCTTGTTTCCTTGCTTGCTTAGGGTTGAAAAGCCTCCTCATGATGTCCTTCTAGCTCTCCAAACTCGTAGCTCCCTCTCTCTCTAAGTGTAAAGTGCAATTAACCTTCCCCTATGTGCTGAATATCATGTCCTTTATATAGAGAACTGACCCCCTAAACCAATGGCTAAGATTAATTCATTAAACAATGATCCTAGGGCTATTAGAGACTCTCTTGGTGCTCAAACAACTCAAACCTACACACTCCTAAGAGAAAACAAGTTGTAATGGCGGAGGAAACCGTCAAAAGAGGGAGAGAAGAGTCAGAAGTTCACTTGAGGATGGATTCTCTCGGATGACCAACTAGCCCCGGACGGTTACCCGAGGGCTCTCTTTGTTTCACTCCGGTTTTGACTCCTACTCGCTATAGAAGTCCTAGAATGTTCAAATTAAGTCCAATTTTGACGAAATAAAAGCCAAAACGACTGTGTTTCAAAGGGGAACACATTTCTAAGCATTTTAGGACAAAAATCCTCAACCATGGGTGCACGGTTAGGTTTTACAAAGGTGGTTAACCATGGTACCTCACCGTCGCTAAGCTGGGTTTGTACACAAGGTCAAACTGAATGCTTTTCCAATCGAAATTCAATCTTTCTAATCATACCTAGGGTGTAAATAAAGCCCAATTGAAGTTAAATGAGAGAAAATTGATTGGGTCTTATGAGTCAATTTGAGCAAACCAAGAAAGGGTCTTTTAACCAACCCGAACTATTATGAGCCGAATTAATCTTAAACCATCAGTTCATGAAATTGAACCTATATATAGACTCTAAGTACTCATATCAACTCGAGGGAATGACTCGAGATTCATTCCAAGGTCAAATGGAAAATATACGGCTTAAAAGACGATTATGCCTTTAAAGTCGCAAAAGTTCTTATTAACTATCGAAATGAGCTCCAAATTACTTCAAAATTCATACACATGATATTCAACGCCATAGAGACTCAATGCAAAAGACTAGACTCGAAAAGGACTCAAAATCCTACATGAAATGATATGTCCTAGCTAAGGTGACAAAAATGGGGTGTGACAGGTGCCTATTACGAGAATAGGTACACTGAATGTGACCAAAGATATGAGATAAACTGAATGGAGTTTTATCCTGCCTGTCAATCAGTTTCTCATTGTTATAGTGGTACAAGTAATCCTTAGACCTGAGACACCATAGTTGTCTTCTGCATATAGCTTTAGAAGTTTGATAACACTAAGTGCAAATCCTATTCAGGGGTTTGTAAAGGTGTTCATTGGCCCTATTGCTATGTGCATGAAGGTATGTGAGTGATCAACAAGGGATCCATCACTCTTAGGAAAAAGAGAGAGAATGTCTCATATAACATTCATAATATAACTCATTAAATCCATGGCCATAGTAGGATGAATATGGAAAAGAGTTTCCATGAGTTCGTCAATGAGTTGATATTCATGATTGAGTATAAAGTAATTAAACTAGGGACTTGACAAACTTCCATGTCCTATTAGTTTAATTGGAGACATTGTGTTGAAGGAAGGATGCAATTGTAACCTATAAACTATAACAGAAGGGTTCTTTGTTAGATACTTATTCACCTCATTAAGGACAACACCATGAACCATATACTAGGTGTTATTCATGGTTAGTAGAAGCCCTAATTGATATAAGTGAGTTATAATCAATTAGGGAATTGGAAGGAGTTCCAATTAGACCCTAAATGGAAAGAGTTCTATTGTGCACACTGTTAGGATTATGCCCTAGAGCCAATCATAGAGATGATTGTTTAGGGATTAGGAACAATCAATTGATTTCATTTATGCATGTCACATTTATTATTGATTTAAGAAATGGGCTTATTCTATTATGTTTATATGCATCATTTATATTTACATAATATGTCCATGGAGTTAGAGTTGAGAATATGAAATTACAAAGAGTTGTAATTTTGAGACTGTAGATATATCTCTGTACTAAACTCCTAAAACATTCCTAGTTGAAGGTTCACTATAATGGACAGTAATGAACCATAGGACTAGCACTTGTTAGGTTGACTCTATAGAAGGATAGCTAGTCTCAAACTATTTGTGTGGAGACACTACAACTAACAAGTGGGTGCCTATTATAAGAATAGGTACACTGAATGTGACCAAAGATATGAGATAAACTGAATGGAGTTTTAACCTACCTGTCAATTAGTTTCTCATTGTTATAGTGGTACAAGTAATCCTTAGACCTGAGACACCATGGTTATCTTATGCATGTAGCTTTAGAAGTTTGATAACACTAAGTACAGATCCTATTCAAGGGTCTGTAAGGGTGTTCATTGGCCCTACTGCTATGTGTGTGAAGGCATGTGAGTGATCAACAAGGAATCCATCACTCTTAGGAAAAAGAGAGTGAATTTCTCATATAGTATTCATTGAATATAACCCATTAAACCCATGGGCCCATGGTATTATGAATATGGAAAGGAGTTTCCATAAGTTCATCATTGAGTTGATATTAATGAATGAGTATAAAGTAATTGAACTAGAGACTTGACAAACTTCCATGTCCTATTAGTTTAATTGGAGACATTGTGTTGAAGGAAGGATGCAATTGTAACCTATAAACTATAACAAAAGGGTTCTTTGTTAGATACTTATTCACCTCATTAAGGACAACACCATGAACCATATGCTAGGTGTTATTCATGGTTAGTAGAAGCCCTAATTGATATAAGTGAGTTATAATCAATTAGGGAATTGGAAGGAGTTCCAATTAGACCCTAAATGGAAAGAGTTCTATTGTGCACACTGTTAGGATTATGCCCTAGAGCCAATCATAGAGATGATTGTTTAGGGATTAGGAACAATCAATTGATTTCATTTATGTATGTCACATTTATTATTGATTTAAGAAATGGGCTTATTCTATTATGTTTATATGCATCATTTATATTTACATAATATGTCCATGGAGTTAGAGTTGAGAATATGAAATTACAAAGAGTTGTAATTTTGAGAATATAGATATATCTCTGTACTAAACTCCTAAAACATTCCTAGTTGAAGGTTCACTATAATGGACAGTAATGAACTATATGACTAGCACTTGTTAGGTTGACTCTATAGGAGTATAGCTAGTCTCAAGCTATTTGTGTGGAGACACTACAACCAACAAGTGGGTGCCTATTATAAGAATAGGTACACTGAATGTGACCAAAGATATGAGAAAACTGAATGGAGTTTTAACCTGCCTGTCAATCAGTTTCTCATTGTTATAGTGGTACAAGTAATCCTTAGACCTAAGACACCATGGTTATCTTATGCATGTAGCTTTAGAAGTTTAATAACACTAAGTACAGATCCTATTTAAGGGTCTGTAAGGGTGTTCATTGGCCCTACTACTATGTGTGTGAAGGCATGTAAGTGATCAACAAGGAATCCATCACTCTTAGGAAAAAGAGAATGAATGTCTCATATAGTATTCATTGAATATAACTCATTAAACCCATGGGCCCATGGTATTATGAATATGGAAAGGAGTTTCCATAAGTTCATCATTGAGTTGATATTAATGAATGAGTATAAAGTAATTGAACTAGGGACTTGACAAACTTCCATGTCCTATTAGTTCAATTGGAGACATTGTGTTGATGGAAGGATGGAATTGTAACCTATAAACTATAACAAAAGGGTTCTTTGTAAATGACTATTCACCTCATTAAGGACTACACCATGAGCCATATGCTAGGTGTTACTCATGGTTAGTAGAAGCCCTAATTGATATAAATGAATTATAATCAATTAGGGAATTGAAAGGAGTTCCAATTAGACCCTTAATGGAAAGTGTTCCATTGTGCACAACATGTGCTATTCCTACTACTTGATGATGTGAACCCAATGGGTCACACACTGATCATGCTAAGAGAGCTTGATAGTCTATGAGAGAAAGGGTATAAGTGATTAAAGAAAAGTTCTTTAAGGGCCCAATTTGTATTTGATATAAATTAGAAGGGTTATAATACAATTTAGAGAAATTGCATTAAAACCCTAAAAAGGATTCTCCCCATGGCCGGCCCTTTTAGTGGGGGCTATATATATCATGTGATGATGTATGACATCATAACTTGATACACTCTAAGCCATAGTCGTCCAGTCCTAAGGAGGCTCTCTCTCTCTCTCCCTCTTCTCCACCTCTAGCAACAATAAGGAAGAAGAAGGAAAGGACTCCAAGCATAAGCTAGGTGTGGATACCATTGGAGGTAGCACACTTGGGCTGCTCATTCACCGCTGTCCAGAGACAAAGCTTGAAGCAAAAAGGAGAAGACAAAGCTTGGAGCATAAAGGAGAAGACTTTATTCAACTGTAAGTATCCTAACTCTCTTGGTAGTTAGGTTTATGGTTTTTGTATTAAGCATAATTAAGATTCGTAGGTTTGGGAATCGTAGGAAAAATTTTATTCTGCCTTTGTTTGTTTTTCCTCCCTATTCAATTCCCAACACACACCTCGTGCTATTCCTACTACTTGATGATGTGAACCCAATGGGTCACACATTGATCATGCAAAAAGAGCTTTAAATTCTATGAGAGAAAGGGTTTTAGTGCATAAAGAATAGTTATTTATAGGCCTATTTGTATTTGATACAAATAATAGGGGTTAATGTGTAATTAAGTGTAATTACACATAACCCTATTAGGGTTTCTTCGCCATGGCCAGCCCCCTTTAGTGGGCTGCATATATAAGTCACACTTATGTATGACACGGCATAATACTTGCACACTCCCAACCCTAGCCAATCAAAGAGTTGGAGGCTCTCTTCTCTCTCTCTCTCTCTTCTCCACCTCAAGCAACAACAAGGAAAAAGAAAGAAAAGGCTTGAAGCTCTAGCTAGGTGTGGATACCATTGGAGGCAGCACACTTGGGCTGCTCATTCACCGCTGTCCGGATTCAAAGCTTGGAGCAAAAAGGAGAAGACATTCAAACTGTAAGTGTTCTAACCCTCTTCGTAGTTAAGGTTTGATTTTGTATTATGCATAATTAGATTCATGGGATTGGGAATCGTAGGAAAAATTTTTATATTCCGCACTTCTATTTTTCCCTCTTGTTCGATTCCCAACAGTGGTATCAGAGCCATGATTATGCATAATACAAAATACATATGGGCTGGTAATTATGGTGTAGTTGAATGATTCAAAAATCTGGAAAATTTTTCTGTATAATTGGTTTTCCTCCATCGCTGAACCTAGGGTTTGGAACCCTAGGTCAATTCTCTTCTACTCCTCTTCTAATTGATGGTTAAGTGTAGCCATGGATGCAAGAGGTTGCATAGGGTTTCAGTTTGGAGAAGAAGAATAAGGAAACTAGGGTTTTATAAAACTGTTATGAACAGCTTTCATGGTAGCCATGAAAAACCGTCATCTTGTTTTGCATGCCGAAATCAGAGTTCTTCTCCAAAATTTTCGAGCCATATATGGTTAGAAACTTCAAATCAACTTTCCAACCCAACAAATGGTGCGTCAATCCGAGTTCTGTAGTGAAAGTTATGAATTTTTTACTATAGGATGTCTGGAAAGACAGTTTTTCTCGGGAATGATGCAATAGCCACAACTTTTAGTTTTTTGATGGAGATCAAAGGCATGGCAATGGTTGCCACCACTTGGGTTATGTTCTAGACATGGTAGGGAAGGGTTCCCAAGCATTTAGATGCATAATAACTGGATTAAGATGCTAGAACAGAAGGAAGAAGGAGAAGAACACCATGGAGGTTGAATCTGGGTTTTAGAACCCAGAGGTTCTTGCAATTAATTTTAATAAAAGCTTCTGTATTTATGATGCCAATCCATTGTAGGATTATTATATATCATGTTTATATGATTTTATTTAAGTTTCAAAAAGGTTTTGATGGAAAAAGATTCAAAAAGTTTGAAAATTTTTCATGAACAGCATAGCAGAATTTTTCTGCAGAAAAGTCATCAATGGAGTTTTGATTAGAACTTGAGTTAGGGAACTCCAAATTGCATGAAACCAATTGAATTAGTTTCCTAAGACATGTAGGACATTGGGAAAATTCGTTTGGTAGCCTGATTCAAACATCTTGCTGGGTTTTAATTCAATTTGCAACCATGGACAGTATGCTGTCGAATTCTGGACAGCCTACTGGTCTTTGAATTGTTTAGAACAATTAGGGATGATTGGATCATCCAAACCACTTCTATTAGCTTATTAATTCATGTAGGGACATGATACAAAAGCTGGTTTTGTTGGTGGAGTCAAATTGGTTAAGTTTTAGAAGCAATTGTGTTCTTGAAGTTCTTCAACAATGGCACCAGCAATGGGTTTTGGAAACCCTAATTGATTTTGATGAAGGCAGCCACTTGGACCACTTCTCACGTGTCCAGAGGCTTGGCACACACCCCTAGGATGTTCTCCCATGGCTGGCCATGGCAACCTAGCCAAGCTCAGGCAGCCCCTTGGTAGTGGCGGCTGCACAGGGTTAATGATGAAACCCTAATTTTGAGTTAATGATGAAACCCTAATTTCATTATGGCATTAATTAAAACCCTAATTGAACTATTAATTACCTTAATTAAAGAGTTAATGATTGGTCATTAAATGACCAATCATGGTTATTAATTGTTAGGGCATAATTAATACCATTAAGGATGTCCAGGGTTAGGGTTTTAATTAGTGTAATTAATTAAGAGTAATTAATACCCTATTTGGCATTAATTAAACCCTAATCCTTATCATAAATACCGTATGAACCTAGGGTTTTAATGACTGGTCATTAAATAACCAATCATAAGGCATTTAATGATTAGGGCTTGCATTTAGGGTTTAGGGATTTAGGAAACCCTAATACACAAATTCATCATTTAATTGATTTTATTTAATTCCTAAATTAATTATTTAATTAATATTAATTAATTTTATAATGTTTTAAATGGTTTAAAACACAATTAAGGATTAAATTAAAGGGAAAATTAGCAATTACCCCTAATAGGAGACTGTATTTAACAATAATCCCACCATAAGAGTTTTTAACTCTATAACCCCTTTTTTTAGAGATTTTTTCACCAGCAGGAAAACCATTTTTTGGAAATTCATGATTTAGCCTTTTCTATTTTATACCGTATATTTTTTAATTGGAAAGGGACCTTCAACTAGATTTGGTGACAACATCATGAGAGGAGGGGAAAAGAGAGAGAACGTTGGCCACCAGTGGTGGAAAGGGACCTTCTCTGAGAGAGAGAGATAGAGAACGCCGGAGAGAGACCTTTCCGATAGGTTCGTCTCCAACACCGGGCACCAGCGGCGACCTCTCTGCTGGCTGCTATTCACTATATACCTCCTAATCCAACAATGGAAGCTGCAAGAGAAGAAGCCTAGCTCGTCATCTTCCCTACAATGGAATCTCTGTTCAAAAAAATGGGGATTAAGCCAAAAAACATCAACATCCTTATCGTGAGTTGTAGCTTGTCGGCCTTCTTCGAACTCCCTCTCATCTTCTTCTTCTTCTTCTCATCTCCGACTCCAGATCTATTTTTATTTATTTTTTTATTTTTTTGTGTGTCTTTGTTTGCAACTCCAGATCTATCCATTTTTTGGGGGCTGCTGCTTAGTGTTTGAGTTCAATTTGTTGTAGTGTTTTTTTATAACATGAAATAGCAAGTTATTACTGTATTGTTATATAATTTTTCAAAGACAATAGTAACTGTTACTATTTGGTGTATAATTTTTTCAAAGCACACAATAGTAAACTGTTACTATTGTCTGTATAAATTTTACAAAGCACAAAATAGTAAATTGTTACTATTTTATATACAAATTAAGCAATTTTCTTGGTCAATGACAGTCAAATCATGATGGGGCTGGTCAGCAACAATGGATGCCATCCTCCATTTTTTATTTTTTATTTTTTTATTTTTTTGGTGTATAGATCTAGTGTTTACCCCTTTTTTCTCTTCTCTAGTGAAAACCCTAGCACAATAGCCCAAAATGGAACCCCCAAATGAAGGAAGATGTCGTCGATCTATCTATTCCATCTTCCTTGAATTTTCCGGCAAGATTCTTGCCTACAATATCTCCAGCGATAAACGGAAATCCCTAATATTACCGTTTGAATAGCAAGAAGCTATTACAGTGGCACAGGTGTAATTAGTGTTAGTTGTGTAAAATGGGGGTAGTTTTGACTAATATTGCTCAAAAGGGGTTTTGAGAGAATCAAATTTGTTTTGGGTTCTATTCTAAAAGGTATCTTATACAAGGGGGTTATGGCCAAAATTCCCTAAATTAAAATTTTGAAATTCTTAATTAAATGAAATTGTTTTATTTAATTAAGGAAACCCTAATATTGGATATTAGAGTTATTTTAGGAAACTTTATATGTTTCAATTAATTTGATTAATTGAAACTAAATGTCTTAAATGTTAAGACTTAATTAAATTCTAGAAATTTTGTTAAACCTAATGAGATTAGGATGCATTAATAAGATTGATGTAAATCATTCAAGAGAATTACCATAATGCCCATATGTTTTAATGCTTACAGTTTTTCATTACTTTATGCAATGTGATTGTATGTTTGTAATTGGATGATGATTATGGACTATACCCTTTAAACCAATTGTGATTAGCCGTCTTATGAATGGGATGTTATAATTTTCAAGAGTTGTAATTTTATTATGGTGATGTAATTTATTATTTGGGGCTTGCATGCCACCTTCCTCCTCTCTCTATCATTCTCTTATGTACCCTACATTCCCCTTAAGTATCCCTTTCTATACATTATGTAAATGTTATGTAATCGAGAGTGCACTAAGGAGTATGGTGGACCCAAAGGAGTATGATGGAGCCCAACAAGCCAATGGTGGAGACCATCAAGCCAAGGGAGCAGATTAAAGGACTTGAAAGCTTAGAGAAGTGTTTCAGGAAAGCATGCATGTTTCAAATGTGTTATTTTACGATCACCAACGCCCACCTTAGACCTTGGATTCAATCTATTGGCTTGGATTGAATCCTCCTAAAGTCCATAATCATCACAGTGGGAGCTTTTAATGAGATTAATAGTGATAGCTCCAAATCCATAGATCGTTATATGTCTCCTTTTAGGGACTAATATCGATAAGTGGATTATTATTATTATGCTGTTCAGTTTTTTATATTTAGATGCATGAGATGTATGTTAATTTGATGAGACCCTTAAAAACCCCTCTTCTTTTAATATTAAGTTGTAAATGGAGAATACATTAGGGAATGGATTCTTCATTGCCTTCCATCATTATAGGATCATCTAACGTCTCTTAATGTGGGTACCTGGCTGCAGACATGTAGGAGCTACCCATCTTAACGTCTCTTAATGTGCTTATGCGAGGCCATGAGCAAGCCCCAAATAGTAATGTTGGCATTGGTCTTCTTCAGCTGCCTAAGCACTTCATCCTCTTCTTCTTGCAAGCTAGGACGCCTCTGCCCTTCCAAATCTTCCAGCGGATTTTCAGATTCTAGGTGGGGGGGCTTGAAATGACGACCCCCTCTAGTTATATGGTCCAACTCATCATCGCTAGCCCATATGTCATGGACTTCCTCGGAGTCATTCATCAAGCCATCCCATTCTATCATGTCGATGCTCTCCATCTCTATCGGCAAGTCATCCCAACCTGAAGGGACTATCGGCTTATCTGATATCGGACTTGGGCTTGAGTACAGCACATAGTAATCATATTTCCCCGACGCTTCACCTAATAGGCCAACCTGAGGATCCCCTGCTTCATATCTTTCTTTCAGCTCTTGTTGGATAGATTTCTTTGGCAACAACAAAACCTTTTGGTCAATGAGGTCTTGGATGATCTTCTTTAGTATAGAACAAGCCTCGGTGTCATGGCCGGTGCACAGTGGTATTGGCAATATTGGTGAGGGGTTGAGGGCCTTGGCTTTGGTGGAAGTGGCATGATAAGGCTGTTATTGCGGCAAATGGTGAAGAGACGGGTTAAGGTCATGGGGAGCGGAGTGTATTGTCTTATGGGATGGCGAGGGCGAGAGGATTCAACCCCAATGGCATTTATGGTGTTAGGTGGGGGTGTGTTGTTATGTGATGGGAGAGGATTACGGGTGACATTTGGACGGGTTGGTGGTGAAATGACTTGCTTGTCAATGAGGTCTTGGACTTGGTGGCGAAGGCGAATACAGCGATTGGTGGCATGGCCTTTGGATTGGTGGTACTTGCAGTACTCATTCTCATTGTAGCTCTTGGGTAAGGGATTTGGTGGAGGTCTTGGGTCGAGTGGCTTCAATAGGTCACGGCTTATGAGCTTTTCAAGGACTCTTTCGAGTGGCATGAATAGGTCAGTGAATTGGCGAGGTGGGTTGACATCATTGAGAGAAAAGGGTTGGATTGGTTGAGTTATGGTGTTGACCTCGGCATTGTTCTTCCCAGTAAAGTTTGTCTTGCGACTCCTCACTTCCTCAGTCTTGATTGTCCCATCATTGATAGCATCTTCAACCTGCGTGCCAGCCCCAATGAGAGCTTTGAAATTTGGGAAATAGTGGGCAAATAGGTGCTTGTGATACACGGGCAGCAGGTTCTTAACCACTAACTGAATTTGGTCCTCCTCATTCGGCCTATCCGTCATTCTCGACGCCTTTTGTCTCCACCTTGTAATGTAAGCGGAGAAAGTTTCATGAGCCCCTTGCTTGGTAGTTTCTAGGTCCCTTCGACTAACGTCCACCTCTGTGTTATACTTGTAGTGCTCTGAAAACTCATTGCATATGTCTTCCCAAGTTCGGGTTCTATTCTCATCCAAGGATAAGAACCATTTCAAAGCAGAAGTGGCCAAGGTTTCATGGAACATTTGAGCTAAAAGCTCGTCAGTAGCCCCTCGAGGGTGCATAGCTCGCACGTACATCTTCAAATGAGTCTTAGGGCAACCCATCCCATCGAACTTTTCTAACTCCGGCATCTTGAATTGTAGTGGAATACGAGCCGTTAGAAACAGGGATAGAGTCCGCACATCGACCATGTCATCAGCCCTGCGAATCCCTTTTATGGTTCTCTCCAAAGCTTCTACCTTGCTAGCTAACACGGAATCACTGCTAGTACCTTTCCCCTTGGCTTCCCCTTCTAGGTTGGTGACCTCAGGTTTCGAGCTACTTTTCCCCCTTGTCTTGGTGTTCTCATTGGATTGAGGTCCCTCTTCGGTGCCAGCCCCATGAGGTATACCCGAGGAATGGGCCTTAGAGCCATTTTGTTCAAGATCCGCCATCTTCTGTTGGTTCTCTTGAGCCATTTTCAATGCGGTATCGGATGTCTCGGCGGTATGGTCAAGCTTGGCCATGATGGCTTTCAGGCAAGCCTCAAGGTCAAAGTGCCCCTCACTAGTTCTTTCGTCGGCCATGTCTGTCTGATGGGTAGACTCAACACTCACTAGACGCCCTTGTGGATTGCGGATCCAAGCTAGCACGTCTATGGATAGAAAAGTTTTAACCTTTAGCCTAAGGATCTGTCCTAAACCTCCATATTTTCCTTAATGAATTCGGTCTCTACACCATGTTCAATTAATTCATTCCTTTTATCCAATTACCTTTACAGGGGTCATGGATTAAGGGTATGTTTTAAAGAATAGGGCATAGAGTCCTTCAATTAGGTTTAATTAATCCCCTAGGACTAGCACATCACAAACATAGCTTTACATCCTATTTCCTTAATTTATTCCTCCTAACCCATGGCCTTAACGAAGGCTAGGGTTTAAAGGTCTATATTAAGGGCATAAGATATAAAGCCTCACACCACAAACACGGCATAGCATCATTACAAACAATTGTGGGTGCATAAAGGTGAGACCGTAGTGTCCTACAAGTTTGTCTATATGGACTAATGATAAGGGTAGGCTAGGGTCCTTCACTTGCTTGAGCAATCCTTATACCTAACCACATGTGGCATCAGGAACGCCGCGTGGGTCCAGCAGTACGTGATTAACTCATTTAATATACCCAAGGGTACTAGGCAAGAGAGGTTGATAGCTTTCGCCCCAACACATGGAATCAGGAAAACCAAGGTTGAGACTAGGCCGATCGTTGGCAAGGATACATCGAGGGACATCGATCCTAACATGCAAGAGTTTGCGCACACAATGCAATAAATGAAAGCACACAATCAAGCGGATGCAATGTGATTGATTTTAATTAAACATAAGAAATTAACCTAGCCCAATTAAACTTTATAGAGTCTAGCCCACAAATCCCCAGTGGAGTCGCCAAACTGTGAACCCCGGAAATTGGGCCCACAAGGGATTGAAAGAAAATGGGTTTGAAAAAGAAAAAGGAAAGGAGTCGCCACCTTATTTTTTAAAGGAAACAAGGAAAACCCTAAAAATAGTTTGTTTTAAGAAAACAATTTGAATGACTCCATAAAAAAAGGAAAGGCAAAAACCAATCTTTTGAAAACCAAAGAAATCGGGGATTCGGAGGCTAAGTTATGACATGGGAAGGTTCTAGGCAAAGCCTATAGGCACCCATGTCACCCTTTCGGTCTCTCAGTTCATTTGGGCTAAATCAAGATCTTTCCATACAAAAATCAGCAAGTATATCATCACAAGAATTGCATGCATATCATATATTTCATTCATCCATCCATGCATAATAAGCACATAAAAACAGAAAAAGAAAAAGAAGAAAACAAAACAAAAATAAACCTAGGATGCTTGGATCCTAGAACGGACTTGAGCCTCACGAAGAGCACCTACGTACCATGCAGCGAAATACATGGATCAAAGTCCACGTAGTTCGAATAGAATTAGGGTTGAATCCTAATATAAACCTATGGTAAAAACCCTAGGTTTCCTTATTTGAATCAAAAGAGTTGAATATGATAGAAAGTTTGATTTTAGGAAAGAAATCCACAAAATGGAAACTTTAATAAAAACCAGAATTTTATTTATGAAGGAAACCTTTGATTAAACCATAGACTTGTATTAAAAATTAACCCTAGATAGGGAGAAGAGAATGAGTTAAGAAGAAAGGTGAATTGGGGCACCTTCACACCTTACCTGAGCGCAATTACTCCTTACCTGAGCGCAATTACTCCAAACATTAGCTATTTCAGACATAAGCAGCCCTACTTGCCATAGGACAAATACCACACCTATTTGCACCCTTACAAGTGCTCAAAACCATGCGAAAACACTAACATGCAAATCTGGACAGAATAGTATTATGGCCTAAAATCATCCACTAAGCATGCCAATAACAAAAACAGCGAACAATAATAAGTCCTAACATATTCCTAGAACCATATCATGCATAAAAAACCCTAAAACATACTAACATGCATGCAAAAACATCATATTTACTCCATATGAAAAACATATACAGCAAACACGAAGAAAAACCAATAAAAAAGTCTACTTTATCATGCTATATGAAAACAAACACGAAACAATGACTCTAAAACCCTAAACTCACAAATATGCTTAAAAACTCACAAGACATACTTTAATCATGCTAAAACCAAACTAAACAGAAATTATATCATGCATATTAACTAACTAAAGCAATATAACATGATGAAAATCCTAACTCTAACTTGCAATGACACTAATCCTAGCACAAGGACAAATAGGAGCACAAGAATCATAACTATGCATTGAAACCTAAAGGACAGCCCTAAAGCATGCTAAACAGTAGATAAAAAATAGATATTCCATGTATATTAACTAGTTAGAGTGTTAATACATGATAAAAAGGCTACCTTTAACATGCAATAAGCCTAACCCATATGAAAACCTAGTTTAAGCTTGAATAGAGAAGGAGAATACCTTATTCTCTCTCAAACACTCAAGTATTAATGCATAAAGTGGCTCCCCTTGTGTTTGTAATTGTTCGTGGCTCCTCAGGTCTTTAGAGTGAATCAAACCAACACGAATCCTCCTCTTTGTCAAAGTGGTATCACAGCAAAGAGATCCAAACTCACTCAACTTTGAAAAGAAATAGAAAACAAAAAGAGAACAAGAGAAAAGAAAAGTGATTTTCGGCACTTTGCAGCAGCAGCAACTTCAATCGCGTTTTTGGGTATGAAAACGTTGGATTTGGACAAAGCTTGTGAAATACAAAGTTGTATAGAATTGAATTATCTTTCTAACAAGACCAATTTCATCAAATTCTGACTTCGGATGAAAAGGTTATGATTAAACTACGACTGCTGGTTTTCAGAAAATCTGCTGCTGAATTATGACGAATTTCACTCCCTCCAAACCCTCTTCTCCTCTCCCTTGTTTAAAGACATTAAGAGAGTATTTATAGCTGAAATCTGGAGTTTCCCTTTCCTTCCTGGACTAGGTTTCCTTGGAGAATAATCAAAAGGTATTTTATAATGATAAAAGACTTCTAATCTGAATAGGAAAAGGAAATTGTCTTTTATAAAAATTGGGAGACTGACCGCTAACACGCATGCACATGTATCGTATGTGCGTACACACACTCATCACATACGTACACGTGTTAGTGTCATGATAAAAATGGCTAATTTAATAAAATAATTTTCTTTTCATTTTAACCAAAAATCTCATGCTGTGATTCGCACTAATTCTTCAAGGATAATCCATAAATAACCACACTAAACTCATCATCAGGCCATATCAAAATTGAACTTCATGAAACACTTTTGAGGGTAAAATGATGACTAATGAAAGTCAATTTGAAAAGATTTGGTTGGTAATTGTGAGTCAATTAGAGCTAACCCAAGGAAGGGTCAATTAACCAACTTGAACTACATCGAGCCATTTTAATCCCGAGCCATTGACTTACCAAATTGAACCTAGAAATACCTCTTATGCATCCATATGAACTCCAATTGACAATTTGGAGATCATTCCAAGGTCAAATGAAAAGTTTGGGACTTAAAAGACGATTATGCCCCTCAAGTCACAAAAGCTCTTATTATCCCTCAAGATCAACTCCAATTTGAACCAAAATTCATATCCATTGTCCTTGTGACTCTAGAAAACTAATGCAAGTGACTAGACTCAAAAACAAAACAAAAACATGCATGAAATGATGAGCCCTAGTAAGGTGGTGCAAAAATGGGGTGTGACAGTGAGGTATATATTTGGCGAAACATACTTGTGTGAATGATGGGTTTAACTTAACTAGGGAAGTATTCCAATAAACTAACATGTGAGGTGTATGTTCCCTAGAGGCAAAATGATTGGAACTTGCTTATGAAGCAATAGACAAAGAATTGTCTTCTTATTGTGGGTTAGAAGTCAAGAAACTAACATGTGAGGCTTCTAGGTCACAGTGGGACCCCAATCCCCATTAAGGAATGAGATTCCCGAATTCCATTAGAGGGTGTATGGGATTTGATAAAATAGTGGGAGGTACCATATGATTAAAGACCAAATCATAATGGATAAAAATGAAATCTAATTCTCTGTTTATGTAGATTACCTAATTACTCACCTCAAAACCCCTATTTCCTAATATATAGGATATTGATAGTTTGACTAAACCCGATTTCTTTAATTGACTTAGGAAATTGAGAATTGTTCTCAATTTCAAAAGATTGTTTATATGCTATAAGGCCTTTCCTTAAAGGGCCTCCATAAAACATCCTAAGAAGAAAAAGACACTATGCACAATTGGCATTTTGTTGCCATGCTATATGATAGTATTGATGACTAATGAACTTCAGAAGCAAAATTGGTCAATGCAAGTGCCTTTAATGTCCTGCATCACATACAAAGGTTGTATGGTGAGTAAAATAATACTATAAAGTATAGTACTTATAAAGGACCTCTTCTGGACTAGAATGTAATAAACGTTGTTTATTTGAAAATGATTAATCACATAGAATTGCTTGAAAAGCTAGATGTGATTTAAAATGGAAGCATAGAGAGAAGCAAGTCTTGAAAAGTCAAAGACAAAGAAATATAATTATTTTGTAGTAAATATAAGGTATTGAAAAGGGAACTTGATAAAGTATCAATTTTCCTAGAAGAACCAAACTTTTGAAGTTTTGGTTCATGCTCTAAACTAAATTGTTGGTTAATTCTGCTTCTTGATTGTTGGATTCTAGTGTAATCTAAATGGAAGCAGAAAGTTAAGTAGATAATAAGTTACCTTTTAAAATTTTAATAGAGCAAGAGTTGCTAGATTAATTTTGGAACTTATTTCTTAACTAGGTCATTTAGAACAATCTAGAAATTTGATTTCTGAATTTAAATGACTAATTAGAGCGAATGCAAAGTATTCTAAGAATACAAGAGATGTAGAAACTCTCATTTAAATGTAGCAAACATGACTTGGTTATGAGATGACCAAGTCCATTTTTACTTGGTGAAGTGAAAGAGTTCCATTTATAATTTGACTAGTACATTGTGATGCATATAGTCATATAGAGCATGTATTCAATTACAGTAGACTCCTCTTAGAATACCATAGCTCAATGGTGAATCTAAGAGAATGAATTGAACCCTATTAAGATATGGTTTGATCCATGATGAGCTTTACTAATGTATCCATCTAGGATATACCTTAAAATTGCTACATATTGATAATTTAGGGTTCAATCCAGTTTTATCCCAATTATATTAGATATGATATGGGAAGAAAACTAACTTAAAGATGTTAAGGCTTGGGATTGTGCTACGTATGTCTAGAGACATAATGTAGACAATTTGGAAATAAGGTCAAGTTAGTGTTGAATTGTGGTATATCCCAAAGAGTGGTTGGGATAGTATTTCTATTACCCTAATAAACAAAAGTTGTCCATTAGGATGTTTGCTGGATTTTCTTGAGAAAGAGTTCATTCAAGAAAGATGCAAAAGTAGATAGAATTGACAGAATTGTCTGTAAAGCCACAAACCAATAAAGATCCAACTCTTGCCCCTGTTGAGGCAAAACCTTTGATTACACCACAGTCCTTTCATAGATCAAATTGGATATTCTTTAACATAAGAGAGATATTGTATCTCTATTAGAATGTAAAAGAATTGTTCTTTGGTGATAAAGATCACTAATATAATCCTATTGATTATGATTAGGCGATGTTTGACATAAACTCGAGAAATGACTAAGAGTCATTAAATCCGACATGGTTAGGTAGAGACCTAGAAGGCTAGGCTATTTGAGTATGTTTCAACATAGGCAAAAAGTTGTCTATAAAGAAAGTTGTTTGATAATAGTTATGTTGAAATCCATTTAGATCTTGTTATCTACAAACACACATTTTGAATATGAGATATGTCAAAAAGGATATAAAGATGTTATATCCAATGGTGAAAAACCATAAAAGTGTGTTATTTATAGAAGTCTATTAATAGATTACAAGATTCTCATAATTAGAACATCTATAAAGTTGAAGTAATCAAATTGTTTGATTTCTCTCATTATATAGATGGACCATGAGTGTAAAAAAGGTTAGTGGGAGTGCGATCAATTTTTCTTTATCCTATCAATAAGATGACATCCTTATCATTATGAATGATATATGAATGTTATCTAATATGAAGTTTTAGTTTTTGAGAAAACTTCATCATAAAAGATTTGGCAGAAGCATCCAACAAGATCTATAGAGATAGATCATATAGATTGCTAAGTATCTCCAAATCATTAAACATAGTTAAAATGTTGAAGGAGTCCAACATGGAGAATTCCAAGGGAAGTCTGATTTACTTCAGATAAGAATTCATTATTCAAGGGCATCTGCCCTAGGATAACACAAGTAAGGTTTTTAAAGTGTTAAGAAGCCTTATTCTACACTATGTATTAAACCTGATATCTATTATGTTGTAGTTGTTACAAATAGTTATCAGTCAATTCAAATTTGGAATATTGGATTGTATATGGAAATTGTAAACTCATAGTAGATGGGTATATGGATTTGGATATAATCCATATGGGGTATAT
Organism: Liquidambar formosana; assembly: GCA_039720395.1. Lineage (NCBI taxonomy): Eukaryota > Viridiplantae > Streptophyta > Magnoliopsida > Saxifragales > Altingiaceae > Liquidambar > Liquidambar formosana. The sequence continues at coordinate 23,102,564 of CM077821.1, forward strand.
TTTATATTCACTTCAGTTGGTGAAATACTTAATGGAAGAACTGTATAAAAGATACAATGGATTCCATTATTGAGGATGAATTAATTGTCGCATTATCTAGGAGACTGTTTGGATCAATAAGTTCATTTAGAACTTGGAGTTGTTCCTTCCATTGAGTTGCCCATACCTTGTTTTGTGACAATAATGGGTCTATAGCTCAAGCATAAGAACCTCGGTCTCATCAAAAGTCCAAACACATAGAGCGGCAATTCCAAGTGATTAGAGGAATCATTGGAAGAGGTAGATACATTACAGAAGATATTATCTACATAAGTTTTTGTAGACTTACTGACTAAAGCTTTAAAACATAATTGGTTATGTCTAAGACCAACACCTTGAGAAGATGAGTATGAGATACTTAGTCGATTGGCTTTAGTGCAAGTGGGAGATTGTTAGGATTATGCCCTAGAGCCAATCATAGAGATGATTGTTTAGGGATTAGGAACAATCATTTGATTTCATTTAGGTATGTCACATTTATTATTGATTTAATAAAAGGGCTTATTCTATTATGTTTATATGCATAATTTATATTTACATAATATGTCCATGGAGTTAGAGTTGAGAATATGAAATCACATCAAAGTGTTGTAATTTTGAGACTGTAAATATATCTCTGTACTAAACTCTTAAAGCATTCCTAGTTGAAGGTTCACTATGATGGACAATAATGAACCATAGGACTAGCACTTGTTAGGTTGACTCTATAGGAGGATAGCTAGTCTCAAGCTATTTGTGTGAGACACTACAACCAACAAGTGGGTGCCTATTACGAGAATAGGTACACTGAATGTGACCAAAGATATGAGATAAACTGAATGGAGTTTTATCCTGCCTGTCAATCAGTTTTTCATTATTATAGTGGTACAAGTAATCCTTAGACTTGAGACACCATAGTTATCTTATGCATATAGCTTTAGAAGTTTGATAACACTAAGTGCAAATCCTATTCAGGGGTTTGCAAAGGTGTTCATTGGCCCTACTGCTATGTGCATAAAGGCATGTGAGTGATCAACAAGGGATCCATCACTCTCAAGAAAAAGAGAGAGAATGTCTCATATAACATTCATAATATAACTCATTAAATCCATGGCCATGGTAAGATAAATGTGGAAAAGAGTTTCCATGAGTTCGTCAATGAGTTGATATTCATGATTGAGTATAAAGTAATTAAACTAGGGACTTGATAGACTTCCATGTCCTATTAGTTTAATTGGAGACATTGTGTTGAAGGAAGGATGCAATTGTAACCCATAAACTATAACACAAGGGTTCTTTGTTAGATACTTATTCACCTCATTAAGGACAACACCATGAACCATATGCTAGGTGTTATTCATGGTAGTAGAAGCTCTAATTGATATAAGTGAGTTATAATCAATTAGGGAATTGGAAGGAGTTCCAATTAGACCCTAAATGGAAAGAGTTCCATTGTGCACACCTCTTGCTATTCCTACTACTTGATGATGTGAACCCAATGGGTCACACACTGATCATGCAAGAAGAGTTTTAAAGTCTATGAGAGAAAGGGTTTTAGTGCATAAAGAATAGTTCTTTATAGGTCTATTTGTATTTGATACAAATAATAGGGGTTAATGTGTAATTAAGTGTAATTACACATAACCCTATTAGGGTTTCTTCCCCATGGCCAGCCCCCTTTAGTGGGCTGCATATATAAGTCACACTTATGTGTGACATGGCATAATGCTTGCACACTCCCAACCCTAGCCGTCCAAAGAGTTGGAGGCTCTCTTCTCTCTCTCTCTCTCTTCTCCACCTCTAGCAACAACAAGGAAGAAGAAAGAAAAGGCTTGAAGCTCTAGCTAGGTGTGGATACTGTTGGAGGCAGCACACTTAGGCTGCTCATTCACCGCTGTCCGGATTCAAAGCTTGGAGCAAAAAGGAGAAGACATTTAAACTGTAAGTGTTCTAACCCTCTTCGTAGTTAGGGTTGGATTTTGTATTATGCATAGTTAGATTCATAGGATTGAGAATCGTAGGAAAAATTTTTATATTCCACACTTCTATTTTTCGCTCTTGTTCGATTCCCAACACAGACATGTAAGAGCTACCCATATTAAAGACTTTACTTAAAACTATCACATATGAGATATCATGGGGTGTAAAAACCAGTATATACAAAGAAACTATCATGCGAGGTATATATTAGGCCGAGCATACCTGTGCAAATGATGGGTTTGACTTAACTAGGAGAGTATTCTAAGAAACTAACGTGTGAGGTGTATATTCCCTAGAGGCAAAACGATTAGAACTTGCTTATGAAGCAATAGACAAAGAGTTGTCTTTTTGTTGTGGTCTAGAAGTCAAGAAACTAACATGTGAGGTTTCTAGGTCACAATAGGACCCCAATCCCCATTAGGAATGAGATTCCCAAATTCCATTAGAGGGTGTATGGAATTTGATAAAATAGTGGGAGGTACCATATGATTAAAGACCCAATCATTATGGATAAAAATGAAATCTAATTCTCTGTTTATGTAGATTACCTAATTACTCACCTCAAAACCCCTATTTCCTAAAATACAGGATATTGATAGTTTGATTGAACCCAATTTCTTTGATTGACTTAGGAAATTGAGAATCGTTCTCAATTTCAAAAGATTGTTTATATGCTATTAGGCCTTTTCTAAAGGCCCTCCATAAAACATCCTAAGAAGAAAAAGACACTATGCACAATTGGCATCTTGTTGCCATGCTATATGATAGTATTGATGACTAATGAGTTTCAGAAACAAAATTAGTCAATGTAAGTGCCTTTGATGTCCTACATCACATACAAAGGTTGTATAATGAGTAAAATAATACTATAAAGTATAGTACTTATAAAGGACTTCTTCTAGACTAGGATGCAATAAAGGTTGTTTATTAATAATCGTTCTTTTGAAAAATGATTAATCACATAGAATAGCTTGAGAAGCTAGATGTAATTTAAAAATGGAAGCATAGAGGGATGCAAGTCTTGAAAAGTCAAAGAGAAAGAAATATAATTATTTTGTAGTAAACATAAGGTATTGTAAAGGGAACTTGATAAAGTATCAGTTTTCCTAGAAGAACCAAACTTTTGAAGTTTTGGTTCATGCTCTAAACTAAATTCTTGGTTACTTCTGCTTATTGGTTTTTGAACTCTAGTGTAATCTAAATGGAAGCAGAAAGTTAAGTAGATAATGAATTACCTTTAAAAATTTTAATAGAGCAAGAATTGCTGGATTAATTTTGTAACTTATTTCTTGACTTGGTCATTTAAAAAATTCAAGAAATTTGATTTCTGAATTTGAATGACTATCAAAATTTAGAGCTTAACGATAAGAATGCAATGTATTCAATGAATATAAGAGATGTAGAGACTCTCATTTAAATGTAGCAATTATGACTTGGTTATGAGATGACCAAGCCCATCTTTTACTTGGTGAAGTGAAAGAGTTACATTTATAATTTGACTAATACATTGTGATGCATATAGTTATATAGAGCATGCATTCAATTACAGTAGACTCCCTTTAGAATACTATAGCTCAATCGTGAATCTAAGAGAACAAATTGAACCCTATTAAGATATGGTTTGATCCATGATGAGTTTAACAAATGTATCCATCTAGAATATACCTTAAAACTGCTACATATTGATAATTTAGGGTTCACTCCAATTTTGTCCTAAATATATTATATCAGATATGATATGGGAAGAGACCCAATTTAAAGAAGTTAAGGCTTGGGATTGTGCTATGTATGTCTAGAGACATAATGTAGACAATCTGGAAATAAGGTCAAGTAAGTATTGAATTGTGGTATATCCCAAGAGTGGTTGGGATAGTATTTCTATTACCCTAATAAACAAAAGTTGTCTATTAGTATATATTGCTGGATTTTCTTGAGAAAGAGTTCATTCAAGAAAGATGCAAAAATAGATTGATAGAACTCACAGAATTGTTTGTAAAGCCACAAACCAACAAAAATCCAACCCTTACCCCTGTTGAGTCAAAAACCTTTAATTACACCACAGTCCTTTCATAGATCAAATTAGATATTTTTCAATATATAAGAGATACGGTATCTCTATTAATTGTTCTCTGGTGATAAAGATCACCAAAATAATCCTATTGATTATGATTAGGCGATGTTTGACATCAAGTCAAGAAATGACTAAGAGTCATTAAATCCAATATGGTTAGGTAGAGACCTAAAAGGCTAGGCTATTTAAGAAAGTTTCAACATAGGCAAAAATTTGTCTATAAAGAAACTTGTTTGATAATAGTTATGATGATCTTGTTATCTATAAACACACATTTTGAATATGAGATATGTAAAAAGGATATAAAGATGTTATATCCAATGGTGAAAAATCATAAAAGTGTGTAATTTATAGAAGTCTATTAATAGACTATAAGATTCTCGTAATTGGAACATCTATAAAATTGAAATAATCAAATTGTTTGATTTTCCTCATTGTATGGATGGACCATGAGTGTATAAAAGGTTAGTGGGAGTGCGATCGTTTTTTCTTTATCCTAAAAATAGATGACATCCTAACCATTTGAAATGATATAGGAATATTATCTAATATGAAGTTTTAGTTTTTGAGAAAAACTTCTTTATAAAGGATTTGGCAGAAGCATCCAACAAGATCTATAGAGATAGATCATGTAGATTGCAAAGTATCTCCAAATCAGAGTACATAGTTGAAATGTTAAAGGAGTTCAACATATAGAATTCCAAAAGAGATCTGATTTGCTTCAAATATGGAATTCAAGGACACCAGTCCTCTAATAGCATAAAGAAAGGTTTTTAAAGTGTTAAAAAGGCTCATTCTGCACTATGCATTGAACTTTATATCTATCATGTTGTAAATGTTACAAATAGCTATCAGTCAATCTAAATTTGGAATATTAAATTAAATATGGAAATTGTTGCTCATAGTTAATGGGTATATGGATTTAGATTTAATCCATATGGGGTATGTTGGGAATCGAACTAGGGAGGAAAACTACAAAGGCGGAATTAAAATTTTCCTACGATTCCCAAACCCATGAATCCGATTATGCATAATACAAAAACATAAACCCTAACTACCAAGAGAGTTGGGATTACTTACAGTTGATTAATGTCTTCTCCTTTATGCTCCAAGCTTTGTCTTCTCCTTTTTGCTCTAAGCTTTGTCTCCGAACAGCGGTGAATAAGCAGCCCAAGTGTGCTGCCTCCAACGGTATCCACACTTAGCTTGAGCTTGAAATCCTTTCCTTCTTCTTCCTTGTTGTTGCTAGAGGTGGAGAAGAGGGAGAGAGAGAGAGAGAGCCTCCTATGAATTTCGGCCAGCACTTGGAGGAGTGAATTATGTTTCAAGTGATTTTTCATCACATCACATGTGAGGCTATATATAGCCCACTAATAGGGCCGGCTCTAGTGAGGAATCCTATTCCTCATATGAGTTAAGTTGTAATTATACATAATTGCAACTTAACCCCTCTAATTTATGTCCCATATAAATTTGCCCCTTAAGATCAATTCTTTTATTCACTTATGCCCTTTCTCTCATAGACTTTCAAGCTCTCTTAGCATGATCAGTGTGTGACCCATTGGGTTCGCATCATCAAGTAGTAGGAATAGCACATGTTGTGCACAATGGAACACTTTCCATTAAAGGGTCTAATTGAAACTCCTTTCAATTCCCTAATTGATTATAACTCATTTATATCAATTAGGGCTTTTACTAACCATGAGTAACACCTAGCATATGGCTCATGGTGTGGTCCTTAATGAGGTGAATAGTCATTTACAAAGAACCCTTCTGTTATAGTTTATAGGTTACAATTCCATCCTTCCATCAACACAATGTCTCCAATTGAACTAATAGGACATGGAAGTCTATCAAGTCCTGTGGACCCCAGAAAGTGGCCCACAAGGCGATTGAAAAAGAAGATTAGATTTCATTTTTAATCCATAATGATCGGGTCTTTAATCATATGGTACCTCCCACTATTTTATCAAATTCCATACACCCTCTAATGGAATTCAGGAATCTTATTCCTAATGGGGATTGGGGTCCCACTATGACCTAGAAGCCTCACATGTTAGTTTTTTGACTTCTAACCCACAGTAAGAAGACAACTCTTTGTCTATTGCTTCAAAAGCAAGTTCCAATCATTTTGACTCTAGGGTACATACTCCTCATATCTTAGTTTCTTGGAATACTTCCCTAGTTAAGTTAAGCCTATCATTCACACAGGTATGTTTCACCAAATATATACCTCACATGTTAGTTTCTTGGTATATACCAGCTTAGGCACCCCATGATATCTACATATGTGATAGTTTCAAGTAATGTCTTTAATATGGGTAGCTCCTACATGTCTGTAGCCAAGTACCCACATTAAGGGATGTTAGATGATCCTATAATGATGGAAGGCAATGAAGAATCCATTCCCTAATGTATTCTCCATTTCCAACTTAATATTAAAAGAGAAGGGTTTTAAAGGTCTCATCAAATTAACTAATCTAACATACATCTCATGCATTTAAATAAGAAATATATAACAACATTATATATATGTAATCCACTTATCGATATTAGTCCCTATAAGGTGACATATAACGATCTTTGGATTTGGAGCTATCTCTATTAATCTCATTAAAAGCTCCCACTATGATGATTATGAACTTTAAGAAGATTCAATCCAAGCCAATGAATTGAATCCAAGGTCTAAGGTGGGTGCAGGTGATCGTAAAACATTCATTCAAAACATAGCATGCTCTCTTGAAAATCTTCTCCAAGCTTTCAAGTCCTTTAATCTCTTCCATTAGCTTGATGGTCTCCACCATATGCTTGTTAGGCTCCACCATGCTCCTTTAGGTCCACCATGCTCCTTAGTGCGCTCTCGATTACATAACATTTACATAATTTAAAGAAAGTGATACATAAGGGGAATGTGGGGTACATAAGAGAATGATAGAAGAGAATGATAGAGAGAGAGAAGAAGGTGGCATGCAAGCCCCAATAAATAATACATCACCATAATTAAATTACAACTCTTGAAAATAATACAACCCATTTATAAGACGACCAATCACAATTGGTTTAAGGGGTATAGTCCATAATCATCATCCATCCATAACCATACAATCATATTGCATAATAAAGGAAATAACTGTAAGCAATAAACATATGGGCATTCATGGTAACTCTATTGATTGGTTTTCATTAATCTCATTAATGTGTCCTAATCTTATTAGGAGATGCATAAGTTCCTTAATTAATTAAGTCTTAACATTTAAGACGTTTAATTTCAATTAATCAAATCAATTGAAACATTTAAAGTCCCCTAATTAAACTCTAATATCAAATATTAGGGTTTCTTTAATTAAACAAAACAATTTCATTTAATTAAAATTTCTAGATTTTAATTTAATCCTAGATTGTGTTTTAAACCATTTAAACATTATAAAATTAATCACCATTAATTAAATAATCAATTTCGGAATTATATAAAATCATTTCATTAATGAATTAGTGCATTAGGGTTTCCTAAAACCCTAAACCCTAAGTGCATTAACTCTAAACCCTAAGTGTAACCCTAATGCATTAAATGCCTTATGATTGGTCAATTAATGACCAATCATTTAAACCCTAGGTTTATATGGTATTAATTATTAGGATTAGGGTTTAATTAATGCCACTTAGGATATTAATTACACCTAATTAATATGCACCAATTAGGGTTTCTAAAACCCTAAACCTTAAACCTATTAAATGCCAATGATTAATTACTAAACCAATAATGATCACTGTCACACCCCATTTTTGCACCACCTTACTAGGGCTCATCATTCCATGCATGTTTTTGTTTTCTTTTTGAGTCTAGTCACTTGCATTAGTTTTCTAGAGTCACAAGGACAATGGATATGAATTTTGGTTCAAATTGGAGTTGATCTTGAGGGATAATAAGAGCTTTTGTGACTTGAGGGGCATAATCGTCTTTTAAGTCCCAAACTTTTCATTTGACCTTGAAATGATCTCCAAATTGTCAATTGGAGTTCATATGGATGCATAAGAGGTATTTCTAGGTTCAATTTGGTAAGTCAATGGCTCGGGATTAAAATGGCTCGATGTAGTTCAAGTTGGTTAATTGACCCTTCCTTGGGTTAGCTCTAATGGACTCACAATTACCAACCAAATCTTTTCAAATTGACTTTCATTAGTCATCATTTTACCCTCAAAAGTGTTTCATGAAGTTCAATTTTGATATGGCCTGATGATGAGTTTAGTGTGGTTATTTACGGATTATCCTTGAAGAATTAGTGCGAATCACAGCATGAGATTTTTGGTTAAAATGAAAAGAAAATTATTTTATTAAATTAGCCATTTTTATCATGACACTAACACGTGTACGTATGTGATGAGTGTGTGTACGCACATACGATACATGTGCATGCGTGTTAGCGGTCAGTCTCCCAATTTTTATAAAAGACAATTTCCTTTTCCTATTCAGATTAGAAGTCTTTTATCATTATAAAATACCTTTTGATTATTCTCCAAAGAAACCTAGTCCAGGAAGGAAAGGGAAACTCCAGATTTCAGCTATAAATACTCTCTTAATGTCTTTAAACAAAAGAGGAGGAGAAGAGGGTTTGGAGGGAGTGAAATTCGTCATAATTCAGCAGCAGATTTTCTGAAAACCAGCAGTCGTATTTTAATCATAACTTTTTCATCCGAAGTCAGAATTTGATGAAATTGGTCTTGTTAGAAAGATAATTCAATTCTCTACAACTTTGTATTTCACAAACTCTGTCCAAATCCAACGTTTTCATACCCAAAAACGCGATTGAAGTTGCTGCTGCTGCAAAGTGACGAAAATCACTTTTCTTTTCTCTTGTTCTCTTTTTGTTTTCTATTTCTTTTCAAGGTTGAGTGAGTTTTGATCTCTTTGCTGTGATACCACTTTGACAAAGAGGAGGATTCGTGTTGGTTTGATTCACTCTAAAGACCTGAGGAGCCACGAACAATTACAAACACAAGGAAGGCCCTTCCTAAGGTATTCTCCTTCTCTATTCAAGCTTAAACTAGGTTCTCATATGGGTTAGGCTTATTGCATGTTAAAGGTAACTTTTTTATCATGTATTAACACTCTAGCTAGTTAATATACATGGAATATCTATTGTTTATCTACTGTTTAGCATGCTTTAGGGCTGTCCTTTAGGTTTCAATGCATAGTTATGATTCTTGTGCTCCTATTTGTCCTTGTGCTAGGATTAGTGTCATTGCATGTTAGAGTTAGGATTTTTATCATGTTATATTGCTTTAGTTAGTTAATATGCATGATATAATTTCTGTTTAGTTTGGTTTTAGCATGATTAAAGTATGTCTTGTGAGTTTTTAAGCATATTTGTGAGTTTAGGGTTTTAGAGTCATTGTTTCGTGTTTGTTTTCATATAGCATGATAAAGTAGACTTTTTTATTGGTTTTTCTTCGTGTTTGCTGTATATGTTTTTCATATGGAGTAAATATGATGTTTTAGGGTTTTTTATGCATGATATGGTTCTAAGAATATGTTAGGACTTATTATTGTTCGCTGTTTTGCTGTTAGCATGCTTAGTGGATGATTTTTAGGCCATGATACTATTCTGTCCAGATTTGCATATCATTGTTTTTGCATGGTTTTGAGCACTTGTAAGGGTGCAAATAGGTGTGGTATTTGTCCTATGGCAAATAGGGCTGCTCATGTCTGAAATGGCTAATGTTTGGAGCTAATTGCGCTCAGGTAAGTGGGTGTGAAGGTGCCCCAATTCACCTTTCTTCTTAACTCATTCTCTTCTCCCTATCTAGGGTTAATTTTTAATACAAGTCTATGGTTTAATCAAAGGTTTCCTTCATAAATAAAATTCTGGTTTTTATTAAAGTTTCCATTTTATGGAGTTCTTTCTAAAATCAAACTTTCTATCAAATTCAACTCTCTTGATCAAATAAGGAAACCTAGGGTTTTAACCATAGGTTTATATTAGGTCTTAACCCTAATTCTAATCGAACTACGTGGACTTTGATCCATGTATTTCGTTGCTTGGTACGTAGGCACTCTTCGTGAGGCTCAAGTCCGTTCTAGGATCCAAGCATCCTAGGTTTATTTTTGTTTTCTTTTCTTCTTTTTCTTTTTCTGTTTTTATGCGCTTATTATGCATGGATGGATGAATGAAATATATGATATGCATGCAATTCTTGTGATGATATACTTGCTGATTTTTGTATGGAAAGATCTTGATTTAGTCCAAATGAACTGAGAGACCGAAAGGGTGACATGGGTGCCTATAGGCTTTGCCTAGAACCTTCCCATGTCATAACTTAGCCTCCGAATCCCCGATTTCTTTGGTTTTCAAAAGATTGGTTTTTGCCTTTCCTTTTTTATGGAGTCATTCAAATTGTTTTCCTAAAACAAACTATTTTTAGGGTTTTCCTTGTTTCCTTTAAAAAATAAGGTGGCGACTCCTTTCCTTTTTCTTTTTCAAACCCATTTTCTTTCAATCCCTTGTGGGCCCAATTTCCGGGGTTCACAGTTTGGCGACTCCACTGGGGATTTGTGGGCTAGACTCTATAAAGTTTAAATGGGCTAGGTTAATTTCTTATGTTTAATTAAAATCAATCACATTGCATTCGCTTGATTGTGTGCTTTCATTTATTGCATTATGTGCGCAAACTCTTGCATGTTAGGATCGATGTCCCTCGATGTATCCTTGCCAACGATCGGCCTAGTCTCAACCTTGGTTTTCCTGATTCCATGTGTTGGGGCGAAAGCTATCAACCTCTCTTGCCTAGTACCCTTGGGCTTGCCCTTGGGTATATTAAATGAGTTAATCACGTACTGCTGGACCCACGCGGCGTTCCTGATGCCACATGTGGTTAGGTATAAGGATTGCTCAAGCAAGTGAAGGACCCTAGCCTACCCTTATCATTAGTCCATATAGACAGACTTGTAGGACACTACGGTCTCACCTTTATGCACCCACAATTGTTTGTAATGATGCTATGCTGTGTTTGTGGTGTGAGGCTTTATATCTTATGCCCTTAATATAGACCTTTAAACCCTAGCCTTCGTTAAGGCCATGGGTTAGGAGGAATAAATTAAGGAAATAGGATGTAAAGCTATGTTTGTGATGTGCTAGTCCTAGGGGATTAATTAAACCTAATTGAAGGACTCTATGCCCTATTCTTTAAAACATACCCTTAATCCATGACCCCTGTAAAGGTAATTGGATAAAAGGAATGAATTAATTGAACATGGTGTAGAGACCGAATTCATTAAGGAAAATATGGAGGTTTAGGACAGATCCTTAGGCTAAAGGTTAAAACTTTTCTATCCATAGACGTGCTGGCTTGGATCCGCAATCCACAAGGGCGTCTAGTGAGTGTTGAGTCTACCCATCAGACAGACATGGCCGACGAAAGAACTAGTGAGGGGCACTTTGACCTTGAGGCTTGCCTGAAAGCCATCATGACCAAGCTTGACCATACCGCCGAGACATCCGATACCGCATTGAAAATGGCTCAAGAGAACCAACAGAAGATGGCGGATCTTGAACAAAATGGCTCTAAGGCCCATTCCTCGGGTATACCTCATGGGGCTGGCACCGAAGAGGGACCTCAATCCAATGAGAACACCAAGACAAGGGGGGAAAGTAGCTCGAAACCTGAGGTCACCAACCTAGAAGGGGAAGCCAAGGGGAAAGGTACTAGTAGTGATTCCGTGTTAGCTAGCAAGGTAGAAGCTTTGGAGAGAACCATAAAAGGGATTCGCAGGGCTGATGACATGGTCGATGTGCGGACTCTATCCCTGTTTCCAACGGCTCGTATTCCACTACAATTCAAGATGCCGGAGTTAGAAAAGTTCGATGGGACGGGTTGCCCTAAGACTCATTTGAAGATGTACGTGCGAGCTATGCACCCTCGAGGGGCTACTGACGAGCTTTTAGCTCAAATGTTCCATGAAACCTTGGCCACTTCTGCTTTGAAATGGTTCTTATCCTTGGATGAGAATAGAACCCGAACTTGGGAAGACATATGCAATGAGTTTTCAGAGCACTACAAGTATAACACAGAGGTGGACGTTACTCGAAGGGACCTAGAAACTACCAAGCAAGGGGCTCATGAAACTTTCTCCGCTTACATTACAAGGTGGAGACAAAAGGCGTCGAGAATGACGGATAGGCCGAATGAGGAGGACCAAATTCAGTTAGTGGTTAAGAACCTGCTGCCCATGTATCACAAGCACCTATTTGCCCACTATTTCCCAAATTTCAAAGCTCTCATTGGGGTTGGCACGCAGGTTGAAGATGCTATCAATGATGGGACAATCAAGACTAAGGAAGTGAGGAGTCGCAAGACAAACTTTACTGGGAAGAACAATGCCGAGGTCAACACCATAACTCAACCAATCCAACCCTTTTCTCTCAATGATGTCAACCCACCTCGCCAATTCACTGACCTATTCATGCCACTCGAAAGAGTCCTTGAAAAGCTCATAAGTCGTGACCTATTGAAGCCACTCGACCCAAGACCTCCACCAAATCCCTTACCCAAGAGCTACAATGAGAATGAGTACTGCAAGTACCACCAATCCAAAGGCCATGCCACCAATCGCTGTATTCGCCTTCGCCACCAAGTCCAAGACCTCATTGACAAGCAAGTCATTTCACCACCAACCCGTCCAAATGTCACCCGTAATCCTCTCCCATCACACAACAACACACCCCCACCTAACACCATAAATGCCATTGGGGTTGAATCCTCTCGCCCTCGCCATCCCATAAGACAATACACTCCGCTCCCCATGACCTTAACCCGTCTCTTCACCATTTGCCGCAATAACAGCCTTATCATGCCACTTCCACCAAAGCCAAGACCATCAACCCCTCACCAATATTGCCAATACCATCGTGCACCCGGCCATGACACCGAGGCTTGTTTTATACTAAAGAAGATCATCCAAGACCTCATTGACCAAAAGGTTTTGTTGTTGCCAAAGAAATCTATCCAACAAGAGCTGAAAGAAAGATATGAAGCAGGGGATCCTCAGGTTGGCCTATTAGGTGAAGCGTCGGGGAAATATGATTACTATGTGCTGTACTCAAGCCCAAGTCCGATATCAGATGAGCCGATAGTCCCTTCAGGTTGGGATGACTTGCCGACAGAGATGGAGAGCATCGACATGATAGAATGGGATGACTTGATGAATAACTCCGAGGAAGTCCATGACATATGGGCTAGCGATGATGAGTTGGACCATATAACTAGAGGGGGTCGTCATTTCAAGCCCCCCCACCTAGAATCTGAAAATTCGTTGGAAGATTTGGAAGGGCAGAGGCGTCCTAGCTTACAAGAAGAAGAGGATGAAGTGCTTAGGCAGCTGAAGAAGACCAATGCCAACATTACTATTTGGGGCTTGCTCATGGCCTCGCATAAGTACAGACAGACCGTGTTGAAACTGTTGAATCAGATACAAGTGCCTGTTGACACATCCCCCGAGGGATTGGTACATTTGGTGAATCCAACTCCCAAGAACTCAACCATCGTGTTCACCGATGTAGACCTACCTAAAAGCGGGCTGAGCCATTCTCAAGCTCTCTATGTGACCGTTGACACTATGGGGAAGAGGGTTCCCACCGTTCTTATCGACAATGGGTCCGCACTGAATGTATGTCCTCTCCGAACTGCCACTGTTTTGGGTTTGGGACCCACTGATTTCACGCCATCCGGGCAGACCGTAAGAGCTTATGACAACACCCGCCGAGAAGTAATAGGGGTAGTTACTTTGCCTCTTATCATGGGACCCACTGAATTTAGGGTGGAATTCCAAGTGTTGGATGTGCCGTCATGTTTCAACTTGCTGTTAGGCCGACCTTGGATCCATCCTGCTGGGGTTGTGCCATCTTCACTCCATCAAAAGGTGAAGTTTCCTTATGAAGGAGCCATAGTAACGCTTCAAGGGGACTATGAATTGAAACTCGCAGGTGTGCCTATATGTGAGATACAACCCGAATCAGCAGCGATACCGCTTTCTGGGTTTGACTATGTCCAATGCATTGAGAAAGAGCTCGAAAAGGGTGAATTAATACCCTTGGACTTTTGCCCCCATGGCAACATGCATGTTGGTGAAATCATGAGAAGGATGAGTTTCTTTCCAGGCATGGGGCTAGGGCGTCGCCAACAAGGGATCCCTACGTCTATTCAAAGCCGTGTCACCTCATATACTTTTGGGTTAGGATATGAGCCCTCCAAAAATGATTATGCGGAAATGCTGAAGAGGAACAAAGAGAAAGTAAGAGCCAAAGCCGAGGGAAGGGTGCCAGACCTGAAGATCTCGCCATATCGACCTACTTTGAATGGTTACTTCGTCAAAAAAGGGGATGATTTTCTATATTGCGGGTTTCCAGAGCCCACCTTTGACCAAGCTACCAAGATCCGAGTTCCGGGTTTTGAAATCTTCTTCACCGAATGGTATCCAATCACAGTTGAAATGGTGGATGATGAAGCCATCAATGATGAGTTCTGGGAAAAGAAAGAGGAAGACTGGGCAGAGAACCTTGATGCGGGGGCTATGACTGAAATGTTCCAAGACATGATCCTCACCGTGGAAGACTCGACCATTGAAGAACTCCAGGGTTCATCCATTAGCCATGCTACCGTGCCATTCCTGAATTGGTACCTTGAATGCGGTGTCATTGCAGAGATCCATGAAGAAGAAGACCTTGGCCTACCTGATAGCAGCTTGTAGGTGTCTTAGTTTAGTAATATTTCCCTAATTCAATAAGATGTATCTACTTTACTCACTTTGTGGAGTCATAGTATTGATATAGATTTGTTTGTTTTCCTTCTTTCTTTTGTGTGTCATTCCCATTATTCCTAGTCAATAAAGTGTGCTTTCTTTCTCTATATATGCAGTGTCTCTTTTCTCTCCTCTATGGATATTTATGGCATGGATATAGATCCTAAGAACGATGTCCCCCCGGAGCTCGTTGAGCAAAGGAAAAGGGGAGTCACCGAACCTAATATGGATGAATTGGAATCAATCAACTTAGGAACGAATGAATTGCCAAGAATAGTTAAAATTGGGAAAACCCTCTCCCCCTGTTGAAAAAGAAAAGATGATCTCCCTCTTGAAAGCCAACATTATGGCTTTTGCATGGTCTTATGAAGACATGCCTGGCATCGACCCCGATATTGTGCAACACTATATCCCCACTAATTCCCTAAAGAAGCCGGTAAAGCAGAAACTCAGAAGATTAAAACCAGAATGGGCTCTAAAAGTAAAAGAAGAGGTAACTAAACAACTAGACGCGGGTTTCCTCCAAGTTGTGGAGTACCCCGAATGGTTGTCGAATATAGTGCCTATGCCTAAAAAAGATGGGAAAGTGAGGATGTGTGTCGATTTCCGAGATCTCAACGCCGCGAGCCCTAAGGATGACTTTCCTTTACCCCATATCGACGTGTTGGTGGATAGTATAGTGGGACATGCATTCCTCTCCTTCATGGACGAATTCTCCGGGTATAACCAGATAAAGATGGCGCCTCAAGACATGGAGAAAACAGCCTTTATCACGCAATGGGGAACGTACTATTACAAGGTAATGCCTTTTGGCTTAAGAAACGCTGGGGCTACTTACCAAAGAGCAGCTACGACCTTATTGCATGATATGATCCATAAGGAAGTCGAGGTTTATGTCGATGATATGATCGTAAAGTCCGTGGATAGAGAAGGGCATTTCAAGGCACTAGAGAAATTCCTAGAGCGAGCAAAAAAGTACAATCTCCGTCTCAACCCACAGAAGTGCGCTTTTGGTGTCACTGCAGGCAAGTTATTGGGGTTTATGATCACTCAGAGAGGTATCGAAGTGGACCCAGGGAAGATAAAAGCTATTGTGGAGATGGAGCCGCCTAGCACTGAGAAGCAGATCCGGGGTTTTCTGGGAAGAGTTCAATACATAAGCCGATTCATTGCCAACTTGACCATGGTTTGCGAACCAATCTTCAAATTGCTTAAGAAAGGTGTGCCAAAAGTATGGAACGAAGAATGCCAAGAGGCCTTTGAGACCATTAAGAGATACTTGAGTAATCCTCCAATCTTAGTTCCCCCACGGCAAGGTGCGCCACTTTTGTTATACTTAACGGTCACCGAAACCGCGACGGGAGCTATGTTAGCTCAATATCTTGAAGGGTCTACAAAGGAAAATGCCATTTATTACTTAAGCAAGAAAATGACAGACTATGAAGTGAAGTACAATGCAATTGAAAAGGCTTGTGTGGCACTAGTATGGGCGACGCAGAAACTCCGGCACTACATGATGTCCTTCGAAGTGTTCTTGATAAGTCGCATGGACCCGTTGAAGTACTTGGTAGAAAGGCCAGTATTGTCATTCAGAACTGCTCAATGGTCAATTCTCCTCAATGAATTCGACATCAAGTACGTGAATCAGAAGTCTATCAAGGGAAGCGTCATCGCAGACTACCTAGCCAGCTATCCGGTGTCATCATCCGCTCCGTTCAACGATCAATTCCCAGATGAGGACGTGCTAGAGATTGGTAGAAAAACTTGGAGAGTATACTTCGATGGGGCAGCCAATAAGAAAGGTTATGGGACAGGAGTCCTGCTGGTCTCACCCGAAGAGGCATTTACACCGTTGGCGGTCAAGTTGGGGTTTGAAGCTACCAACAACATTGCTGAGTATGAGGCCTGTATCCTAGCACTGGAAGCGGCACTTGAATTGGGGATCAAAGAATTAGAAGTGTTCGAGGACTCGGCGCTAATCATTTGTCAGATAAAAGGGGAGTGGAAAACTCGAGATGAGAAGCTGCTACCCTACCATGCCTACCTGGAAGCTCTAACCAAGGAGTTCTTAGAGATAGAATTTAACTACCTTTCAAGGAACAAGAACCAGTTCGCCGATGCCCTGGCGACCCTAGCATCCATGGTGGAGATACCTGAAGAGGGAAATGTGAAGCCGTTGGTGATAGAATGCCGAGACAAGCCTGTGTATTGTTGTGCAATCCGAGGAGGAGAGGTAAATGATGGCCGTCCGTGGTTCCATGACATAAAGAAGTTCATTGAAGAAAGGGAATACCCAGAAGGAGCATCTCGTATCGATAGAAAAACCCTAAGGCGGTTGGCGAGTCACTATGTACTTTGTGGAGGAAAGCTATATCGGAGATCATACGACGGGATCCACCTGCTGTGTGTCACCGAGGAGGAAGCCGAGCATCTGATTAAAGAAATCCATGAAGGGACAGGGGCTCCGCATATGAATGGCTATATGTTAGCTAAGAAAATCATGAGGCTAGGCTATTACTGGTCTACCATGGAAAGGGACTGCCACGCACATGTCAAGAAGTGCCACAAATGCCAACTGTTCGCCAATGGACAACATTTGCCTTCTATGCCTTTAACAAGTATGTCGTCACCATGGCTATTCGCGGTATGGGGGATAGATATCATCGGACAGATCAAGCCAAAGGCGTCAAATGGGCATGAATACATCCTGGTTGCCATCGATTACTTCACTAAATGGGTGGAAACAGCATCCTTCAAGACCTTGAATTCCAAGAAGGTAGCACAGTTCATACAGCACAGCATCATCTATCGATATGGGGTACCGCATGAAGTTATCTCAGACAATGGCCAGCACTTTCAGAAAGAAACCCATGAGCTCTTGCAAAAGTATGGCATAGCCCACCATCTGTCGTCACCATACCGTCCTCAGACTAATGGAGCGGTGGAAGCAGCTAACAAGAACATCAAGAAGATACTACAGAAGACTGCGGACTCACACACAGACTGGCATGAGAAGTTGCCATTGGCTCTATGGGGTTACAGAACATCAATAAGGTCGTCAACAGGGGCTACCCCTTATTCTCTAGTTTATGGAATGGAGGCCGTGTTGCCAGTTGAATTGGAAGTTCCTTCACTAAGAGTTGCCGTGGAGAGCCAGATAACAGAAGTGGACTGGGTTAAGAGCCACTATGATGAGTTAGCTTTGCTAGATGAAAGGCGTTTAAGGGCGCTGTATCATGTTCAGGGGTATCAACGGAGAGTTGCCAGAGCATTCAACAAGCATGTCAAAGATCGAGGTCTAAAGAAAGGGGATGTAGTGCTGAAAGAAATCAGAGCTCCAGTGTTCGATCCGCGGGGAAAATTCAAGCCAAGTTGGGGTGGGCCATACATTATCAAAGAGATATTGCCAGCAGGGGCTGTTCGCCTCATGGATTTAGATGGACTTGAGTTCGCTCGTCCAACTAATTTGGATCAATTGAAGAAATATCATGTTTGAAGCCTGCTAGGTTGAAAACCCGTAAGGGCGGCCTAGGCAAAAGTTAAGGCATAAGAACTACGTAAGACCTGATTCTCCATTCAAAAACAAAAAAAAAAACAAAAAAAAAAGAAGAAAAAAAAAAAACCATGGAGATACGTAGGCAACCCATAAAGTTACCTTGGGTGCGGTCTAAATCAAACAAGAAAATCCCAAATTTGATTTATTATTGGCAATTTATTCAAAACTAAAATTGATTGACATAGCAATTCATTGGTATTAAGTAAAAGAACTATAAATATGCCATAAATATCCTATTCTATTGAGTCTTCAGTTTTTCTTGGGCTTCTTTGCAGCTCGCTCCTCAGCTTTCTTCTTCTCTCTTTCATGTCTTCTTTTCTTCCTCAAGTCATGTTCATAAGCTGCTGTCACTGCTTCCAAATATCTTCTCTGCAAGATCCAAGTTCATTGTTCTTGATAAGTCCAAAAATCCTTTCTCTTCGAGTAGTCTCTCTCTCACCTAAATTGCTTTTCAACCATTCCTTATACTCGGGGCTCATCATATACGGACCATCAGTATTCGTCACTTGAGTCAGTGTCAGCTTTCTAGGTCATCGGTCCTTCGCCCAAGTCACTACAGAAAGACCCGCGGGCACCACAGGATAGTCACCTTTCAAGGAAGTGGGTATGGTTTGCATGGCGCCCATCTGACGAAGAACCCTTGAAGGCCAATAAAAAGAAGTAGACCTCAGTCCTATGAGTCTCACCATGGCGCATCCAGAAGTCCGCAGAAGCACCTGGTCACTGCAGCCCCATATGAATACAAACCACTTGACACTCCTCCAAGAAAGGGTTTGGAAGTAACCTAGCCAATCTCTCAATGAAAATTGCCCAGGTAGTTCAATGCGGCGAAGGCAGTAATGCTGGGGCTTGTATGGTGTAATGGCAACTGGTGACAAGAAATTCAGTCTTTCAAGCAACCACATTTGCAGCAGAATGGGGCTACCTCCTAAAGGAACCTTTGGGTCCTCATGGACTTTATCCAAACTATTCAGGGTTTCAGCTAGCACCATGGGAATCAAGTTATAGCCCTTGGCAAGGAGAGGAATCAAGTCACAAATTTGTATGGGAACATGTGGAGTACCAGTTGAAATAAGGAAACGACCAATGAGGCAAAAGGCAAGAGCATGCTTAATAGGAAAGGTAAAATTCAGAATACCTTTACTATCACAAGCTAAAAAAGAGGTTGCCAATTTCATCAAATCTACCATATGGTCCTTTACAAACGTAGAGGCATATTGTGAGTGAATCCCAAGTAGATTGGAGAAAGAAGTAAGAAAGCTTGGGCGAGGAGTAGGGAGAATGAAAGGACCTACCGTTGAAACTCCATACAATGCACAGAATTCCTCCATGGTTGGGCACAGTTCTTCATACTTGAAGCGGAACACATGAACTTGAGGATCCCAAAAATATGTAGCAGCAGTCAAGAGGTTCGTTTCAAGCCTCACATGCCTCAAGGAGAGCAATGGATCCAAGCCAAAGCACTTGAACTCAGATTTTGCTTCAGCACTTATAACTCTCAAAAACCCTCCTAAAAATTTGTCTAGAGCCTCCATAATTTCTAATGAATGAATACAAGTAGGTTTAGGAACCTCTTGGATGTGTTTTTATAGGGAAAAGGTCACAAATCCAAGTTCAAATAGGAAAAAAACCCATCAGAATAGGAAGTTTCCTATTCAAAGTGGGATTTCCGCTTCGGGCTCGGGTAACCACCCAGGCCTGGGCGGCTAGCCTCCCGAGGCCTGGTGGTCACCCAAGCCACTTTGTTTTGGTTTTGCTTCTCGCTTTGTCTCGCCTTGACGCGTGATCAAACCTCCTTCCAAATGAGATATTCAACACTTTTTGAGCTTAAAATCAATCAAATTCCATCTTGAAATCAATTCCTTGAATTGATTTTATGTTCAAAAGGGTTGAATATATTTCCCCTGTGTCATGCCAACTCAAGTGACAATGTGTTAAGTCACTTTCCTCTTGCACCATGCTTGTTCTATCTTGATAAATTGATCATATATCCTCATTTCAAATCTTGATTTTTCATCCTACTTGGTTGAATATATTCATCGCTTGAATGTGTTCTTCCATTTCAAAAGTGTATTCACCCTTTGAATATGCTTCTCAGTTTCAAATTCTCATTCTCTATCATACTTGGTTGAATATATTCATCACTTGAATATATTCTTCCATTTCAAAAGCATGTTCACCCATTGAATATGCTTCCTAGTTTCAGATCCTCATTATCACTTACTTGGTAAAATATATTCATCGCTTGGGTATATTTCTCCATTTCAATGGTATACTCATCACTCGAGTATACTTCTCAGATCATTTGTCACTTACTTGGTTAAGTATATCCATCACTTGGGTATATTTTTCCATTTCAATGGTATACTCATCACTTGAATATACTTCTCAAATATTTTGCCACTTACTTGGTTAAGTATATCCATCGTTTGGGTATATTTCTCCATTTCAATGGTATGTTCATCACTTGAACATACTTCTCAGATTATTTGTCACTTACTTGGTTAAATATATTCATGACTAGAATATATTTCTCCATTTCAATGGTGTACTCATCACTTGAGTACACTTCTCAGATTATTCTCTATCTTACTTGCTTAAGTATATCCATCGCTTGGATATATTTCTCTATTTCAATGGTATGTTTATCACTTAAACATACTTTTCACTTACTTGGTTAAGTATATCCATCACTTGGATATATTTCTCTATTTCAATGGTATGTTTATCACTTAAACATACTTGTCACTTACTTGGTTAAGTATATTCGTGACTAGAATATACTTCTCCATTTCAATGGTGTACTCATCACTTGAGTACACTTCTCAGATTATTCTTATCTTACTTGGTTAAATATATGCGTCGTTTGGATATATTTCTCCATTTCAATGGTATGCTCATCACTTGAGTGTACTTCTCAGCTTACTTGGTTAAATATATCCATCACTTGGATACATTTCTCCATTTCAAAAGTATGTTCATCACTTGAACGTACTTCTCAGTCTTTTTCAATCATTAAGTATACTCATCACTTGAGTATATTTCTCAGCATCTTTTTCATCACTTGGTTAAATATGTTCGTGACCTGAATATATCTCTCCATTTCAAAAGTACACTCATCACTTGAGTACACTTCTCAGATTATTCTTTATCCTACTTGGTTAAGTATATCCATCGCTTGGATATATTTCTCCATTTCAATGGTGTGTTCATCACTTGAACACTCTTGTCACTTACTTGGTTAAATATCTTCGTGACTAGAATATATTTCTCCATTTCAATGGTGTACCCATCACTTGAGTATACTTCTCAGATTATTCTTATCCTACTTGGTTAAATATATCCATCGCTTGGATATATTTCTCCATTTCAATGGTATGCTCACCACTTGAGTATACTTCTCAGATTTCGTTCTCAGATTACTTGGTTAAATATATTCGTGACCTGAATATATTTCTCCATTTCAATGGTATACTCATCACTTGAGTATACTTCTCAGATATTTTGTCACCTACTTGGTTAAATATATCCATCGCTTGGATATATTTCTCCATTTCAATGGTATGCTCACCACTTGAGTATACTTCTCAAATTTCATTCTCAGATTACTTGGTTAAATATATTCGTGACCTGAATATATTTCTCCATTTCAGTGGTATACTCATCATTTGAGTATACTTCTCAGATATTTTGTCACTCACTTGGTTAAATATATTCGTGACCTGAATATACTTCTCCATTTCCAAGGTACGTTCATCACTTGAACGTACTTCTCAGATCTCATTCTCATCACTTGGTTAAATATATTCGTGACTAGAATATATTTCTCCATTTCAAAAGTATGTTCCTTCGTAGTGGCTTGAATATGCTTCTCTTGACAATTCTCAATCCTCAGTGGTTTAAGTATACTCATGACTTGAGTACACTTCCTTATTTCAGTCTCAGGTTTTTAACCTCCCATCATTGTTGGTATCAGTGTGTGATTTCTCCGGGCTTTTGGCCAAAAATGGGTTGTTCTTTATCATTGGTTCACAAGTGTAACTTGTTCGCCAATGAGGGGCTTCTGTCACACCCCATTTTTGCACCACCTTACTAGGGCTCATCATTCCATGCATGTTTTTGTTTTCTTTTTGAGTCTAGTCACTTGCATTAGTTTTCTAGAGTCACAAGGACAATGGATATGAATTTTGGTTCAAATTGGAGTTGATCTTGAGGGATAATAAGAGCTTTTGTGACTTGAGGGGCATAATCGTCTTTTAAGTCCCAAACTTTTCATTTGACCTTGAAATGATCTCCAAATTGTCAATTGGAGTTCATATGGATGCATAAGAGGTATTTCTAGGTTCAATTTGGTAAGTCAATGGCTCGGGATTAAAATGGCTCGATGTAGTTCAAGTTGGTTAATTGACCCTTCCTTGGGTTAGCTCTAATTGACTCACAATTACCAACCAAATCTTTTCAAATTGACTTTCATTAGTCATCATTTTACCCTCAAAAGTGTTTCATGAAGTTCAATTTTGATATGGCCTGATGATGAGTTTAGTGTGGTTATTTACGGATTATCTTTGAAGAATTAGTGCGAATCACAGCATGAGATTTTTGGTTAAAATGAAAAGAAAATTATTTTATTAAATTAGCCATTTTTATCATGACACTAACACGTGTACGTATGTGATGAGTGTGTGTACGCACATACGATACATGTGCATGTGTGTTAGCGGTCAGTCTCCCAATTTTTATAAAAGACAATTTCCTTTTCCTATTCAGATTAGAAGTCTTTTATCATTATAAAATACCTTTTGATTATTCTCCAAAGAAACCTAGTCCAGGAAGGAAAGGGAAACTCCAGATTTCAGCTATAAATACTCTCTTAATGTCTTTAAACAAAAGAGGAGGAGAAGAGGGTTTGGAGGGAGTGAAATTCGTCATAATTCAGCAGCAGATTTTCTGAAAACCAGCAGTCGTATTTTAATCATAACATTTTCATCCGAAGTCAGAATTTGATGAAATTAGTCTTGTTAGAAAGATAATTCAATTCTCTACAACTTTGTATTTCACAAGCTTTGTCCAAATCCAACTTTATCATACCCAAAAACGCGATTGAAGTTGCTGCTGCTGCAAAGTGACGAAAATCACTTTTCTTTTCTCTTGTTCTCTTTTTGTTTTCTATTTCTTTTCAAAGTTGAGTGAGTTTTGATCTCTTTGCTGTGATACCACTTTGACAAAGAGGAGGATTCGTGTTGGTTTGATTCACTCTAAAGACCTGAGGAGCCACGAACAATTACAAACACAAGGAAGGCCCTTCCTAAGGTATTCTCCTTCTCTATTCAAGCTTAAACTAGGTTCTCATATGGGTTAGGCTTATTGCATGTTAAAGGTAACTTTTTTATCATGTATTAACACTCTAGCTAGTTAATATACATGGAATATCTATTGTTTATCTACTGTTTAGCATGCTTTAGGGCTGTCCTTTAGGTTTCAATGCATAGTTATGATTCTTGTGCTCCTATTTGTCCTTGTGCTAGGATTAGTGTCATTGCATGTTAGAGTTAGGATTTTCATCATGTTATATTGCTTTAGTTACTTAATATGCATGATATAATTTCTGTTTAGTTTGGTTTTAGCATGATTAAAGTATGTCTTGTGAGTTTTTAAGCATATTTGTGAGTTTAGGGTTTTAGAGTCATTGTTTCGTGTTTGTTTTCATATAGCATGATAAAGTAGACTTTTTTATTGGTTTTTCTTCGTATTTGCTGTATATGTTTTTCATATGGAGTAAATATGATGTTTTTGCATGCATGTTAGTATGTTTTAGGGTTTTTTATGCATGATATGGTTCTAGGAATATGTTAGGACTTATTATTGTTCGCTGTTTTGCTGTTAGCATGCTTAGTGGATGATTTTTAGGCCATGATACTATTCTGTCCAGATTTGCATATCATTGTTTTGCATGGTTTTGAGCACTTGTAAGGGTGCAAATAGGTGTGGTATTTGTCCTATGGCAAATAGGGCTGCTCATGTCTGAAATGGCTAATGTTTGGAGCTAATTGCGCTCAAGTAAGTGGGTGTGAAGGTGCCCCAATTCACCTTTCTTCTTAACTCATTCTCTTCTCCCTATCTAGGGTTAATTTTTAATACAAGTCTATGGTTTAATCAAAGGTTTCCTTCATAAATAAAATTCTGGTTTTTATTAAAGTTTCCATTTTATGGAATTCTTTCTAAAATCAAACTTTCTATCAAATTCAACTCTCTTGATCAAATAAGGAAACCTAGGGTTTTAACCATAGGTTTATATTAGGTCTTAACCCTAATTCTAATCGAACTACGTGGACTTTGATCCATGTATTTCGTTGCATGGTACGTAGGCGCTCTTCGTGAGGCTCAAGTCCGTTCTAGGATCCAAGCATCCTAGGTTTATTTTTGTTTTCTTTTCTTCTTTTTCTTTTTCTGTTTTTATGCGCTTATTATGCATGGATGGATGAATGAAATATATGATATGCATGCAATTCTTGTGATGATATACTTGCTGATTTTTGTATGGAAAGATCTTGATTTAGCCCAAATGAACTGAGAGACCGAAAGGGTGACATGGGTGCCTATAGGCTTTGCCTAAAACCTTCCCATGTCATAACTTAGCCTCCGAATCCCCGATTTCTTTGGTTTTCAAAAGATTGGTTTTTGCCTTTCCTTTTTTATGGAGTCATTCAAATTGTTTTCCTAAAACAAACTATTTTTAGGGTTTTCCTTGTTTCCTTTAAAAAATAAAGTGGCGACTCCTTTCCTTTTTCTTTTTCAAACCCATTTTCTTTCAATCCCTTGTGGGCCCAATTTCCGGGGTTCACAATCATGATTGGTCATTAATGACCAATCATTTAACCCTAGGTTAGACACATTAATTTCTAGGTTTAGTTATTAATTAATGCATTAATAGAATTAGGGTTTAATTAATACGAATTAGGGTTTCCTAAACCCTAAACCCTAGACATCATAAATGCAATTAATAATACCCTAATGATTAATAACCATGATTGGTCATTATATGATTGGTCAATTAATGACCAATCATTAAACACTTTAATTATGGTAATTAATAGCCTAATTAGGGTTTCCACTAATGCAATTAATGAATTAGGGTTAAATCATTAATGGGAATTAGGGTTTCCTAAGAAACCCTAAGGCTGCCGCCACCTATAGTGGGCTACCATGGCTTAGCAAGGCTGCCATGGCTTGGCCAGGCCATGGGAGGCCATGGCCAGCAAAGGGGGACTCAAGCCAGGGTGTGGGCCAAGCCCATGGACACGTATGGAGTGGCCAAGAGGGCTGTCTTCTTCAAAGAACATTAGGGTTTCAAGAAACTCCAAGGTCACAAAAGTTTCTAAAACTTAATCAATTCAACTCCACCATCAAAACCAGCTTTTGTATCATGTCCCTACATGAATTACTAAGCTAATTGAAGTGGTTCGGATGATCAAATCATCCCCAATTGTTCTAAACAATTCAAGAACAGTAGGCTGTCCAGAATTTGACAGCATATTGTCCCTGATCACATATTGATTTAAAACCCAGCAAGATGGTTAATTCAGGCTACCAAATTATTTTTCCTAGCATCCTACATGTCTTAGGAAACTAATAAAATTGGTTTCATGCAATTTGGAGTTCCCTAGCTCAAGATATGAACCAAACTCCATTGATGACTTTCTGCAGAAAAACAGCCAGCTGTGTTCTTCCAAGAAATCAAACTTTTTGATTCTTTATGCATCAAGACTCCTTTGATTATTAAATAATATGATCTATATATCATATATCATCATCCTATAATGATTATTCATCAATTTTACAGAAGTATCTGATCATAACAGTAGCAAGAACCCTAGGGTTCTAAAACCCAGATTCAAACATGGTGGTCTTCTCCTTCTTCCTTCTGTTCTAGAATCATAATCCAATTATGATGCATCCAAACGCTTGGGAACCCTTTCCTACCATGTCTAGAACATAACCCAAGTGGTGGCAACCATTGCCATGCCTTTAATCTCCATCAAAAACTCACAATTGTGGCTGTTACATCATTCCCGAGCAAAACTATCTTCCCTGACAGCCTGTAGTAAAAAATTCATAACTTTCACTACAAAACTCAGATCGACGAACCGTTTGTTGGGTTGTAAAGCTGATTCAAAGAGCTTTCTAACCATATATGGCTCAAAAATTTTGGAGAAGAACTCTGATTTTGGCATGCAAAACAAGATGACGGTTTTTCATGGCTACCATGAAAACTGTTCTTCTTCTTCTCCAAACTCAATCCCTATTCAACTTTTGAATAACCAGCAGCTCTAAAACTTATTTTAGAAGAGGAGTAGAAGTAGAATTAACCTAGGGTTCATAAACCCTAGGTTTGGCCATGAGAGGGAAACCATTCTAATGCATGAACATAAATTCCAGATTTATTAACCAATCAATTTACCATAAATTCCAGACCATATGCAGTTTGTATTAGGCATAATCATGGCTCTGATACCACTGTTGGGAATCGAACTAGGGAGGAAAACTACAAAGGCGGAATTAAAATTTTCCTACGATTCCCAAACCCATGAATCCGATTATGCATAATACAAAAACATAAACCCTAACTACCAAGAGAGTTGGGATTACTTACAGTTGATTAATGTCTTCTCCTTTATGCTCCAAGTTTTGTCTTCTCCTTTTTGCTCCAAGCTTTGTCTCCGAACAGCGGTGAATGAGTAGCGCAAGTGTGCTACCTCTAACGGTATCCACATTTAGCTTGAGCTTGAAATCCTTTCCTTCTTCTTCCTTGTTGTTGCTAGAGGTGGAGAAGAGGGAGAGAGGGAGAGAGCCTCCTATGAATTTTGGCCAACACTTGGAGGAGTGAATTATGTTTCAAGTGATTTTTCATCACATCACATGTGAGGCTATATATAGCCCACTAATAGGGCCAGCCCTAGTGAGGAATCCTATTCCTCATATGAGTTAAGTTGTAATTATACATAATTGCAACTTAACCCCTCTAATTTATGTCCCATATAAATTTGCCCCTTAAGATCAATTCTTTTATTCACTTATGCCCTTTCTCTCATAGACTTTCAAGCTCTCTTAGCATGATCAGTGTGTGACCCATTGGGTTCACATCATCAAGTAGTAGGAATAGCACATGTTGTGCACAATGGAATACTTTCCATTAAAGGGTCTAATTGAAACTCTTTTCAATTCCCTAATTGATTATAACTCATTTATATCAATTAGGGCTTCTACTAACCATGAGTAACACCTAGCATATGGCTCATGGTGTGGTCCTTAATGAGGTGAATAGTCATTTACAAAGAACCCTTCTATTATAGTTTATAGGTTACAATTCCATCATTCCATCAACACAATGTCTCCAATTGAACTAATAGGACATGGAAGTCTGTCAAGTCCCTAGTTCAATTACGTTATACTCATTCATTAATATCAACTCAATGATGAACTTATGGAAACTCCTTTCCATATTCATTCTACCATGGGCCCATAGGTTTAATGAGTTATATTCAATGAATGCTATATGAGACATTCACTCCCTTTTTCCTGAGAGTGATGGATTCCTTGTTGATCACTCACATGCCTTCACACACATAGCAGTAGGACCAATGAACACCCTTATAGACCCCTGAATAGGATCTGCACTTAGTGTTATCAAACTTCTAAATCTACATGCATAAGACAACCATGGTATCTCAGGTCTAAGGATTACTTGTATCACTATAACAATGAGAAACTGATTGACAGGTAGGTTAAAACTCCATTCAGTTTATCTCATATCTTTGGTCACATTCAGTGTACCTATTCTTATAATAGGCACCCACTTGTTGGTTGTAGTGTCTCCACACAAATAGCTTGAGACTAGCTATCCTCCTATAGAGTCAACCTAACAAGTGCTAGTCGTATGGTTCATTACTGTCCATCATAGTGAACCTTCAACTAGGAATGTTTTAGGAGTTTAGTACAGAGATATACTTACAGTCTCAAAATTACAACCCTTTGTAATTTCATATTCTCAACTCTAACTCCATGGACATATTATGTAAATATAAATGATGCATATAAACATAATAGAATAAGCCCTTTTATTAAATCAATAATAAATGTGACATATATAAATGAAATCAATTGATTGTTCCTAATCCCTAAACAATCATCTCTATGATTGGCTCTAGGGCATAATCCTAATATAGTACACTTTTATGTTCACCCTAGTTGGTGAAATAATTAATAGAAGAACTATATGCAAGATATAGTGGATTCCATTATTGAGGGTGAGTTAATTGTCGCAACTATAGTTGTTTAAGAGACTGTTTGGATCTGTAAGTTCATTTTGAACTTAAGTCTCATCAAAGATCCGAATATATTAAGCGACTAGTTCCAAGTGATTAGAGAATCATTGGAAGAGGTAACATATATACATTACAGAAGATATTAACTACATGAGTTATTGTAGACCTACTAATTAAAACTTTGAAACATAATGGGTTATGTATTAGACCAACATCTTAAGAAGATGCGTATGTGATACTTGGTCGATTGGCTTTAGTGCAAGTGGGAGATTGTTAGTTGTATGCCTTATAGCCAATCATAGAGATGATGCTTTAGGGATAAAGAACAATCATAGGATTTCATTTATTGTTAATCACATTTATTATTATTTAATAAAATGGCTTATTCTATTATGTTTATTTCATTATTATATTTAAATGATATGTCCATGGAGTAAGAGTTGAGAATATGGAATTACAAAGAGTTGTAATTTTGAGACTGTAAATATATCTCTATACTAAACTCCTAAAACATTCCTAGTTTAACGTTCATTGTGATGGACAATAATGAACCATAAGACTAGCACCTGTTAGGTTGACTCTTTAAGAGTATAGCTAGTCTTAAGCTATTTGTGTCGAGACACTACAACCAACATGTGGGTGTCTATTACAAGAATAGATACACTGAATGTGACCAAAGATATGAGATCAACCGAGCGGAGTTTTAACTTGCCTGTCAATCAGTTTCTCATTGTTATAATGGTACAAGTAACCCTTAGACCTGAGACACCATAGTTGTCTTATGCATATAGCCTTAGAAGTTTTATAACACTAAGTACAAATCCTTATAGGGGTTTGCAAAGGTGTTCATTAGCTCTATTGCTATGTGTATAAAGGCATGTGAGTGATCAACAAGGAATCCATCACTCTCAGGAAAAAGAGAGAGAATGTCTCATACAGCATTTATTAATATAACTTATAAAGTCCATGGCCATAGTAGGATGAATATGGAAAGGGTTTCCATAAGTTCATCATTGATTTTATATTCATGATTGAGTATAAAGTAATTAAACTAAGGACTTGATAGACTTCCATGTCCTCTTGGTTTAATTAGAGACATTGTATAGATGGAAGGATGTAATTGTAACCTATAGACTATAACAGAAGGGTTCTATGTTAGATATCAATTCACCTCATTAAGGACAGCACCATGAGCCATATGTTAGGTGTTACTCATGGTTAGTAGAAGCCCTAATAGATATAAGTGAGTTATAATTGATTAGGGAATTGGAAGGAATTCCAATTAGACCCTTAATGGAAAGAGTTCCATTGTGCACACTTTGTGCTATTCCTACTACTTAATGATGTGAACCCAATAGGTCATACACTAATCATGCATTGAGAGATTTAAAGTCTATGAGAGAAAGGGTATAAGAGAATAAAAGAATAGTTCTTGAAAGCCAAGTTTGTATATGATATAAACTAGAGGGGTTAATATGCAATTAAAAGTAATTACATATAATCCAACTAGGGTTTGGATTTCCCCCTTGGCCGGCCCTATTAGTGGCTATATAAAGCCATGTGATGATGTGTGACATTATCACATTAGCCCACTCACAAGCCCTAGTTGTCCCCCTTAGTGTGGCTCTCTTTCTCTCTTCTCTTTTCCTATTCTAGCAACAAACGAGGATTAAGAAGAAAGGACTTGAAGCTCTTACTAGGTGTGGATACTATTGGAGGCAGAACACTTGGGCTTCTCATTCACTGCTGTCCAGAATCAAAGCATGAAGCAAAAGAAGAAGACAAATAAACTGTAAGTGATTCAACCCTCTCCTAGTTAGGGTTCTAGTTTTGTATTATAGCATAATTAGATTCATGGGCTGTAGAATCGTTTAGGAAAAATTTTTATATTCCGTACTTTGTTTTTCCTTCTAGTTCAATTCCCAACACCAAAGCCAAAGGTGGAAATCACAACCAACTATTACCATTGTACCAGCCCTAGTGCTAGGACAATGTTACTGTGGCTTGGCCTAAAGCCCGCCGCAAAGGTCTTTAGGTAAAGATGCAACAGAAAATCGAAACCATTGTGCTAGTGTAACACAGGGCATCCTACCTAAGGGAACATCTCAGGCTTAAAGACGCATCGGAACGTACAAACTATTACATTTTTTAAACACAGGGTGTCAAACTAGTCTTAGATTGTTGATCACTATTGTATCAGCTCTCATGCCAAGATAATGATGCTGCCGCCTGGCCCAAAGCCCACTGTGAACCACGGAAATTGGGCCCACAAGGGATTGAAAGAAAATGGATTTGAAAAAGAAAAAGGAAAGGAGTCGCCACCTTATTTTTTAAAGGAAACAAGGAAAACCCTAAAAATCAGGTTGTTTTAGGAAAACAATTTGAATGACTCCATAAAAAAAGGAAAGGCAAAAACCAATCTTTTGAAAACCAAAGAAATCGGGGATTCGGAGGCTAAGTTATGACATGGGAAGGTTCTAGGCAAAGCCTATAGGCACCCATGTCACCCTTTCAGTCTCTCAGTTCATTTGGGCTAAATTAAGATCTTTCCCATACAAAAATCAGCAAGTATATCATCACAAGAATTGTATGCATATCATATATTTCATTCATCCATCCATGCATAATAAGCACATAAAAATAGAAAATAAAGAAGAACAAAACAAAACAAAAAGAAGCCTAGGATGCTTGGATCCTAGAACGGACTTGAGCCTCACGAAGAGCGCCTACGTACCATGCAACGAAATACATGGATCAAAGTCCACGTAGTTCGATTAGAATTAGGGTTGAATCCTAATATAAACCTATGGTAAAAACCCTAGGTTTCCTTATTTGAATCAAAAGAGTTGAATATGATAGAAAGTTTGATTTTAGGAAAGAAATCCACAAAATGGAAACTTTAATAAAAACCAGAATTTTATTTACGAAGGAAACCTTTGATTAAACCATAGACTTGTATTAAAAATTAACCCTAGATAGGGAGAAGAGAATGAGTTAAGAAGAAAGGTGAATTGGGGCACCTTCACACCCACTTACCTGAGCGCAATTACTCCAAACATTAGCTATTTCAGACATAAGCAGCCCTATTTGCCATAGGACAAATACCACACCTATTTGCACCCTTACAAGTGCTCAAAACCATGCGAAAACACGAACATGCAAATCTGGACAGAATAGTATTATGGCCTAAAATCATCCACTAAGCATGCCAATAGCAAAAACAGCAAACAATAATAAGTCCTAACATATTCCTAGAACCATATCATGCATAAAAACCCTAAAACATACTAACATGCATACAAAACTATCATGTTTACTCCATATGAAAAACATATACAGCAAACACGAAGAAAAACCAATAAAAAAGTCTACTTTATCATGCTATATGAAAACAAACACGAAACAATGACTCTAAAACCCTAAACTCACAAATATGCTTAAAAACCCACAAGACATACTTTAATCATGCTAAAACCAAGCTAAACAGAAATTAAATCATGCATATTAACTAACTAAAGCAATATAACATGATGAAAATCCTAACTCTAATATGCAATGACACTAATCCTAGCACAAGGACAAATAGGAGCACAAGAATCATAACTATGCATTAAAAACCTAAAGGACAGCCCTAAAGCATGCTAAACAGTAGATAAACAATAGATATTCCATGTATATTAACTAGCTAGAGTGTTAATACATGATAAAAAAGTTACCTTTAACATGCAATAAGCCTAACCCATATGAAAACCTAGTTTAAGCTTGAATAGAGAAGGAGAATACCTTAGGAAGGGCCTTCCTTGTGTTTGTAATTGTTCGTGGCTCCTCAGGTCTTTAGAGTGAATCAAACCAACACGAATCCTCCTCTTTGTCAAAGTGGTATCATAGCAAAGAGATCAAAACTCACTCAACTTTGAAAAGAAATAGAAAACAAAAAGAGAACAAGAGAAAAGAAAAGTGATTTTCGTCACTTTGCAGCAGCAGCAACTTCAATCGCGTTTTTGGGTATGAAAACGTTGGATTGGGACAAAGCTTGTGAAATACAAAGTTGTAGAGAATTGAATTATCTTTCTAACAAGACCACTTTCATCAAATTCTGACTTCGGATGAAAAAGTTATGATTAAAATACGACTACTGGTTTTCAGAAAATCTGCTGCTGAATTATGACGAATTTCACTCCCTCCAAACCCTCTTCTCCTCTCCCTTGTTTAAAGACATTAAGAGAGTATTTATAGCTGAAATCTGGAGTTTCCCTTTCCTTCCTAGACTAGGTTTCCTTGGAGAATAATCAAAAGGTATTTTATAATGATAAAAGACTTCTAATCTGAATAGGAAAAAGAAATTGTCTTTTATAAAAATTGGGAGACTGACCGCTAACACGCATGCACATGTATCGTATGTGCGTACACACACTCATCACATACGTACACGTGTTAGTGTCATGATAAAAATGGCTAATTTAATAAAATAATTTTCTTTTCATTTTAACCAAAAATCTCATGCTGTGATTCGCACTAATTCTTCAAGGATAATCCGTAAATAACCACACTAAACTCATCATCAGGGCCACGGGACTTAAGATGACAACCGGTACAAAATTGAACCTAGAAATACCTCATATGCATCCATATGAACTCCAATTAACAATTTGGAGATCATTCCAAGGTCAAATGAAAAGTTTGGGACTTAAAAGACAATTATGCCCCTCAAGTCACAAAAGCTCTTATTATCCCTCAAGATCAACTCCAATTTGAACCAAAATTCATATCCATTGTCCTTGTGACTCTAGAAAACTAATGCAAGTGACTAGACTCAAAAACCAAACAAAAACATGCATGAAATGATGAGCCCTAGTAAGGTGGTGCAAAAATGGGGTGTGACAGAAGCCCCTCATTGGCGAACAAGTTACACTTGTGAACCAATGATAAAGAACAACCCATTTTTGGCCAAAAAGCCCGGAGAAATCACACACTGATACCAACAATGATGGGAGGTTGAAAACCTGAGACTGAAATAAGGAAGTGTACTCAAGTCATGAGTATACTTAAACCACTGAGGGTTGAGAATTGATAAGAGAAGCATATTCAAGCCACTACGAATGAACATACTTTTGAAATGGAAAGATATATTCTAGTCACGAATATATTTAACCAAGTGATGAGAATGAAATCTGAGAAGCACATTCAAGTGATGAACATACCTTTGAAATGGAGAAATATATCCAAGCGATGGATATACTTAACCAAGTAAGTGACAAAATATCTGAGAAGTATACTCAAGTGATGAGTATACCACTGAAATGGAGAAATATATTCAGGTCACGAATATATTTAACCAAGTAATCTGAGAATGAAATCTGAGAAGTATACTCAAGTGGTGAGCATACCATTGAAATGGAGAAATATATCCAAGCGATGGATATCTTTAACCAAGTAGGATAAGAATAATCTGAGAGGTGTATTCAAGTGATGAGTGTACCTTTGAAATGGAGAAATATATTCAGGTCACGAACATATTTAACCAAGTGATGAAAAAGATGCTGAGAAATATACTCAAGTGATGAGTATACTTAATGATTGAAAAAGACTGAGAAGTACGTTCAAGTGATGAACATACTTTTGAAATGGAGAAATGTATCCAAGTGATGGATATATTTAACCAAGTAAGCTGAGAAGTACACTCAAGTGATGAGCATACCATTGAGATGGAGAAATATATCCAAACGACGGATATATTTAACCAAGTAAGATAAGAATAATCTGAGAAGTGTACTCAAGTGATGAGTACACCATTGAAATGGAGAAATATATTCTAGTCACGAATATACTTAACCAAGTAAGTGACAAGTATGTTTAAGTGATAAACATACCATTGAAATAGAGAAATATATCCAAGTGATGGATATACTTAACCAAGTAAGTGACAAGTATGTTTAAGTGATAAACATACCATTGAAATAGAGAAATATATCCAAGCGATGGATATACTTAAGCAAGTAAGATAGAGAATAATCTGAGAAGTGTACTCAAGTGATGAGTACACCATTGAAATGGAGAAATATATTCTAGTCATGAATATATTTAACCAAGTAAGTGACAAATATTTTGAGAAGTATGTTCAAGTGATGAACATACCATTGAAATGGAGAAATATACCCAAGCGATGGATATACTTAACCAAGTAAGTGGCAAAATATCTGAGAAGTATACTCAAGTGATGAGTATACCATTGAAATGGAAAAAATATACCCAAGTGGTGGATATACTTAACCAAGTAAGTGACAAATGATCTGAGAAGTATGTTCAAGTGATGAACATACCATTGAAATGGAGAAGTGTACCCAAGCGATGGATATACTTAACCAAGTAAGTAACAAAATATCTGAGAAGTATGTTCAAGTGATGAACATACCATTGAAATGGAGAAATATATTCAAGTGATGAATATATTTAACCAAGTAAGTGATAATGAGGATCTGAAACTAGGAAGCATATTCAATCGGCGAACATGCTTTTGAAATGGAAGAATATATTCAAGTGATGAATATATTCAACCAAGTATGATAGAAAATGAGAATTTGAAACTGAGAAGCATATTCAAAGGGTGAATACACTTTTGAAATGGAAAAATATATTCAAGTGATGAATATATTCAACCAAGTAGGATAAAAAATCAAGATTTGAAATGAGGATATATGATCAATTTATCAAGATTGAACAGGCATGGTGCAAGAGGAAAGTGACTTAACACATTGTCACTTGAGTTGGCATGACACAGGGGAAATATATTCAACCCTTTTGAACATAAAATCAATTCAAGGAATTGATTTCAAGATGGAATTTGATTGATTTTAAGCTCAAAAAGTGTTGAATATCTCATTTGGAAGGAGGTTTGATCACGCGTCAAGGCGAGACAAAGCAAGAAGCAAAACCAAAACAAAGTGGCTTGGGTGACCACCAGGCCTCGGGAGGCTAGCCGCCCAAGCCTGGGTGGTTACCCGAGCCCAAAGCGGAAATCCCACTTTGAATAGGAAACTTCCTATTCTGATGGGTTTTTTCCTATTTGAACTTGGATTTGTGACCTTTTCCCTATAAAAACACATCCAAGAGGTTCCTAAACCTACTTGTATTCATTCATTATAAATTATGGAGGCTCTAGACAAATTTTTAGGAGGGTTTTTGAGAGTTATGAGTGCTGAAGCAAAATCTGAGTTCAAGTGCTTTGGCTTGGATCCATTGCTCTCCTTGAGGCATGTGAGGCTTGAAACGAACCTCTTGACTGCTGCTACATATTTTTGGGATCCTCAAGTTCATGTGTTCCGCTTCAAGTATGAAGAACTGTGCCCAACCATGGAGGAATTCTGTGCATTGTATGGAGTTTCAACGGTAGGTCCTTTCATTCTCCCTACTCCTCGCCCAAGCTTTCTTACTTCTTTCTCCAATCTACTTGGGATTCACTCACAATATGCCTCTACGTTTGTAAAGGACCATATGGTAGACTTGATGAAATTGGCAACCTCTTTTTTAGCTTGTGATAGTAAAGGTATTCTGAATTTTACCTTTCCTATTAAGCATGCTCTTGCCTTTTGCCTCATTGGTCGTTTTCTTATTTCCACTGGTACTCCACATGTTCCCATTCAAATCTGTGACTTGATTCCTCTCCTTGCCAAGGGCCATAACTTGATTCCCATGGTGCTAGCTGAAACCCTGAATGGTTTGGATAAAACTCATGAGGGCCCAAAGGTTCCTTTAGGAGGTAGCCCCATTCTACTGCAGATGTGGTTGCTTGAAAGACTGAATTTCTTGTCACCAGTTGCCATTACACCATACAAGCCCCAGCATTACTGCCTTCGCCGCATTGAACTACGTGGGCAATTTTCATTGAGAGATTGGCTAGGTTACTTCCAAACCCTTTCTTGGAGGAGTGTCAAGTGGTTTGTATTCATATGGGGCTGCAGTGACCAGGTGCTTCTGCGGACTTCTGGATGTGCCATGGTGAGACTCATAGGACTGAGGTCTACTTCCTTCTATTGGCCTTCAAGGGTTCTGCGTCAGATGGGCGCCATGCAAACCATACCCACTTCCTTGAAAGGTGACTATCCTGTGGTGCCCGCGGGTCTTTCTGTAGTGACTTGGGCGAAGGACCGATGGCCTAGCAAGTTGATACTAACCCAAGTTACGAATACTGATGGTCCGTATATGATGAGCCCCGAGTATAAGGAATGGTTGAAAAGCAATTTAGGTGAGAGAGAGACTACTCGAAGAGAAAGGATTTTTGGACTTATCAAGAACAACGAACTTGGATCTTGTAGAGAAGATATTATGGAAACAGTGACAACAGCTTATGAACACGACTTGAGGAAGAAAAGAAGACATGCAAGCGAGGAGAAGAAAGCTGAAGAGCGAGCTGCAAAGAAGCCCAAGAAAAACTGAAGACTCAATAGAATAGGATATTTATAGTTCTTTTACTTAATACCAATGAATTGCTATGTCAATCAATTTTAGTTTTGAATAAATTGCCAATAATAAATCAAATTTGGGATTTTCTTGTTTGATTTAGACCGCACCCAAGGTAACTTTATGGGTTGCCTACGTATCTCCATGGTTTTTTTTTCTTCTTTTTTTTTTTGTTTTTTTTTTTGTTTTTTTTTTTTTTTTTTTTTTTTTTGTTTTTGAATGGAGAATCAGGTCTTACGTAGTTCTCATGCCTTAACTTTTGCCTAGGCCGCCCTTACGGGTTTTCAACCTAGCAGGCTTCAAACATGATATTTCTTCAATTGATCCAAATTAGTTGGACGAGCGAACTCAATTCCATCTAAATCCATGAGGCGAACAGCCCCTGCTGGCAATATCTCTTTGATAATGTATGGCCCACCCCAACTTGGCGTGAATTTCCCCGCGGATCGAACACTGGAGCTCTGATTTCTTTCAGCACTACATCCCCTTTCTTTAGACCTCGATCTTTGACATGCTTGTTGAATGCTCTGGCAACTCTCCGTTGATACCCCTGAACATGATACAGCGCCCTTAAACGCCTTTCATCCAGCAAAGCTAACTCATCATAGCGGCTCTTAACCCAGTCCACTTCTGTTATCTGGCTCTCCACGGCAACTCTTAGTGAAGGAACTTCCAATTCAACTGGCAACACGGCCTCCATTCCATAAACTAGAGAATAAGGGGTAGCCCCTGTTGACGACCTTATTGATGTTCTGTAACCCCATAGAGCCAATGGCAACTTCTCATGCCAGTCTGTGTGTGAGTCCGCAGTCTTCTGTAGTATCTTCTTGATGTTCTTGTTAGCTGCTTCCACCACTCCATTAGTCTGAGGACGGTATGGTGACGACAGATGGTGGGCTATGCCGTACTTTTGCAAGAGCTCATGGGTTTCTTTCTGAAAGTGCTGGCCATTGTCTGAGATAACTTCATGCGGTACCCCATATCGATAGATGATGCTGTGCTGTATGAACTGTGCTACTTTCTTGGAATTCAAGGTCTTGAAGGATGCTGCTTCCACCCATTTAGTGAAGTAGTCGATGGCAACCAGGATGTATTCATGCCCATTTGACGCCTTTGGCTTGATCTGTCCGATGATATCTATCCCCCATACTGCGAATAGCCAAGGTGACGACATACTTGTTAAAGGCATAGAAGGCAAATGTTGTCCACTGGCGAACAGTTGGCATTTATGGCACTTCTTGACATGTGCGTGGCAGTCTCTTTCCATGGTGGACCAATAATAGCCTAACCTCATGATTTTCTTAGCTAACATATAGCCATTCATATGCGGAGCCCCTGTCCCTTCATGGATTTCTTTAATCAGATGCTCGGCTTCCTCCTCGGTGACACACAGCAGGTGGATCCCGTCGTATGATCTCCGATATAGCTTTCCTCCACAAAGTACATAGTGACTCGCCAACCGCCTTAGGGTTTTTCTATCGATACGAGATGCTCCTTCTGGGTATTCCCTTTCTTCAATGAACTTCTTTATGTCATGGAACCACGGACGGCCATCATTTACCTCTCCTCCTCGGATTGCACAACAATACACAGGCTTGTCTCGGCATTCTATCACCAATGGCTTCACATTTCCCCCTTCAGGTATCTCCACCATGGATGCTAGGGTCGCCAAGGCATCGGCGAACTGGTTCTTGTTCCTTGAAAGGTAGTTAAATTCTATCTCTGAGAACTCCTTGGTTAGAGCTTCCAGGTAGGCATGGTAGGGTAGCAGCTTCTCATCTCGAGTTTTCCACTCCCCTTTTATCTGACAAATGATTAGCGCCGAGTCCCCGAACACTTCTAATTCTTTGATCCCCAATTCAAGTGCCGCTTCCAATGCTAGGATACAGGCCTCATACTCAGCAATGTTGTTGGTAGCTTCGAACCCCAACTTGACCGCCAACGGTGTAAATGCCTCTTCGGGTGAGACCAGCAGGACTCCTATCCCATAACCTTTCTTATTGGCTGCCCCATCGAAGTATACTCTCCAAGTTTTTCTGCCAATCTCTAGCACGTCCTCATCTGGGAATTGATCGTTGAACGGAGCGGGTGATGACACCGGACAGCTGGCTAGGTAGTCTGCGATGACGCTTCCCTTGATAGACTTCTGATTCACGTACTTGATGTCGAATTCATTGAGGAGAATTGACCATCGAGCAGTTCTGAATGACAATACTGGCCTTTCTACCAGGTACTTCAACGGGTCCATGCGACTTATCAAGAACACTTCGAAGGACATCATGTAGTGTCGGAGTTTCTGCGTCGCCCATACTAGTGCCACACAAGCTTTTTCAATCGCATTGTACTTCACTTCATAGTCTGTCATTTTCTTGCTTAAGTAATAGATGGCATTCTCCATTGTAGACCCTTCGAGATATTGAGCTAACATAGCCCCCGTCGCAGTTTCAGTGACCGTTAAGTATAACAAAAGCGGCGCACCTTGCCGTGGGGGAACTAAGATTGGAGGATTGCTCAAGTATCTCTTAATGGTCTCAAAGGCCTCTTGGCATTCTTCGTTCCATACTTTTGGCACACCTTTCTTAAGCAATTTGAAGATTGGTTCGCAAACCATGGTCAAGTTGGCAATGAATCGGCTTATGTATTGAACTCTTCCCAGAAAACCCCGGATCTGCTTCTCAGTGCTAGGCGGCTCCATCTCCACAATAGCTTTTATCTTCCCTGGGTCCACTTCGATACCTCTCTAAGTGATCATAAACCCCAATAACTTGCCTGCAGTGACACCAAAAGCGCACTTCTGTGGGTTGAGACGGAGGTTGTACTTTTTTGCTCGCTCTAGGAATTTCTCTAGTGCCTTGAAATGCCCTTCTCTATCCACGGACTTCACGATCATATCATCGACGTAAACCTCGACTTCCTTATGGATCATATCATGCAATAGGGTCGTAGCTGCTCTTTGGTAAGTAGCCCCAGCGTTTCTTAAGCCAAAAGGCATTACCTTGTAACAGTACGTTCCCCATTGCGTGATAAAGGCTGTTTTCTCCATGTCTTGAGGCGCCATCTTTATCTGGTTATACCCGGAGAATCCGTCCATGAAGGAGAGGAGTGCATGTCCCACTATACTATCCACCAACACGTCGATATGGGGTAAAGGAAAGTCATCCTTAGGGCTCGCGGCGTTGAGATCTCGGAAATCGACACACATCCTTACTTTCCCATCTTTTTTAGGCACAGGCACTATATTCGACAACCACTCGGGGTACTCCACAACTTGGAGGAAACCCGCGTCTAGTTGTTTAGTTACCTCTTCTTTTACTTTTAGAGCCCATTCTGGTTTTAATCTTCTGAGTTTCTGCTTTACCGGCTTCTTTAGGGAATTAGTGGGGATATAGTGTTGCACAATATCGGGGTCGATGCCAGGCATGTCTTCATAAGACCATGCAAAAGCCATAATGTTGGCTTTCAAGAGGGAGATCATCTTTTCTTTTTCAACGGGGGAGAGGGTTTTCCCAATTTTAACTATTCTTGGCAATTCATTCGTCCCTAAGTTGATTGATTCCAATTCATCCATATTAGGTTCGGTGACGCCCCTTTTCCTTTGCTCAACGAGCTCCGGGGGGACATCGTTCCTAGGATCTATATCCATGCCATAAATATCCATAGAGGAGAGAAAAGAGACACTGCATATATAGAGAAAGAAAGCACACTTTATTGACTAGGAATAATGGGAATGACACACAAAAGAAAGAAAGAAAACAAACAAATCTGTACCAATACTATGACTCCACAAGGTGAGTTAAGTAGATACATCCTTGAATTAGGGAAATATTACTAAACTAAGACACCTACAAGCTGCTATCAGGTAGGCCAAGGTCTTCTTCTTCATGGATCTCCGCAATGACACCACATTCAAGGTACCAATTCAGGAGTGGCAAGGTAGCATGGCTAATGGACGAACCCTGGAGTTCTTCAATGGTCGAGTCTTCCATGATGAGGATCATGTCTTGGAACATTTCAGTCATAGCCCCCGCATCAAGGTTCTCTGCTCAGTCTTCCTCTTTCAAGCTTCCATATAGATCTTGGATAGAGTGGTACCAACTTGTCAAACTTTGAGGATTCGGCCCTTCTGTGAAGTATCTATCACCAAAACTTTTATCTGCCACGGCTGGGTCGGAACTTGGATAAAAAGTATATGGGATGTACTGCTTTATAGAAGAGTAATGGCGTGATGATTCATTCAGCTCTTTCTCAATGCATTGGACATAACCAAACCCAGATAGCGGTATCGCTGCTGATTCAGGTTGTATCTCACATATAGGCACACCTGCGAGTTTCAATTCATAGTCCCCTTGAAGTGTTACTATGGCTCCTTCATAAGGAAACTTCACCTTTTGATGGAGTGAAGATGGCATAGCCCCAGCAAGATGGATCCAAGGTCGGCCCAACAACAAGTTGAAACATGACGGCACATCCAACACTTGGAATTCTACCCTAAATTCAGTGGGTCCCATGATAAGAGGCAAAGTAACTACCCCTATTACTTCTCGACGGGGGTTGTCATAAGCTCTTACAGTCTACCCAGATGGCGTGAAATCAGTGGGTCCCAAACCCAAAACAGTGGCA
Organism: Liquidambar formosana; assembly: GCA_039720395.1. Taxonomy (NCBI): domain Eukaryota; kingdom Viridiplantae; phylum Streptophyta; class Magnoliopsida; order Saxifragales; family Altingiaceae; genus Liquidambar; species Liquidambar formosana. The sequence goes on from CM077821.1 coordinate 23,144,380, forward strand.
GTTCGGAGAGGACATACATTCAGTGCGGACCCATTGTCGATAAGAACGGTGGGAACCCTCTTCCCTATAGTGTCAACGGTCACATAGAGAGCTTGAGAATGGCTCGGCCCGCTTTTAGGTAGGTCTACATCGGTGAACACGATGGTTGAGTTCTTGGGAGTTGGATTCACCAAATGTACCAATCCCTCGGGGGATGTGTCAACAGGCACTTGTATCTGATTCAACAGTTTCAACACGGTCTGTCTGTGCTTATGCGAGGCCATGAGCAAGCCCCAAATAGTAATGTTGGCATTGGTCTTCTTCAGCTGCCTAAGCACTTCATCCTCTTCTTCTTGCAAGCTAGGACGCCTCTGCCCTTCCAAATCTTCCAACGGATTCTCAGATTCTAGTTGGGGAGGCTTGAAATGGCGACCCCCTCTGGTTATATGATCCAGCTCATCATCGCTAGCCCATATGTCATGGACTTCCTCGGAGTCATTCATCAAGTCATCCCATTCTATCATGTCGATGCTCTCCATCTCTATCGGCAAGTCATCCCAACCTGAAGGGACTATCGGCTCATCTGATATCGGACTTGGGCTTGAGTACAGCACATAGTAATCATATTTCCCCGACGCTTCACCTAATAGGCCAACCTGAGGATCCCCTGCTTTATATCTTTCTTTCAGCTCTTGTTGGATAGATTTCTTTGGCAACAACAAAACCTTTTGGTCAATGAGGTCTTGGATGATCTTTTTTAGTATGGAACAAGCCTCGGTGTCATGACCGGGTGCACAATGGTATTGGCAATATTGGTGAGGGGTTGAGGGCCTTGGCTTTGGAGGAAGTGGCATGATAAGGCTGTTATTGCGGCAAATGGTGAAGAGACGGGTTAAGGTCATGGGGAGCGGAGTGTATTGTCTTATGGGATGGCGAGGGCGAGAGGATTCAACCCCAATGGCATTTATGGTGTTAGGTGGGGGTGTGTTGTTATGTGATGGGAGAGGATTACGGGTGACATTTGGACGGGTTGGTGGTGAAATGACTTGCTTGTCAATGAGGTCTTGGACTTGGTGGCGAAGGCGAATACAGCGATTGGTGGCATGGCCTTTGGATTGGTGGTACTTGCAGTACTCATTATCATTGTAGCTCTTGGGTAAGGGATTTGGTGGAGGTCTTGGGTCGAGTGGCTTCAATAGGTCACGACTTATGAGCTTTTCAAGGACCCTTTCGAGTGGCATGAATAGGTCAGTGAATTGGCGAGGTGGGTTGACATCATTGAGAGAAAAGGGTTGGATTGGTTGAGTTATGGTGTTGACCTCGGCATTGTTCTTCCCAGTAAAGTTTGTCTTGCGACTCCTCACTTCCTCAGTCTTGATTGTCCCATCATTGATAGCATCTTCAACCTACGTGCCAGCCCCAATGAGAGCTTTGAAATTTGGGAAATAGTGGGCAAATAGGTGCTTGTGATACACGGGCAGCAGGTTCTTAACCACTAACTGAATTTGGTCCTCCTCATTCGGCCTATCCGTCATTCTCGACGCCTTTTGTCTCCACCTTGTAATGTAAGCGGAGAAAGTTTCATGAGCCCCTTGCTTGGTAGTTTCTAGGTCCCTTCGAGTAACGTCCACCTCTGTGTTATACTTGTAGTGCTCTGAAAACTCATTGCATATGTCTTCCCAAGTCCGGGTTCTATTCTCATCCAAGGATAAGAACCATTTCAAAGCAGAAGTGGCCAAGGTTTCATGGAACATTTGAGCTAAAAGCTCGTCAGTAGCCCCTCGAGGGTGCATAGCTCGCACGTACATCTTCAAATGAGTCTTAGGGCAACCCGTCCCATCGAACTTTTCTAACTCCGGCATCTTGAATTGTAGTGGAATACGAGCCATTGGAAACAGGGATAGAGTCCGCACATCGACCATGTCATCAGCCCTGCGAATCCCTTTTATGGTTCTCTCCAAAGCTTCTACCTTGCTAGCTAACACGGAATCACTGCTAGTACCTTTCCCCTTGGCTTCCCCTTCTAGGTTGGTGACCTCAGGTTTCGAGCTACTTTCCCCCCTTGTCTTGGTGTTCTCATTGGATTGAGGTCCCTCTTCGGTGCCAGCCCCATGAGGTATACCCGAGGAATGGTCCTTAGAGCCATTTTGTTCAAGATCCGCCATCTTCTGTTGGTTCTCTTGAGCCATTTTCAATGCGGTATCGGATGTCTCGGCGGTATGGTCAAGCTTGGCCATGATGGCTTTCAGGCAAGCCTCAAGGTCAAAGTGCCCCTCACTAGTTCTTTCGTCGGCCATGTCTGTCTGATGGGTAGACTCAACACTCACTAGACGCCCTTGTGGATTGCGGATCCAAGCCAGCACGTCTATGGATAGAAAAGTTTTAACCTTTAGCCTAAGGACTTGTCCTAAACCTCCATATTTTCCTTAATGAACTCGGTCTCTACACCATGTTCAATTAATTCATTCCTTTTATCCAATTATCTTTACAGGGGTCATGGATTAAGGGTATGTTTTAAAGAATAGGGCATAGAGTCCTTCAATTAGGTTTAATTAATCCCCTAGGACTAGCACATCACAAACATAGCTTTACATCCTATTTCCTTAATTTATTCCTCCTAACCCATGGCCTTAACGAAGGTTAGGGTTTAAAGGTCTATATTAAGGGCATAAGATATAAAGCCTCACACCACAAACACGGCATAGCATCATTACAAACAATTGTGGGTGCATAAAGGTGAGACCGTAGTGTCCTACAAGTCTGTCTATATGGACTAATGATAAGGGTAGGCTAGGGTCCTTCACTTGCTTGAGCAATCCTTATACCTAACCACATGTGGCATCAGGAACGCCGCGTGGGTCCAGCAGTACGTGATTAACTCATTTAATATACCCAAGGGCAAGCCCAAGGGTACTAGGCAAGAGAGGTTGATAGCTTTCGCCCCAACACATGGAATCAGGAAAACCAAGGTTGAGACTAGGCCGATCGTTGGCAAGGATACATCGAGGGACATCGATCCTAACATGCAAGAGTTTGCGCACACAATGCAATAAATGAAAGTACACAATCAAGCGGATGCAATGTGATTGATTTTAATTAAACATAAGAAATTAACCTAGCCCAATTAAACTTTATAGAGTCTAGCCCACAAATCCCCAGTGGAGTCGCCAAACTGTGAACCCCGGAAATTGGGCCCACAAGGGATTGAAAGAAAATGGATTTGAAAAAGAAAAAGGAAAGGAGTCGCCACCTTATTTTTTAAAGGAAACAAGGAAAACCCTAAAAATCAGGTTGTTTTAGGAAAACAATTTGAATGACTCCATAAAAAAAGGAAAGGCAAAAACCAATCTTTTGAAAACCAAAGAAATCGGGGATTCGGAGGCTAAGTTATGACATGGGAAGGTTCTAGGCAAAGCCTATAGGCACCCATGTCACCCTTTCGGTCTCTCAGTTCATTTGGGCTAAATTAAGATCTTTCCCATACAAAAATCAGCAAGTATATCATCACAAGAATTGTATGCATATCATATATTTCATTCATCCATCCATGCATAATAAGCACATAAAAACAGAAAATAAAGAAGAACAAAACAAAACAAAAAGAAGCCTAGGATGCTTGGATCCTAGAACAGACTTGAGCCTCACGAAGAGCGCCTACGTACCATGCAACGAAATACATGGATCAAAGTCCACGTAGTTCGATTAGAATTAGGGTTGAATCCTAATATAAACCTATGGTAAAAACCCTAGGTTTCCTTATTTGAATCAAAAGAGTTGAATATAATAGAAAGTTTGATTTTAGGAAAGAAATCCACAAAATGGAAACTTTAATAAAAACCAGAATTTTATTTACGAAGGAAACCTTTGATTAAACCATAGACTTGTATTAAAAATTAACCCTAGATAGGGAGAAGAGAATGAGTTAAGAAGAAAGGTGAATTGGGGCACCTTCACACCCACTTACCTGAGCGCAATTACTCCAAACATTAGCTATTTCAGACATAAGCAGCCCTATTTGCCATAGGACAAATACCACACCTATTTGCACCCTTACAAGTGCTCAAAACCATGCGAAAACACTAACATGCAAATCTGGACAGAATAGTATTATGGCCTAAAATCATCCACTAAGCATGCCAATAGCAAAAACAGCGAACAATAATAAGTCCTAACATATTCCTAGAACCATATCATGCATAAAAACCCTAAAATATACTAACATGCATGCAAAACTATCATGTTTACTCCATATGAAAAACATATACAGCAAACACGAAGAAAAACCAATAAAAAAGTCTACTTTATCATGCTATATGAAAACAAACACGAAACAATGACTCTAAAACCCTAAACTCACAAATATGCTTAAAAACCCACAAGACATACTTTAATCATGCTAAAACCAAGCTAAACAGAAATTAAATCATGCATATTAACTAACTAAAGCAATATAACATGATGGAAATCCTAACTCTAATATGCAATGACACTAATCCTAGCACAAGGACAAATAGGAGCACAAGAATCATAACTATGCATTAAAAACCTAAAGGACAGCCCTAAAGCATGCTAAACAGTAGATAAACAATAGATATTCCATGTATATTAACTAGCTAGAGTGTTAATACATGATAAAAAAGTTACCTTTAACATGCAATAAGCCTAACCCATATGAAAACCTAGTTTAAGCTTGAATAGAGAAGGAGAATACCTTAGGAAGGGCCTTCCTTGTGTTTGTAATTGTTCGTGGCTCCTCAGGTCTTTAGAGTGAATCAAACCAACACGAATCCTCCTCTTTGTCAAAGTGGTATCACAGCAAAGAGATCAAAACTCACTCAACTTTGAAAAGAAATAGAAAACAAAAAGAGAACAAGAGAAAAGAAAAGTGATTTTCGTCACTTTGCAGCAGCAGCAACTTCAATCACGTTTTTTGGTATGAAAACGTTGGATTTGGACAAAGCTTGTGAAATACAAAGTTGTAGAGAATTGAATTATCTTTCTAACAAGACCAATTTCATCAAATTCTGACTTCGGATGAAAAATTTATGATTAAAATACGACTGCTGGTTTTCAGAAAATCTGCTGCTGAATTATGACGAATTTCACTCCCTCCAAACCCTCTTCTCCTCTCCCTTGTTTAAAGACATTAAGAGAGTATTTATAGCTGAAATCTGGAGTTTCCCTTTCCTTCCTGGACTAGGTTGCCTTGGAGAATAATCAAAAGGTATTTTATAATGATAAAAGACTTCTAATCTGAATAGGAAAAAGAAATTGTCTTTTATAAAAATTGGGAGACTGACCGCTAACACGCATGCACATGTATCGTATGTGCGTACACACACTCATCACATACGTACACGTGTTAGTGTCATGATAAAAATGGCTAATTTAATAAAATAATTTTCTTTTCATTTTAACCAAAAATCTCATGCTGTGATTCGCACTAATTCTTCAAGGATAATCCGTAAATAACCACACTAAACTCATCATCAGGGCCACGGGACTTAAGATGACAACCGGTACAAAATTGAACCTAGAAATACCTCATATGCATCCATATGAACTCCAATTAACAATTTGGAGATCATTCCAAGGTCAAATGAAAAGTTTGGGACTTAAAAGACAATTATGCCCCTCAAGTCACAAAAGCTCTTATTATCCCTCAAGATCAACTCCAATTTGAACCAAAATTCATATCCATTGTCCTTGTGACTCTAGAAAACTAATGCAAGTGACTAGACTCAAAAACCAAACAAAAACATGCATGAAATGATGAGCCCTAGTAAGATGGTGCAAAATTGGGGTGTGACACCCACTGCGAAAATCCTTAGGTAAAAGTGTGTCAGAGTGTATGGATGGTTACATTTCTGGAAGTAGGGCACTCAAACTACCTAAGGAGAAGATCTCAAATTTTTGATACATTAGGACGTGCAAACTAGCATGATACCTAGGAATAGAGAATCTAATCTACCCCCTCATATAAATCTCATACTCTTATTGCGTTAGGACGTGCAAACTAGCATGACACATAGACGTAAGGAATCTGATCTACCTCATTAGACTTAATCTCGTTTGACATTGCCTATTTCCAGTCGGACTTAGCACTATCATAACCCATCAACCATTATTTCCAACGACGGAGAATCAGTAGCCCGTTTCTCCAAGTATGCCACATTTTTGGATTTAGTACACCTCAAATTCTTTAGAAAGACCATATAACCTAATCCCAAGACCCACTCCTAAGACCTTCATTTTGGCCCATTTTTCATCACAGAGCAATCGGTGTACCATTTCTCGAAACGAATTGAGTTTTTGAACTCAAAGCTCCTAAAATACCATAAAGAGACTTTCGAACTTAATCGCAGTCCTAATCGGCACAAATCTGGACATTAATCTAACTAAAAAGTCCATAGGAGCTCCTAATTCGTAGCCTGTGCGCTCGCACCTTAACCGATGCATCATCTTGCAAAATGGACTAAGTTTTTAGACTCAAGGCATTTTTAATACCCTAGAGAGGCCTTTCAGTTCTAACCCTAATCACTGCCTGCGGGACCCGTGACCCGCCAGGTAAGGTCCTCAGCTAGAAATTCAACCTTCATAAGCCTCCACAAAGCAATCAATATGCCATTTCTCAAAACAGACAACATTTTTGGACTCACCACACCCAAATCACTTTAGAAAGACTTTCCAACTTCACCTCGATCTCTGCTCACTGAGACCCGTCTCTCCAAGATGCAAGTCTTATTAAGTAGAACTTAGGATCAGCCTAACTCATCTTCAGACTCGGAAACTAACTTTCTCACCCTCAAAAATAATTTTCGATGCGCCGTTTTCAAAAATGGACTTCACATTCCAACTTAGAATGCCCTGTTTACCCTAACAGGACCTTCAAGTTTGACCCCAAACCCACTTTAAAGTCTCGCTAGCTGATTCAGCACTCCCATCTACCAGCTCAATATCCAATCTACTCTAGAAAACACCTTGAGACGCGAAACAAGGCATATCGCTTGGGATTCTCACCCAAATCTAGCCTAGTCACATCCAAATCAACTTAAAATCACTTTATGTCACAAGTGCACTTGAGTAGGAACAAAGAATTAAATGCTCCCACCTACCCAAACTCGCATAATAGTAAAGAACGCAAGTAAGGACAGGGGGCTATTCTATAAATAGCAGCCTCCCCTCTTGCAAAGTGCTAGCTTTTCAACTTCTCTTCTCTCTAAGCTCCGAAAATCACCTCTCTCCATCCCTTTTGCCCTTTTTTGTGTTTACAAAGTTTACTTTCTAAGCTCAAAACCAAGAAAAATCTCATCCTTTCCACCTCCAAATCTCTCACAACTTTAAGGAGCTCTTTCATTTAGATCTCAAACTCAAGTGGATCTCTCTTGCATCTTAACAAAGACGAAGAAGAAGGAAGGATATTCACCAAGTTTCCACTGATCGTGGCAAAGCTTGGTGGTGATCCTTTTGCTCGAACGTTATTTCTCATTTTGTCTTCTCAAGAAAGCAAGGTGCTTGGAAAGTTTGCATTTTTCTATCCCTAGCTCATTTCCTTTATCAAGTTTCTTGCTTTCTTAACATAACATGCATATTAGCTTAGATCTAAAAGATTATATGTAGTTTTACAAGCTTTTATATAGTATATGTAGGAGAATACTATCGTAACCCCCTCCCCTGTATTGATCTCAAGTTTTAATCAATAAATATGCAATTTTTATCATGATTGGTGTATGTTTTTCACTATTTTGAACTAAAGACTATTTTTTTGGAGACTTGTTAAACTTGCTAAGTCTTAGGAGACTTTGTTCAACAAAACCCATAATCTTTTTAGAACCTCTTTAAAAATGTAAAATTTTTCAAAACGAGGGTTCGGTTGAGCAAAGTACTTTTATCTACCTTTTCCAACAAGTTTTCCGTTTTTAAACTCAAGGCTGGGATTAATAAAGTAGATGTTAGTCATGATTCGGTAATGTGGTGTCCCGACATAAAGGGATAGAGCTACCATGAAAAATCTCACTAAGTGCAAGATAAAAGTAAAATAAAATCAATCAGGAATTTTGATCTTTTATAAAGAAGCATGATTTTCTTAATTTTAAGGGGTTCATTGATACAATTTGTTCTTTGAGAATCCCGATGTATCCTAACATGATTGGACAAGGTTACCTTGAAGAAACCCAAGATGTTGTTTTTCTTGTAGTTTCATAAAGATTCAATTTTTATTGTCTTTTATCAAAAATGGTTCATTTCCCCAGGAGATGACACCAAGTTTTCAAACTCTAGAATCTACCCAATAATTTAGATAAGTGTAAATAAGGCCTAAATAATGTCACAACCTAGGATGATATATTTACTTTAGAACTGCTAGTCTCGAGTAAGGATTTCATTTTCAAGAATGGGTTTAATTAAAGAAAGTTCATGATTCAAGGCAACTATTCGTCAATGGATGTGGTAGGGTGCTGATACCTTCCCTACTCATAACAAAGCCTCCTTACCTAGATCTTTTGTTTGCAAACCACCATTTAGGAGTCATTCAATTTTGAAATAATAAGGACTGATCAAAACCCTTAGAGACGACCTTCCATGTCTTTAAATATATGGTAGGTGGAAATTCCAAGCCTTTCCCTTTCTTAATTATGCTCACATAGTTAAATAAGAGAAAGGAACCCCTAAAGGAGTCATTAAACTATTTTACTTTCATTTACCATCCAATAAGAAACTCCATAGCATCACAACATGCAACACACATATAAAAGCCTGCCAAGCGTGCCTGACAACCAAAGTCATTACCCACAACGTAGGAAACGAGGGAGATAGGGATCCCAACGGGGTCCCCCTTACAAGTTTTTAGGGTAGCGACAACTGTTTGGCAAACCTAAAAATTTGACCAGCTGAAGATAAGTTTGGCTAATTTTGATTTCACATTTTTTAGTAAATCTCGTTTTCCTACTAAACACTTAAGTTTTGTTATGAAAATAAAGTATAAACACAGTTTTTTTTTTTTAAACCAACTGTAAGTTGGTTTATTTAGAAACCAGATAACAATTATGAACTAGACCTACACTGATCCAATTTTTTAAGTTGCCAAACAAACCGTAAGTACTCTAGTTAAAGTGGTATTTGTTATGAGGGTAATCTAGTAATAAATAGAAAAATGGTGTAAAGTCCAATAAAGCCAGCATTATAACAAAAGGAATAAGAATATGTGTGAAAATTACTGTGAGTGCCAAAATCCAATTAAAGTGGCCTTAATTAACTTAGAGCATAGGTTAAAAAGAAATAAATAAATAAATAAAATAAATAACCTTACATTATTTTAGTAAAGAGCCCCATTTAAATCTTTCCTTTTCATTTATTTGGTAAGTGCATAAAACTCTTTTTCCTCCTTTGACAACTGCAAGAAGGAAATATCTTTTGAAAAGCAATTACTCCCTTTGTCACCTTTTGACTGTCACCTTTGAAAAAACATGCTTTTTTAGAAAATTCTTTTAAACCCTTTCACATCAATAAAATGTTTCAAGATCATCTTCAAGGGTACTAGCTATTTTTTTGCTACTTTAGATAGCAAAATGATATATATTTTTTTTTAAATAGCTAGCTAGCTATCCAAGTGAGTACTTCAAGGGTACTAGTTATTTTTGAGCTATTTCAAAATTTGTATTAATAATTTTTCTTTTTTTAATCATTTGGTGGAGGGATAAAAAGGGAATGATGCATAAAGAAAGGACAAGTGTCACTTTTTTAACTAAAAATAGTCTAGCTAGTGAATGTTCACTAACTAAATGTAGATAGCCGAAATGAAAATAGCTAAAATAGCTAGCCATATAGCTAGCCCCATGGAGAAGGAAAAAAGTGCTTTGACTATCTAAAATAGCTAAGAGGGGTCAGATAACTAGCCCATTGGAGATGCTCTAACACACCAATTTTACTTTCAAATGTACCAAACCTTAGAAAAGGTAAAATATTCATGAGAAATAGTATTTTTGGAAATCAATTCAAAGAAGTTATTAACTTTTTAAATGGGACAATAAGAACATAAAAAAGGCAAAAAAAAAAAAAAAGGGACAATAAAAAAGGAACGGAAGCAGTATTAAAAGCCTTAATTATTAATTATTGTTGTCTTGTCTGAGTTGTTACTTGTGTGTACTGTATGATGGGCCCGTTTGGGAACACTGTGGCTTTTAGAACTTTTGCTGTAGAAGAAGAGAAGTGGAAGCTAGTGCTTCTAATTGACTACTATATTGTGTTTGGGAATTGTATTTCAAAAGTGCTATTGGATGTTGAAAGTGCTTTTCTACCTGTTTGGCAAATAAAGTCCTGAAGTGACTTGTAATCCTGAAATGACACTATTACCCTTACCATAAGTGCTTATTTAACCTGTTTGGCAATAAAAGTACTTTTACTCTAATTTTATTAAAGTGCATAACTTTAAAAGAGGATCACGCCAAAACTATAAGTCAAATGTTTTGTTGAAAATTACCATAATTTGGAGTTATCTTTTCATAATAAATAACTAAATATATATAAAAAAATAATTAAAATAATAATACTAATAATAAAATGCTAATACAATAATATGACATTTCTCTATAACTTAATTGAAATAATAATTGTACTAGCTTATCAATAACACTTAAATAATTAACATAAAATGTTATGCTCAGACATCATGCCCATAATAATATATGTTCCCAAATTAATGCCAATATCCCTGGCACATATAGGTTAGATTCAAACTAGTCAAAGTTCAATATACAATCAAATTTGGTTAAAATGGTAAACCAAGGGTCCCACATTGTAGGGTCCGCCAAGACGAGTCCAACGGTCAAATTTGGGGTTTATATGATTATCGTATGGCTTTTAAATGCATGAGAACACGGTAAGATATACGGATGCATCCACACAGGATCATAGTCCTATGGGGTCATCTTCAACCTCCCGCGGGTTGTATTGTGTAACCCGGTTACATCGGGTATTCAACGGGCCAATTTCGACGATTAATATCTCTCTCGTTTCTTAACCGTTTTCAATGATTCAAGTGTTAAATCGAAGCTCACGCAGAGTACTACGTGCGTATATAAATTTTTCATTTAAAATCCTACAAAATCATATTCGTTATTAAGCCTAAAGTTTCGGGTTTTCATGATCCAAAATTCTAAAATTTCTAAAACTTCAACCTACGGTCATGAAGATTACCGAAGAGGAGAGAAAATTTGCCGACGCAAATGTCACTGACGGACAGCTTCCAAGAGACCAAAAGAGGAGCTTTGAACGTTGAAGGAGTGGCGATGGGGAGCAACAGCAAGGGCTAGGGATTTGGATCGTGTTTAATGGGATACAAAAGGTATTTTGATTCCATTGGTTGAAACTGTGAGGGTATTTCCAGTATTTGAAAAATATCATTAAAGTCAAGAATAGCTTCCCGCATCACGTTAGCGGAGAAGCAACCCCGATCCTGCTTTGGCTCAAACGCGCGTTTAGGCTCCAAAATGCTTTTCTTATTTTACCCAAACACGTTCATAAGCACTTCTGGGAGCCCAGAAGCGCGTTAGGCCTGCCAAAAAGCGTTCCCAAACAGGCACGATATGCGTTTAGACTTACAATTGCCAACCAATAATAATATTTTCATAGAACAACAAAACTCACAGATAAAAGAAAAAAAAAATAATTACAAATTGTTATTAATAAATTCCATTCCTTAATGCAAACCATGGTAATTACTCACGTAGTAACAAGTTTAAGATTTAAACAAAGACAAGAATTGAAATTTATTTGGGAAAATATCGAGAATAATTTAATAATTGTAAGTTAATACTTAATAGAAAGGATGTGTTGCCTGTCTTTTAATAATTGTTAGAAATAATTTAATAATTTTGAAAGTAATTGAGTTTTGGTGATGAAAATTCCAAAACAAATTTGAGATAAATATTTGAATATTATTGAAGAATTTTGTTGTTATGAATGATTAGATAAGGTCATGTCTAATGAGCTCTAGTTGTGTTGAAAGTAGATAAAAGAAGCCAAGGCCGGTAAGAAAAATATAAGGGCAATGTTAAACGTAACACCATAATATAGCATTATATAGACAATACTTGATGTAGCAATGATCCTCTTGTGAATAGCTTATAGGGAATTTTTTTCAATTAACAGTGGCGGAGCCAAAAGGGGGGCATCGGGGGCATGTGCCCCCCACTGACTTAAAATTTGTTTTTGGGAAATTACTTTTCGATAACTAATTCCCAATATAATGCCAAAAAAATGAACTTGGTAGTCATTTTGAAGCATATATACAGTCAATTTGTAATACATTGACAGGCAATATCCTTTTTTTGGTATTACATTTCGAAGTGATTACCAAAACGTAATTTTCCTGAAAGAGGCTCTCAAGAGCTTTTAGTTCCCACTTCACAAAAATCACAGCATGGTGCCCCAATTGGAGATAACTCCTGGCTCCGCCCCTGTCAACTAACTTATATAACGTTAGGTGCTGTAACTAGGTCTTGTAATTAAGAGTTGTTTATAGTATTTCCTAGCCAAAATATAAATCAAGATTATTATCCTCAATCTTCTCAAACCAACCATTATTTGACACATTATCAAACTTTACCAATCTTAACCCATCCAAGGAACAACTGCACGTTAATGAGTTGAAAAATATATGTAGGTGGCTTAAGAACACAAGTAAATGAATATGAATTACAATTAGGGGACACAACTATTGCCCCACAAATTTCAACATAATCCTTAAGCTATCAGCTTTACAAGAAGCAAAGGTTTTCAAAAAAAATATATGATCAAATTCCTTTCACTATTTGATAAATATGCTTAATTATGTCAAAATTGGGGTACAAAAATTATGTTCCCCATTCTTGATCTGATTATATACATGATGTTTTGAACTTTATTGTAAAGAGACTATTATCACATGATTGTTATCACATAAGTGAAATTCACTTTTATCACTTGAAGGATATGAAGAAGGTATGGGCTAGAGGAAATTGGAATTTATTCCCTAGAGTTTTGAGGGTATCTCAATGGAAGAAGGACTTCAATCCTTATAATCAAGTTTTGACTCACTCGCAAGTTTGGATTTGATTATATAAGCTACCCTAAGAGTATTGGCACAGGCAAAACCTTTTAGAAATAACTAGAAGAGTGGGCATTCCTCTTCAGATAGACAAAACTACTTTGAATCAAGTCTTTAGCCATTATTCTAGAGTGCAAGTTGAAATAGATCTTTATGTTGCTCCTCCAGAAAGCATTCGAGTTAAGCAAAAAGAGTATAGCTTCTTTATTGATGTTTATTATGAGAATCTCCCTCTCATTTGCTCTCATTGCAAAATTGTTGGACATGATGTCTCTTTTTGTCGCTTTGAAAAAAATAAGGACGATAGTAATTCTTTTTACAATCATGGGAAGAAACATAATGGCGGTGGTTATAAACCCAAAATCCAGGCTCTTGAATATAGGCCTATAAAGTTGAGGAATAATTTGGAGCATACAGAAGTGATCTACTTGGGAGATCATAATAATACCCATAAGCATAATTAAAACCAACTTGTGGATGCTCAAACCGCACTGTTAGTGTTTGATAATGAGTCTGAGAGAAATGAAGGGCACTTTAAGTCTACATCAATTGAGCCAAAGGGTGGTATTAGCGAGTCCGCTATAGTTAGAGTTACTCCTACAGCTTCTAAAGTTGCAACTATCATGAATGTGGATGTTAGTGAGAATACTATTTCTACTCGGAATGATATCCAAGGTACTAATCTTTCTAATGCTTCTAGTCCTATTGTTAGTATCTCTCATGTGAGTCCTACACCCAATTCTATTAATAGGAAATGGGGGGATATTTCCAATTAATGATGATTGTTTTGAAGACGAGAGAAATGGTCTTCCCATATCTAAGGATTGCCCTGTTGATAAGACTACAAGTGATTTTACTAAACAAGTCCTTTTAGAAGAAACTACTGTTCAGATTATGGAAAGTGTTGCTCATCAAATTATTGAAAATGCTGCTGATGAAATACTTGATAATGAAGATATCAATTTTGCTACTACCTGAGATATAGATGGACAAAATGCTGAAACTGGGGTAGGGGATACAACTCAAGATCAAGGGCAACCTATTGCTACTCAATAAGGTAATTTTTCTTCTTCTATTCTCGAACAAATCAATTTAGTCATTAAGGATGTGGAAGAAAGGAGGCTTAATAAAGACCCATTTATACCTGTTTTATCGAAGTCTCAACAAAAAAAACTTAAACAACAAGCCAACAAGCCACGTCTAATGTGCCCTATCATTTTCGAGATAGGAATTCTATAAAAAGTGCTAAATGTGAAGATTTTTTTCTTGACCATTAGGGGATTTGGATATTGATCCTTATTGAGTGAGTTATTTCTCTTATTTTCTTCACAAGCCTAATCTCTTATGTATCTCACAAAGTTTAGGATTGTGAGCTGGATTGTGGCATATTATAAGACACCATAACCAGACTTATCATTTATCTTTTATCTTTTATCGTCTTCTTTCTTTCTTTTATTTTCTTTTCTTTTCTTTTTATTAACAATATTTAGAGTTATTGCACTTAGAGGCGAACAACTCTTTATCTATATATATCCTAAAAGAATTAGAGCTTACAAGCTTTGAAGACAATTTTGCTCTTTGATCTCTCTTATTTGAGACAATTATCACGTGTAGTTTCATCTCAATTTCATGTTTCGTTACTTCTATTAAGTTCTATAGACGTCAAGGAAAATGTCATAAGCTTCCAATTCAAATTTAGTAGAATTTCGAGAGAACAAAAACTTTTATGACTTGAAGAGTGTTTTGGTCATTTTACTCATAAAATTCTCATTTGACCTTGGCTGAATTCTCGCTTGATTTGTTCTTTTGCACTCATCTCAGTATCGGAATCTAATTGAAGGCTAAATTTGAATATTTTATGGTTTTGGTTGATAATGGTCCATTTTTGGTTAATTGGCCTTCAATTAACCTTTTGGGGTCGTTGATTATATCAATCCATTTGAGTTGAAGGTGCGCACATCGGTGACTAGATAACTAAAACTCATATCACCATCAACATACCTATAGTGGTATTAGCATTTGTGGTAATGAACATCACATTCTCTTATCTTTATCAAGGAAAAAATTGCAAACTAGAGAGTGACATGACAAAGAAACAATGGTAGGCGAATTTGTCTCATCGTAGATGGGATCGATTTGAGAATAGAAATACATGCAAGGCTTGCAATGGATCTTTTTAAATTGCAAGCTAGGTAGGCATATCTAGAGAGAGTAGTGAGTTATGATGTATGAGCTTAATTTACAACGTAGTAGTGGGGATTACTAGCAGTTGTGGTATCAAATAGAGAAAGGATATGAGGAATGATATTATGATAGGGGCACAAAAGAGGAACTAGGGCTGGCAATTTGTACCCAAACCCATGAACCCGCCCAAACCCGTCCAAGTTAAATGAGTGTGCACGGGTAATTTTATTAATTGGGTTGTAAATGGGTACCCATAAGGAGCCCAACTAATAATTAGATCTAGTCGGGTTTAATTAAAAATTGTTGAGTGAGAAACAAACCCGATAGGATCTAAAAATGAAATGTTTAGCTGAAAATGAAATGAGCACATTTACAACCCAATTAATAAAATTTGGTTGGAAATGAAATGAAAGTGCCCTTTAATAAACATTTAATAATGAAATGAGCACATTTACCTGAAGGCTAGGGGTCTGAAAATGCCCTTCAGGTTTTCAATGTTTCTCTTTTTTATTTTATTTTATTTTTTTAATTTGGTATTTTTGGTAGATTTGAAAATGAAATGCTATAGTAGTTGGAAATTTTCTTCTTTTTTTTTTTAAATCCGTGTCATGACCTGATTAAAATGGGTTTAGGTTAACCTTGAGATTTTATATTTTAGAGAATTTATATTTTAGAGATCTAAAAATGAGTTTTTGTAGATAAAAGTAGCAAAAATAATGGACAAATGTTTTTTATTTATTTTTTGGGTAAAAAAACAAAAAAAAAAAAAAAATTATAATGCAAAGTCACCCAACGTCAGAAGTAGAACCACAAGCCCAATTAACATCTTAAACAAGTCAGCGAAGGTATGCAGGGTTAAGATGGGTTTCTACTTGCAATAAATGGGTCAACTTGGGTTTTGCTTAAATGGGTTCTCATGTAAATGGGTTGGGTTGGGTTGGGTTTGGGTGATATTATGACTAAATCCACCCAAACCCTCCCAAGTGCCAGGCCTAAGAGGAAGCAAAGAATTTTTATGGACGGACGTTTTTGTAACTAAAATTTCTTTGTTTCGATACAACATTTTGGTTTATAATATCAAATAGATAGAGGCCATAAGGGCTTCCTCATGGTTAAATTGTCGAGTTCCTTCCCTATCTACTATATATATATATATAGATATAGATAGATAGATAGATAGATAAAGATACGTATATATAGAGTGTACTTCAAAATTCAAGTCGAGCTCGCGACTTGAATTTTTTTAAGTCAACTATTGGATTAAATAGCCTTCTCATATAAGTCACGGGTAAGAGTTTTGAATTTCATTAATTTAAAGCCCACCTACTTAGCCTAAAAATAATCTAACATTTAGTTTGATGACCCTAGATCACACTATTTCAATATAAAATAAAGGTACTAGCTCTATCCCTACATGTCTTTACTTCAGAAATGTCATCTAATTATGAAGCTCTCGCATTGCGTTTGCTCGTGAAAAGTTGGTGTTTAAAGCTACGATAATTGAAGGGCTTTTTTCTTTCTTTTTTTTTTATACGATCGATAGAATTTATCCTAAATTCTAACCCTTTAATAGCAACAAATGGAATATCAATATTTCTACATAAGATTGAACTTGAAATCAATCATTCAAAAAATAAGGAAAATGCCTATTAGACTACCATGCCATCAGCAATTAAAGGCATTTGAGGAGGTTTGAAAGTTATTGATAATTAGATATTATATACATGTATATATGTGTGTCTGTTATAAAATCACTAATAAGAAAGCAAAAAAAAAAAAAAAAAAAGAATTATGAGAGGAAACCGTGAGGGTAGCTCAAATTAGGGGTGTTCATAAACCGAGAACCAAACCAAACCAACCAATTTGGTTTGGTTCTTCTTTCCTTAGATTTGGTTTTGGTTCTAATTTTAGAAAACCGAATTAAATTGGTTTGGTTTGGTTTTCATTTTTAAAAACTAACCAAACCGAAATATTTAACTTATATCAACACCCGCATTGCAAGTTATACCTCATATATTAGTGGGTTACAGAGTACATTGGGCCAATGTAAGGAATACAACCCCTAATGCATAGGGGTAAATAATTATCTATGATGATTTGTTTCTACTTGATAGGTTAAAACCGAAACCTAACCGATTTGGTTTAGTTTTTTTATAGTATGGTTTGGTTTTGATTTGGTAAAAATAAAATCAAAGTATAATGGTTTGGTTTAAAATCTACCCTAAAATCAAACCGAACCAAACCACGAACACCTCTAACTCAGATAACAAAGGATCGCGACTCAAGAACTGTAAGTTCCAAACTCTAGTCGCTGGTCCCTCACTATGTGATGCACAAACTTGTAGGTGATTTATGCAACATGGGGATTAGTTTAAATTCAATGGATTGGATACCCCTCATTTGGCCCAAAATTTATAAATTTGAAAAAAAAAAATTATCGGAGGGTATGCAACCAACCAACAAAAGATTTATGGGATGGTGTGTAATATTCTAGCAAAAAGAGGTGGTCTATCTCTTAGGACACTTAAGGAGGCTTCAAAGTTCTCTTTCTTTCTTTTTTTTTTGTCATTTTTTCTCAGTAAAGGCTTCAAAGTTCATAAGGGTCTTTATATATTTTTCGGGCTTGTTTGGATGAGCTTTCTGATAGTTTAAAATTATTTATATGCCCAAAATCACTTTTCGAACATGTTTGGATAATTTGCCCATAAATGCTTTGTAAGGAATTGAATCAGAGAAAACAAGAATGCGGAAGAAAGTAAATAACAAAAATTTTCATTCAATTCCTTGAAACCAGGAATCTGATTGTGATATAATACAAAACAATAAAACTCTAATTACAAAAAGAAGGTTTAGAACTTACAGTGGGTCCTTAAGACGATTGATTGATCTTCAAGAAAGCAAAAATCCAAGTAGCACAAATGTCCTGCCTCCACGGTATCCACACCAAGCAAAAGTCTTCAAGTTGGTCTTTTAGTTCTCCTTAAGGTTTGCTAGAATGGAGAAGAAGAAGAAGAAAGAGAGAGAGGCCTACTCAAACTTAGGCTAGAGAGAGAGTGGAGTGATTATAGTGAGTGAATAGCACTTGCTAGTGTGCTATTTATACACACACACCACAAGGGCTGGCCCTAGGGGGAATCCCACTCTAAGTGGGTTTTGCAATTTAGGGAAATTGCACTTTAACCCTTCTATTTACATTAAATGCAAGTATGGCCCTTTATGAATTTTTCTCAATGCACTAATACCCTTTCTCTCACAACTTAAAGTCCCTCTTCACTTATTGGTGTGTGACCCATTGGGTTTACAACATTTAGTAGTAGGAAATGGCACAAAGAAGTGCCCAATGGAATACTTTCCATTAAGGGTCTAATTGGAATACCATTCAATTCCCTAATTGATTATAACTCACTTATATCAATTAGGGCTTCTACTAACCATGAGTAACACCTAGCACGGCTCATGATGTGGTCCTAAATGAGGAGAAATAAAATCATACAAAGAACCCTTCAATTACAATTAAGGTTACAATTACATCCTTCTATTATACACAATGTCTCTAATTGAACTAATAGGACATGGAACTCTGTCAATTCCCTAGTTCAATTCTTTTATAATCATTTATAAATATCAACTAATTGATGCACTATGAAAACTCCTTTCCATAGTCATCCTGCCATAAGCCATGGACTATCATGAGTAATATTAGTAAATGCTATGTGAGACATTCTCTCCCTTTTACTAGAAGTGATAGATTCCTTATTGATTACTCATATGCCTTCATACATGAAGCAATAGGGCCAATGAACACCCTTGTAGACCCCATTGGAATATACAGTAAGTACTATCAAACTCCTAAGGCTCCATGCATAAGACAACCATGGTGTCTCAGGTCTAAGGATTACTTGTACCACTGCAATTACGAGAAACTGATTGACAAGCAAATAAAACTCCATTCAGTTTATCTCAAAATATTTTGGTCACATTCAGTGTACCTGTTTATATTAAACAAACACCCACATGTTGGTTTTAGTGTCAAATAGCTTGAGACTAGCTATCCTCCTATAGAGCAAACCTAATATGTGTTAGTCCTATGGTTCATTATTGTCCATCATAGTGAACCTTCAACTAGGAATTATTTAGGAGTTAATTACAAAGATATATTTACAGTCTCACAATCACAACTCTTTGTGATTTGATATTCTCAACTATAACTCTATGGACATATCATGCAAATATAAAGAATAGAATAAACATGATAGAATAAAGCCCTTTATTAATTAATAATAAATGTGACAAACAATAAATGAAATCCTATAATTGTTCTTTATCCCTAAAGCATCATCTCCATGATTGGCTGTAGGGCATATAACTAACATGTTTATGGGTTGTAAAAGTGATTTCAATAGAAGCAAGTTCCTCCTAATTTTGGCAAAAAAACTATATGGGAATCAGATAACCTTTTAATGAAACTTTTGGTAATGACGAGTGTATCCTCCACGTTATAACGCATTAAAACAAAAATACAAAATATATCATTCTTCTTTCAGCAACTTCTAATTCTCTTCTAATTATATCTAAAAGCTAAAGTTACATAACCCAAACAGGACCTTTTGATAGAAGATAACAAGTTCATTAGAATAAAATATTAGTACAAAGAGGAGAGATCCACAAATTATTACATCTTACTTCTAGCTATAACAACATTTCTATGGGCCTCAATGCCTCATGAACACCTATGCTCTTACTTTAGCAAACATACAAACCTAAAATCTATTAGCAAAAGAAATGATATCTTCAAGGATATTGTGGACTTCCTGGATCTATCTGACTAGGGCTAAGGAATCCGTGCACACTTCAACCGTAGTCGAAGTCTTCCCATTTTCAGTCGAGAAATGCTAGTTAGCCTGGGACACTTGCCCTACAAATTTTGCCCTACTAAGAGAATAGGGGGTAAACTTGTAGGACCCACTGATATGATTAAACTCTAAAAATTGAAACAAAACTAAATACACATAGTGAGATAAGATTGTAGGGCAATGTGTGGGGCTAATTAGCATTTCCCTTTTCAATCA
This sequence comes from Liquidambar formosana, assembly GCA_039720395.1. Classification (NCBI taxonomy): domain Eukaryota; kingdom Viridiplantae; phylum Streptophyta; class Magnoliopsida; order Saxifragales; family Altingiaceae; genus Liquidambar; species Liquidambar formosana. Next base: position 23,164,696 of record CM077821.1, read on the forward strand.
GCCATAACTTAAGAAGCAAGAACACCAACACGTTCACGACATTGACACTCTAACACCGCAATTCCTAAAATACTTAAAACGCAGGTATGACAATAAATAATTAATTATATATATATGGAGAAATTTATTTATCTCTCGGTGTGAAATCCTCTACTCTCCCCTCTTTTGAATGAGAGATTAATAACTTGAGAACTCGATAAAAGCCGCATTTAACATATCCACATTTTTTTTTCTTTTTTCTTTTTGGCAAAAGCGCCCAGCAATAATTAACATCTATAAAACTTACCTAATTTTAGAACAATTAGAACTTACAAAATTAAAATCTCCCTATATCTCCGAAGTGTGAGAGCCGTGTCCCTAACTTAATTCATATTTGGGATCACCACCATTGGTTCTTACACTCTCCCTGTAGTAGTGTTTCTCTGATATTGCGTTCTTTTGACGCCTAACCCACTTGTGATTTTCCTTATTCTCTTCCTGTCCCTATCAATTACCCTCCATTAATTTCAGTTTTGCCCATGTTGATTGTTACTAATTGTCTTGTAGTGGTAACATTGGTAGAATGGATTCTATTGATGGGCTTCTTTCTCAGATTATCTCCTAAACTGCGAATCTCTCGTGTTTTGATGAAGTCCCCGATCTGGTGTCGGACTCTTCCTGGCTGAGAATAGTAATTGCTCTATGTTGGTTAGCAAGCTTGTGGCCGACAGGGTGATTAAAAAAAAATCTGTCAAATCTATCATCTTGGCTGCGTGGAATCTTTCGAACCCTTTATCCATCACTTTCCTTGCTCCGAATATTTTTCTCTTTGGGTTTTCTAAAAAGGAGGATAAGCTCAAGATTCTCTCTGCTGGTCCTTGGTCTATCAGAGGCCTTCTCCTAGTGCTTAAGGAGTGGTCATCTAGTTTGGTTTTGGAAGAAATTGATTTTCACTCCTACCCATTCTAGGTTCAAGTCCATGGCCTACCTCCCGATTTCAAATCTTCAAATAATACCAGTAAAATCAGTCCTAAGATTGGGGTTCTGCTGGATATGGATGTCCCACGATCTGGCCAGTTGGTATGGAATAAATTTATTCGAGTCCGAGTTGATGTTGATGTGCGCAACCCTTTGACGACTGGTTTTTTGCTGAAGAGAGCTGCTCTGCCTGAGGTTTAGGTACAATTTAAATATGAACGGCTTTCGGATTTTTGTTACAGGTATGGTAGACTTGGCCATGGGGAGAAAGATTGTGGTGCTGATATACTGACGAGATTGGTTGATTCTGTTAACCCAACTCATGGTGTCATGGCTTTTGGTCCGTGGATGTGGGCTCTATCTGGCTATTATCGTAAGCATCCTCCATTCCTTCTACCAGAGAGGTTATAGCAGATGTTAGACAGGTTGATCCTTCTCCGATCAGCGAAGTGGCGCGTCCTCTTTAACCGCGGCCTCCGGAATAGTGTACTTCCATTATTACACGCGCCTACATCTCCTATATTTGATCACACCCTCCTATGTACAGCGTCTCCATCTGCTATACTCAAAACTACTCCTACATTCAAGCCGCCTGACTTGTCAGGTGATTGTTTTCCCATTAACTCTGAACATAACGTGAAGCCCACTATTACAACCCCTCATCTTTACACTAGTTCCACTAGTTCCATTCCTTCTATCCCCTCTAAACTTGTTCAGTTACCCCACTCACATTCTCATCTCCCGTCTTTGGCCCACGGTTCTGTAACCCAAGTGGTTGAAGTGGCTCCTTCTAGAATTACACCTATTGTTGACCTTATTGGCTCTAACCATCTTATTGACTCTACTCCCCCTATTTCCATCCCTGTTAGCAACCCCAAACCACTTAAAAGAAAAGCTATTTTCCAACCCCGCCTTACTCACACTGAGAAAAAAATATACCTCTCTCCTGTGCTTCTCCTTCCTAAGCCTATTGGTCGTCCAAACTTTTTTAATAGCCCTCCTCACTCTCCTCTCCCCCTACTCTTGCCTTTTTCTAATTCTAATGCTTCTCCCCCTTCCTACTCTAGTTCTCGTAAAGTTAGACTTAAGAAGTTGGCCAGATTTTCGAATGCTCTCCACTCTGGGAATGGGAAGTAAGGTGTCTGTTCTGGCGTCAAATTTGGTTAGTGATGATTTGCTTGTGTCAGCATCTACGATTGCTCTTTCTTCTGAGGCAGGTGGGTTCAGTCCTTGCCCCCTTCGTCATATATCTTATCTTGGAATTGTCGTGGGCTTGCCCGACCTGCAGCAATTCGTTCTCTCCAGAAATGGTACGTGATCAACAACCTGATGTTCTCTTCTAAATTGAAACTAAAATTCTAGATGTGAAATTGAAACGCTTTCTGTCTAGTTTGGGTTTTTATAATTTTGTCTCTGTCCCTCCCATTCGGCAAAGCTGGTGGAATTTGTCTTGGTTAGGCGAAATGGGATTGAGATTGAAGTTACTAGTTTTCAACAACTTTCTCGTTAATGCTCTAGTGTTTTCTTCTCCCCCTCGACTCCGTAGATGCTCACAGAGGTTTATGGCCCTCCGTATTGGTATTGCAAAGAGTCCTTTTTGTCTCAACTGAATTCCTTGGCCACTTCTTTTACTGGCCCTTGGCTCTGTTTTGGTGATTTTAATTGTATTCTTACTCAATCTGAAAAGAAAAGTGGTCGACCTTTTGCTTGTTCCTCGTCAGGGGGCCTTGGTGGTATTATGGATGACTTTGGGTTAATTGATTTGGGGTTTGCTGGTAATCCATTTACTTGGAATAATAATAGAAATAATGCGGTAAATATCCTAAGAATAGCTTGATAGAGGCATCGCTAATTCTAGTTGGAGGTTGCTCTTTCCTCATGCCTCGGTTCTCCACCTTCCTGCCACTTCGTCTGATCCCTCTCCCCTCATCATTGACTCGATTGGTAATGGTAACTTGGTTAAAAGGCCATTCAAATTTCAAGCCATGTGGGTTCGTGACAGGTCTAGCTCTCTTGTTGTAGAGCATGTTTGGAAATCTGGTTGCTTAGGTTCCCCTTCCTTCAAGCTTTGCCATAAGATCAAGTGTTCTCGGAAAGCTCTAGTCTAGTTGGAATCATGACCATTTTGGGTGTGTTCATAAAAAGATCAAAGATATCAAGGATAAGATCGATAAGTTGCAACAGTTAGCTCCCTCCTTGACCTGTATTGATGCTGTAACTAGCCTCAAAGTTGACCTTGATGAATTTACAAGCGAGAAGAGATTCTTTGGAGGCAAAATTCTCGTGTCAAATGGCTTAAGGAAGGTGACCGCAACACTAAATTCTTCCATATTTCCTCTATTATTAGAGGGAGGCAGGAACTCCATTAACTTTCTCAAGGATGATTCGGGTCAGTGGCTGTCCAACTGGCTGGTCATTGGGGAAGTGCTTCAACCGGTAGCTTCAAGAACTCTTTACCTCCTCTCGTCCCTCTATCTCTATTGGTCTTGAAGGGCTTCTACCTTGGTGTATTTCTGAAGCGGAGAATGAGTCACTTTGTCTTATTCCTGATGAAGCTGAGATTCGGAATGTCATTTTCCATATGGGCTCTTGTAATGCTCCTGGTCCTGATGGTATGTCTGCTCTGTTTTATAAGCATTATTAGGTCTATTATCAAATGTGATGTTATTGCCACTGTTAGGAGTTTCTTTTTGGGAGGGTTCATGTTAAGGCAATTGAACCACACTAACATTGCTTTAATTCCTAAGACCTCTTCTGCTTATCATGTTAAGCATTTTCGACCTATTAGCCTGTGTAATGTTATATACAAATGTATTGCAAAAATTCTTTCTAATAGATTGCAACCTCTTTTGAGCAACCTCATATCACCCCTTCAAGCTGCCTTCGTCCCTGGACGCTGCATCTCTGATAACTCCATTATGGTTCATGAAATCTTGCATGCTATGAAGAATAAATCTGGCAAAGGTGGGCTGATGGCTATCAAGGTTGACATGGAACATGCATATGACAAGATTGAATGGTCTTTTCTTTTGGAGGTCCTGAGGTGTTTTGGCTTCAGTAGTGCTTGGGTTAACTGGATTAGTCAATGCATCTCTACTACTTCCTTCTCCACTATTGTTACTAGAGGACTGATTGGTTTGTTTTCTCCTCAACGAGGCTTAGGCAAGGCGATCTCTTATCTCCCTTCTTGTTCATTTTGTGTTCTGAGTTCCTATCATGATTGCTTTTGCGTGCTGAAGATCGTGGTGATATTCATGGTATTAAGATTTGCAAAGGGAGTCCTGCTATCTCCCATGTTCTTTTTGCTGATGATTTGTTTTTATTTAGTAGAGCCAATGTTGGTGAAGCTATTGCCATTATTGACTGTCTGAAAACAAATGAGGCTTGGTCTGGACAAACCACAATAAGGATAAGTCTCGAGTTCACTTTAGTAAGAATTTTAGAGGTCAGGTAGCTGCCACCTTGTGCTCCACACTTCATTTGAGCAAGGCCTCCCCCAACTCCAAATACTTGGGTCTTCCTTTGTTCTTTGGCCATTCCAAATCGACTTCCTTCGGGGCTATTGTTGAAAAAGTTCAGAATCGCATTTGTGGTTGGAAGGCAAAAACCTTGTCTCAAGTAGGGAGATCGACACTCATTAGATCGGTAGCTTCTGCTCTTCCTAATTATTCCATGTCTACTTTTCTTTTGCCAAAAAAAGTTTGTTCCGGCACTAGATGCCAGGTTTCGTGATTTTTTGTGGGGTTTTTCTAATTCTAATAGCAAAGGTTTGTATCTTAAATCTTGGGAGTCGCTTTGTTGCCCGAAGAGTGCTGGTGGGTTGGGTTTCAGAAAATCGTTTAATATGAATCAAGCTTTATTGGCCAAGTTGGGGTGAAAATTTTGTGTGGAGAATGATAGCATCTGGGCTCGTATGCTTAGAGCCAAATATTGCTGCCCTACTCAGTTCTTGCATGCCCAATCTTCCTCTGAAGATTCCTGGCTTTGGAAAGGGCTTCTCAAGTGTACCACTCTTCTCTCCGAAGGTATGTGTTTTTTGGTTGGCGATGGCTCTAACATTGATATTTGGAAGGATCCTTGGGTTCCTTTTTATCCTAGTTTTTCGCCCCATTCCTAGGGGTGAGCGTGAACTTGGTTTGAATTTGGTATCTGATTTTATTATTAAGCCCAATTGGGTGTGGGATTTGGCCAAGCTTAATCTGGTTTTTGAACCTGTGGCTATGGATGGCATACTGCGTATTCAGATTTCACCCAATCTTTCTCTTGATCATTGGGCTTGGATCCCTAACCCCAAAGGTGATTTTTCTGTTAAGTCAGCTTATCTTACTAGTCTCCAAGACCGTCCTATTGGCTTCAATCCTTGCTCTAAAGATATTTGGAATGCTTTATGGAATGCTAAGATTCATGATCGTTTTCAAGCATTTTCTTTGGAAAGTTATGTGGGATATTTTACCAGTCCGTGAGGTTATTGGTCGTAGATTCCCAATTGAAGACTCTTTGTGCCCTCTTTGTCATGCTGCTGTGGAATCTTCTCACTACCTATTTATGGAGTGCAAAGTTGCTGAGATTCTATGGATGAACTCTACCTGGTCCCTTCAGGTTAACTACTTTTAGTCACTTGAATTTGGTAGAGTGGCTATGCTTGATCTTCACCAATGGACCTGGCCTTCGATTACCTCAGTTTGAAGCTCATTGCTTCCTCATCTTTGTAGTTGTTTTGATGGATCTCTTATGGTTCGCCCGTAATAAATTGATATTTGACAAAGAGGTGATTGATCCAAAATCTCTTCTCCTTCAGATTGATAAAGTGGCTGCAGAACACTTCCTTGCTTGGAGCAAGGACTCTTCACTCCCACTGATCTCCTTCCTCCTCTTTTTGGTCTCCTCCACCTCCTTGCTGGGTGAAAGTGAATTTTGATGTTGCCATTAGAGATTCCTTCTCAGTTCTTGGAGTTGTGGCACGAGATTTTTCAGGTACTTTTCTCTTTGCTTAGACTGCTCAAGAAGGCACTTTGGACTCTCAGATGGCGGAAGCTAAGGCAACCTGTCTTGCTTTGTCTTCAGCTAAAGAGTGCGCGTTTGATAATATTGCTTTGGAAGGGGATGCTTCTCTTGTGCTTGAGCCCATTCGTACTTGTAATGCCCAATCCCCCTGGCTTATTGCTTCACTTATTATGGATGCTAGAATTTTGTTAGCTTATTTTAATATGTCTGTTGTTAATTGTATTCCTAGAAGGGCCAATTCTGTTGCCCGTGAACTGTCTCACTGGGCAGCCCACTGTAAACGCTTTGGTTCAATACCTATCTCCGATTTACCTCGCTCTGTCTTCTTTGAGGAAGGGGAGATTGCTAATGAACCTAAGCTTTCTTCTTTATCTACAATCCTTTGCTTATCAAAAAAAAGTGAGAGCCGTGTCCCTTAGGTGTCAAAGTCATGTCTAAGTGGTGTCCAAAATTAAATTATTATTTTCAATTGCCGGACATCTATGAGCTATATCTGACACCTATCGGACAAGTATCGATGTTTGATACTCAATACGTATCAGATATGAACACGGCCACTCTGGAGGAGTGACTGCTTCCTAGGCCAAAACAGAGTGCAAAGACATCGCTTTGGCTTGTAGAGACGAAGTGGCTCGATCTGAAAAGGTTCCTACTGCTAGTTTAGCACGACATTACCACTGAATTATATCCAATTCCCACCCATTCCTCCTGATGTTTCCATGCCTCCTTCTGATGTTTCCATGCCTCATCATAGACAATCTGTAAAGGATATCCGTAAGGGATTGATCCTAGGTTTAATTGCCTCACAACAAAATCCATCCCTCTCAAATTTTGATCTTTCCGGATACGATGACAAGTTTAAGGATGATTACCATTCAAGAATATCTGTTTACAGACCTTATGGGATTGCCAAAAAGAAATTTCTTCAGCACTCTTCAGAACTTGATTTGGCTTAAAGTCATGTCCCTTTTTGTTTCTTCTATCATCCCCGAAAAAAATTTCCTCTCAAAATAATTTTTCTCTCTGAGTCCAAATCTTCATCTGCAACTTCCATGGCAGCATCAAACCAAAGTGTGTTTCCTTCTGTGTTTCATGCAAATCCTATGTTTGTTTACTCTAATCGTTTCTTTTAGTTTAGCTCAATATGTTCATCTTACAACATTTAGTAATTCTTATTCCTAGAACAAGCGTTCTACCATTAAAAGGAGAACCTTCCAATGATTTGCCTTATAAAATTTTATTTTAAAAAAATACACCATGTGAGTTGAACCCAAAGAGTAGTTTTGGTTACCAGTGTTGTAACGAGGGTAGATTAAGTCAACCAAGCATAACCTGATGAGTTATCTCCCCCGCCCAAGCCCAGGACCAAGCCTAACCAAACCGAAGGCTTCATAGCCCGAATTCAATTTTTTTAAAGGGCCTCTATCGGCACCCCGAGGCTTTTTTGACATCCTCAATCTCTGGTAGTTTTTTAAGGTTTATGAAAAATATAAGGGTTTTTTATGAAAACTAGTCACGTTATCTTTTAGAAAACATCATTTAAAATGACTTTGTAGGAGAATGTTTTTTCAAAATTTGTCGTTTAAATAAATTTTTTTTGCCATTTACAATTTATTTTTCTGTAAATGGTATATAAAAAAAACCATGACAATATTTGGGAAAAAAAGATTTCTACAGAGGTATTTAAAATGATAATTCTAATGGACCACATAGTCAGTTTTTGTTAAACATTTTATATTTTTCATAATTTTGATAAATGATAGGAATCGGAGGGTGGAAAGCATGTCTTAGAGGTGCCAATAGAAGTGCTATTTTTCAAATTTGGATTGGGCGCGGGCTGGGCAGGTTGGGCTAACCTTCTAAAGGCTTGTTTTCTTTGTTCCGAAACAGTATTTCGGTTCATAGAATCAAATAGAGAAGGGCTATGAAGGCCTCTTCATGGTTATACCCACAAGTTCCTTCCCTATTTTACTAGAATATTGCACAAATCTTAATGGGCGGTTCTACCATTAGAAAGAGAACCTTCCAACAATTTGCATATGAAATTTTATTTTATTTTATTTTTAAAAAAAAGAATTATGTCACTTGATAACATGCATTAATCAAAGTTGGACGTTTTATTTCCATCTAACAATCATTGATCCAAATTCTCATCGAACTTTAGTCAATGCGTGAGTTTATTGCAATATATTTTCAATTGAATTTGTATCAATAATGCATTTTAAATTAGGGGCGATCGAATTACAAATTGGTCCAAGTATGGGCTAATTAATAATTACAATTAGTAGTCATTCTTAGTTAATTAGTAGTCATTTATTATGAATTTAGAAGTCATTTATATTGAATGTGTAATTATTTACCCCTAGCAAAACCAATTTGTGATTCTCCTTTAAATTATGTAATAAAAACAGTTGAAAAAAATAGGAGAACTCATAAGAGGAAGAGAGTCTTTAGTTACAACATGATCCAGTAAAATCTAGATAATTCATACAACGTGGGACTTACCAAAATATGTAAACTATGTTATTAACCATTGGATTTAGATTTCATTGGATAATCCCTAAGAAGCACGGACACGATACGTGATACAAGTATGACATAACACGGATATCCGGATATAACAAATTTTTAAAATTTAAGACACGACACAATAGGGATACATCATTAATAGAATATTTATTTTTACACATATAATTATAAAATGTCATGTAAAATCATATAAATCATTTAAAATGACTACTTTTTTATTGTTTTTATAAATCTAGTTGAGTTATAAATAAAAAATATGTGACAAAAATAAAAATAATAAACGAAAATAAAATAAAATAAAAAATATCATATTAAATGATTATCAAATAAGTGATATATCTGATATATATCCGATACAAATACGTGTCTTTGAAGAACACGAACACGCGTGAACACGCGTCTTTGCAGAAGTGCCCGTCCTTCCTAAAATAATCCATTACGATTACGATTGGAGGAAGGAGGAGAGCGCCCTCTTCCATTCTGTCCCAATCTAAAGTCTTCGTGGCAACCACTCGGCCAGGCACAGTCAAATTCAAGCCGACATTTCCTTTACTCGCTTTGGTGAAATTTACAGGAAATTCTCTTTTTTTTTTTCTTTTTTTTTTTTTGGGGGGGGGGGGGGGGTGGTGTGTGTGGACTCTTCTCCTCTGTAAATTGTGCTATACTTTCCCTTATCCTCGGTCACTTGGTCACTGTGCTGTTCATACAGTTCTCGTAATCATTCTCGCGATTCATAGCGGCTGGTGAATACCTTGGTCCGATCATCTGTCGAATTTCTATTCTGTGCTCCCTAGTTCTGTATAGGAGACTGAGGTACGTCCCAAAAAGCTTCCTTTATTCCTTTCACTGTAATTTACACTCCAGCTCTTTGTTCTTGCTGTTTTTCGCCTGTATCACGTTTTACACTGCATCTTCATCGCAGCAAGAGAGAGAGAGAGTAAGATGGAGGTTCTTGTGTCCACCGCAGCGAAAATCGGAGGATACGTGCTCGCGCTAATCGGAAGACAACCCGGTTATCTGATTGACTACGACAGCAACATGAAGACTCTCAAAACACAAATTGAGAAGCTTGGTGACATCAAAAGCGGGGTGCAACGATCGATCGAGGCGGCCGCAAGGAATGGAGAAGTCATTGGAGCCGACGTCGAGCGGTGGCTGACCACTGTGAATGGGATCAACGAAGAGCTCCAAAGATTTCTCGAAGATGAAGCCCAAATGAACCCAAGGTGTTTGAGTGGGTGGTGTCCAAATCTACGTTCACGTTACTCACTCAGTAGAACAGCGAAGAAGCAAACACTGGTTGTCATTCGGCTCCAAGGAGAGGGATCCTTCGAGAGAGTTTCTTCCCCTGCACCTCCACTGGGGCTAGAATATATGGCGACGGTTGGTGTCATGGATTTCGAGTCTAGAAAATCAATCAAGGAAGATATCATGTCAGCTCTGAAGGACGACAACATCAGTGCGATTGGAATTTGTGGTATGGGTGGTATTGGGAAGACTACAATGGTAAAGGAAGTCGGCAAAAGAGCAAAAGTGGAGCAATTATTCGACGAGATCGTCATGGCGGTGGTCACCCAAACACCAAATTTGGAAAGGATTCAAGCTGAAATTGGGGATATGTTAGGCCTGAAGTTTGATGAGGAGAGTTTATCAGGAAGAGCACGCAAGTTATGCAAGAGACTAATGGAGAAGAGGGTCCTTGTAATATTGGACGACGTTTGGGAGAGGCTTGATTTGGAGGCAGTGGGAATTCCTTTTGGAGGTGATTGTAAGGGTTGCAAAGTCGTGCTAACGTCGCGAAACCAAGATGTATGCAATGGGATGAAGCCTCGTCAGAATTTCACCATGGGAGTACTAGCTAAACGAGAAGCTTGGAATCTCTTCAAGGAGATGGCAGGCAATTCCATCAACTCTCCTGATCTGCGTTCTCTAGCAAAAGAGGTTGTGAAAGAATGCGGTGGTTTACCAATTGCGATTGTAACTGTCGGAAGGGCACTGGAAAATAAAAACAAGCATGTGTGGAGTGATGCACTTCGACAACTACGAATGTCTAGCCCAGAAAACATCTCGGGTATGCAAGCCAATGTGTATCGCAGTTTGGAGTTGAGTTATACTTTTTTGGAAAGTCAGGAATCGAAGTCGTGTTTGTTGCTTTGTTGTATATTTGAAGAAGACGCCAACATTCCGGTCAGCGATTTGGTTAGTTACGGGATGGGGCTGGGTTTGTTCAATGGCATCGATGCATTGTTGGAAGCAAGGGACAGAGTACACACATTGGTCGATAGACTTAAAAGCTGTAATTTATTGTTAGAAGGTTTTTCGAAAGAGCATGTCAAAATGCACGATGTAGTACGCGATGTCATCATATCAATAGCAACCAAAGGTAAACATGCTTTTATGTTAAGACATGATCTTGAATTGAAGGAGTGGCCAACGCAGGGTATGGCAGATAAACGATCCACATCCATTTCACTGATATCGAATAAAACTCACGAGCTTCCTGATCGATTGGATTGCCCAAAACTTGAACTTTTACTATTGGCATGCGAGGATGGTCCACTAGAAGTGCCAGACATTTTATTTGAAAGGATGAAAGAACTCAAAGTTTTACAGTTAAGGAGAATGTTTATTCCATCGCCGCCTACTTCACTCTCATTTTTGACAAATCTTCAAACATTGTATCTACATGACTGCTGGTTAGAAAACGTATCTGTACTTGGAGACCTGAAAGCACTAGTAATACTCAGTTTTCGTGGTTCTTCTATTGAGGAGTTACCGAGAGAAATTGGGAAGCTGACTCATCTACGGTTGTTAGATTTGACAGAATGTAGAAGTCTTACAAAGATTTCACCTGGGGTCATATCGTGCTTAATCCAACTAGAAGAACTGTACATGAGAGACAGTTCTGTGCAGTGGGAGGTTGAAGAAGGCAGCAAAAAAAGGACTAATGTGAACATCACGGAGTTACAATCCTTGTCTCATTTGATGGCTTTAGAAATTCATTTACCAACTGCCAAATTTTTGGGTAGTAACACTGTCTTGAAGAACCTTTTGAGATTTAAGATATCAATAGGCAGTAATCAGGATAGCTACCAGAAGGAAAAAAATCAAATCTGCAATAAATTAAAGTTCAATTTTGATGCAAGAAATCCTGTTGAGAATGGGATTAACGTGCTGCCTAAGGAAACCGAAATTATCTATTTAAAAGGTGTGAAGAATGTTCCCAATGGCCTAATTCGAGAGAGCTTGGAACACCTGAAGTCTTTAACGCTTTCCTTTTGTGCTGGGCCGGAATATCTTATTGATACTGTGGATTTGGTTCAGCATAGTATCCTCCCTATCTTGAAGTCATTGAAGATTACCGATGTGCATAATTTGAAAAAGATATGTCATGGCCAACTTCCAGCAGGGTCCTTTGGAGAATTAAGATTTCTGTCTCTACACCGCATTCCTGAATTGATGCATCTGTGGAATAGTCCCACTCAACTTGGCAACCTAACAAGGATGACAGTGCGGAGCTGTGATAGATTGGAGAATCTCTTCTCACCGTCCATAGCTAGAAGTCTAGTGCAACTCTATGATCTACAAATTGATACCTGCCAGACGATGGAAGAAATTGTTGCAACTGAAAGAGCAGAACATGGGAATGTGATTGCTAATATCAGCTTTCCAAAATTAAGTTACTTAAGGCTTTTAAAACTACCAAGCATAATCAGTTTCTGCAAGAATATGGATGAAATTGAGTTTCCTCAATTGAGCAACCTAATCCTCGTTGACCTACCAAAGATGAGGAGTTTCTGCTCGAACAGTCTGGCTTCAGACTGTAACATGGATACCGCCACACAACATCTATTCAATGAGAAGGTATGATTCTTTGTTTAAAGAATGCATAATATATGTTATGTGTCCAGGGTGAAAAGTTCATTTGTTAAAATTTAGAAACAGGTAAGATTCTAGCTTGGTTGAAAAGCTAAGGAGCCTATCAACCAGCTGTACATGGTGAAAAAATTATTGGACTCAACCTTTTATGCAGAGCACTACTATTTTTCTTGGAAGAAGATTGGGTATAATGCTGGGTGACCTGACATACAACTAGCGGTCAAGTATTTCTGTATTTATTTTTTTGGCCAACAGATAGAAGAACCCAAATCCCTCATAATCCCCCATTTATATTTTAGTCAAGTTTCAACCCCTTATAAGAGAGGGAGAGATACCGCCTAGGTTATAGGCCGGTAGTAGCCATCCAATTTTTGTGAGGTTCACAAAAAAAGTAACACCATATCAGCATAATTGAAAAGGATGAAACCACCACATGCTAACTCCTTAATACATCGAGTAGACCAAATATAATCTCATTTTTTTGCTTCCCTCATATTCTTTCGATTAAAATGCAATCTTTTATTCAAAAAAAATAAAAACCTTTGACAAGATTGGAGAATTTTATTTTCTTTTTCTTTCTTTCTTTCTTTCTTTAAAATTTTTTCTTTATTTTTTCTGACATGATTAATATGGAGTCCTTCAAAGTTCGAACTTATCAAATTTGAATACACTTGGTATACAAATAGGACCCATTGAATGGTGGATCTATTTGGCTATATGCTGATGTGGCTACATTTTTTTTGTAACCTACAAACGCAGCAGGGTTAAACTATAATTATCTTTGAAGATCACAATGCACCACTTGGTGAGTACCACCTGAGAATACAGCATGTTGTTTGGCACGTGCAAGTGTACGACCTTATAAGAGGTTTCAACTTTCAAGTAAACAAAGTGAACAGAAGTTACAAAAATTTACTGCATTTTTTATTTTCATATATTATCATAGATCAATTTATATTCAATACTTAATTTTATCTTGAAAAAAGTATTGCCTAAACTATTTCTTAATCAACTCTTTTGTATTAAGACTAGGGACAAAGTTAAATATAGTTACCTAAAATGCCTTATAAAGATCAAATACAGGGTCATGTAAGAGAGATGGAAGAACTGCAAAAGAAGAACATTTCCTTGCAACACAAAAAAAGAAAAAAAGAAAGAGGTTACACTGCAACTCTGAAAGTCAGAGTACTCCATTTGGGGTAACATAGTGGGTTTTAAGCCTGGTTTGCTCATAACTAGAATTTAAACTGTCCATGAGGTGTTGGAATTTGAGGTAGGTATTTATATCGGTGACCACTGTTTATCATACAAATAATAAACATTATACAACTATAAAATTGCATTGATAAAACAAAATGAAGTTGAAATATCATTGGGGTTTGGCTAGTTGCTATAAAAATGTAGAGAAAGGAAAGAAATCAAACTTCTGAATCTTCATGTTTTAATTATTTAGGATCCAAGATAATAAAAAGTAAATTGAGCCTATAATACAATTATTAGGCTTGGTTCAACTGTGTTTTTCATTATTAAGAAACAAAAACAACAAAAAGCATGTAAATCGATAATTTGCTTGTTTTTATTTTCCTTCATTTTCCCAAAAACTGAAGAGGAATTGAAAATTCAGAAAAAGGCATAAAACTGAATAAATTTCAAAGAAAAAGAAGGGTGGGTGGGGAAGAAGGATAAAAAAAAACCTTAACAGCATGCTGAGAATTTTATCGGATTTCCAAAAAAATCTTTAAGTTCACTTTCTTAGTTATCCAAATCAAGGACAAGCCAGACAACAGACAGCTCAATTGTTTGGATAAATCCCACAGATCCATCATTTAAGTAACTTGTCTACTATGAAGCACGGATACGGATACGGGATACAAATACGAAATAATACAAATACGTTGATTCGGCAAATCCAAAAAAATGTAGGATATCATATGGCGATGATACATTAATAAATAAATATATTAATATTAATATTTGGTCTAAAATATCAATAATAAAAATAAAATAAAATAAAAAAGTTTAGAACATCTACAAAATCAATTAATATGCAAGAACAAATGTCCAAAAAAAGCATCCATAAACATCAACCATGTTCATCATTCATTCATTCATAAAAACAAGAAATAAAATATACCAGCAGTGAGATTACAAAATAACCATTTAACTCTATTACTCTATAACGGTTGCCTTAGGAGAGAGATAGAGTGAGAAGAGAACTAAGTTTGGTATATGTTTCGAAGCATGGGTATTGTGTATTCTTAAAATTTACATTAAAACCCCCTTTTATTTAAAAAGAAATTACAAACTAACTCTAAACGAGTCCCAAACGTATCATTTGTGTATCCAAGGTATCTGATGACGTGGCATTGTTTGTTATTGTAGCGATACGTACGGAGAGTATTAGATACATATCAGGGAGTATCCCAGGCGTATCGGTATCCGATATGGATACGATCAGATTTGTTGGGGGTTTTGAAGTATCCATGCTTCATAGCTTGTCCAAGTTTTAGGAGAAACTTGCTAGAACTACAACATGGGTGAAGAACATGTGTCCATCTTACATGCATGACTGCTTCTTCCTTTTTCGTTTTTTAACCTGTTTAATAAGTAGGTTCCACTAATTTGATGGTGAATTTTAGAAAATGTTACTATCATAATATTTATTAAAATATGTCATTTACTAATTAGAATAACTTCTGCAGGTCAAATCCATGTGTAAACTGAGATACATGAAAGTGGGTCGCTGTAAAGAACTGTTGAATGTTTATTCCTCCAATGTGATGCAAATCCTACATACTCTTGAAGAACTTGTAGTAGAGGACTGTGATTCACTGGAAGTGGTCTTTGACTTTGAAGGGATGAATATTGATGAAGAACATGCAGCTGTAATCCTCACTTATTTAGATAAATTAAAGTTAAGTTTCCTACCCAAGTTGACTCACATATGGAAGAAGAACCCCCCAGGAATTCAGGGCTTTCAAAACCTAAGATTGCTTGAAGTCGTGAGGTGTCACAGCTTGGAAATTATGTTCTCACTTTCCATAGCTAAACTTCTTGTGAAACTAAAAACACTACACATATGGAATTGTAAGACAATGAAAAAAATTGTTGGCAAAGATCAAAATGGCAGAGAAGAAGATGAAGAGGCAACGAAAGTAATCATGTTTCCTAAATTAAGCTGTCTTAGTCTTGCATTTCTACCAAACTTCACCAACTTTTGCCCTGAATCTTATTCTTTAGTATGGCCTTCGCTGAAAAAGTTGTCATTCAACTACCGCACAATAGACACATTTGTTCCAGCGTTTCTAGGAGCAGGAAATCCAAGGACAATCAATGTGAGATCCCATGAAAATCTCCAAGATGGTTACTTTAATAGCTCAATACAACACCACCTTTTCAATGAACAGGTATGCATCTAACTTGAGATCCAAAACTACATTTATACAACAATATTTCTATTTGAAAATAAAAATATATTTCATTGATCAAAGTTACTAAAAATAACATGTTCATATTCGGGATATAATGAACTAAAAATCAAAGAGAAAAAGAAGTTAAGGTAGGTATAGTATGCTTATTTCTCTTGTTACATGTATTGCTAGTTTACCTTTGTCTCATGGAGGCTTCAGGAGAATTCTTGCCCTCACTTTACTCTTTGTGAAATTATAGATTGTACCTCTTTGTACAGAATATTCCTATGGGATTTCTTTCCTTAGGTATTCCATGAAATTGGGACTAGTGATATGACATTTGCACGAAAAGAATAGGCAAACTTTCATTATCTTATTCCTTTGAAACTAGAGTTGTTGGTTGTTGGATTTCCTTTTCTGCTGTTTATGCACACGAATAAACCTCACTTGATCATCAACACAATGAGTTTTTTTTCAGGTCACATTCCCAAACATGGAAGTATTAGATCTCCTGGGCAATGACAATGCAAAATGGATAGTGCATGGTCACCTGCCAGCCGGGTCCTTGTGTAAACTAAGAGAGATGCGTGTCCAAGAGTGTAGCAAACTGTTGAATGTTGTCCCTTCAAATTTGCTACAAAGGTTACAAGACCTAGAAGGGCTCACTATACAAGCTTGTGCTTCACTGGAAGAGGTATTTGAAATAGATGGGCTGAATGTCAAGGAAGGAGATATTGTGCTGCTTTCTAAGTTGAAACAATTGAATTTGACAGATCTACCTAAATTGAAACATATTTGGAAGAGGGAACCCAAAGAATTTTTGTATTTTCAAAGCCTTAGTGTTCTACGTGTTTGCAACTGTAACAGCTTGAGGAATCTATTCTCACCTTCCATGACCAAAAGTGCTGAGCAACTCCAATTGCTAGAGATAAGTGAATGTGAGATAATGACAGAAATTGTCGCAGAGGATAAAGGAGAAGATGAAAAAGTTATTAAGAAGATTGTGTTCCCTCAACTTCGTTGTTTGATACTTGACAAACTACCAAACCTACTGAGTTTCTTCCCCAAAGAGAATAGTACGGCCTCCAAAGTTATCAGTACAGAGAAATTTATCTTCAATGAAAAGGTACAAACTTCTACTTTTAAGGGAAAAAAAAAAGTTTTAATCACTCTATGAATACAACTTTCCTTATGGATTTTGAAGCTGGTTGTATATTAACACAATTCCATGGGTTTGCAGGTTGTATTTCCTACCTTGGAGGAACTGAATCTCTTTCACATGAACAACTGGAATGAAATATGGTGCAGCCAACTTCCAACCTACTCCTTTACTGAACTGAAAGTCCTGCGGGTAACAAGTTGTGATAAGTTATTACGTGTTGCTCCTTTCCATTTGTTAAAAAGGTTGCACAATTTAGAAGAAGTAACTGCAATTGGATGTGATTCACTGGAAGAGGTTTTTGAATTCAAAGGGCTCAGCATTGAGCAAGGACATGCTGTAATGCTTCCTAGATTAAAAAAGTTGACTCTAGACTTCCTACCTAAATTGATGCAAATATGCAAGAAGGATCACAGAGGAACTAAGGGCTTTCAAAACATAAAATTGCTAAGAGTACAGGATTGTGGTAGTTTGAAAAATCTATTCAATCCTTCCATGATTAGAGGTCTTGTGCACCTTGAACAGCTAATTATAAGTGGTTGCACAATGATGGAAGAAATAGTTGCAGAAGGAGAGGAAGGAAAACAAGAAGAAAGAATGGATAAGATCCTAATCCCCCAATTAAAAAATTTGGAACTTTATTGGCTTCCAAATCTCACTAGCTTTTGTCAGGGTTTCTATGCTTTTGACTTGCCTTTATTGGAGGATGTGAGTGTCTATGGTTGCCCTAGAATGAAGGCTTTCTCTTTCGGATTTCTTGGCACACCAAAGCTGAATAAAGTGGAAGTAGGATTGCGATCGGTTAGCTTCAACAGATCCTATTGGATGGGTGATCTTAATTACACAATACATCACCTCTTCGAAAGAAAGGTATGTCTTGACTCTTGATGGTAAATAAATAATTATTTAATTATAATAAAACTATTATTGAAATTAAAGGGAATTGCTTCTGGTCTACGATTTAGAATCTTCCTTATTAAGAACTAAAACTACCCCTTCTATAGCTTTATAAATAGAAAACTAATGGGGCAAAATAGTAACATTGCCTCTGTTTAAGTTGAAAGGAAGAAAATTTATGCATCCAATTTTTCTGTTATCTTCCACATAGAAATCCTTAGTAATTGCTTCTACGCCTGTGGCGTGTGCCACCTTCTAGTATTAAGGAAGGAGTTCATTTGGTCTCTTTCTTTGTCACTATTTATTGGATTTACAAAAATAATCACCTTTTTTTTTTTTTTTTTTTTTGTGGAAAAAAAAGTAGTTTAAAAATATTGTGGATGATTGGATTGTTGGGTTGTTTCACAGTAGGATGGAAGGTAAATTGGGTTTGAACTGAAATTTTGGGATTTTAGAAATATTGATGAATTTTAGGTGTCATTCTCACCTGGGGGGTGGGGGTGGGGGGGTATTGATAATGAAACTATTTTGGTCTGGTTTGTTGTCAAATTGTGGCCTTTGTGCTTGTTAGGTGCGTGATGGGAGATTTGGGAAATTGTAAAATCTAAGTTTGGGATTTTAGATTGCGTGAAATTGTAGGTATATGTCTTCTTTTGTTTGGGGTTTGATTCTTGGAAATTTGGTTTGTTTGTTTGTTTTTTTGCTATTTGAGATATCAATTCCACTTTGAAAGGCTAGGCTGAATGAATTTGGTCCTGTTGAAAATTGAATTTTCCATTTTCCCAAAATGGGCTCTTTGAAATATAGATTTGAATAACTCTTAAAAGGGATTTGTTGCAGAATTAGTTTCTTGAAGAAATTGACCTGACTGATTTTTGGGAAAACAGGTTTGATTCTTGAAAATTTGACATCCATTCTGATTTTGAAAAATTGATTTGATTGATCTTGGAAGTTGACTATCAATTTGAGAAATGTGAAATGCATAAAAAATTATACAAATAACATAGAAAAACGGGGAAATGCCTAGGAAATTGTGCAAGTTACATAGGCAAATACACTTTCTCATGCAAGTATTATGCCATATTTAGTCTTAACATGTGCCCTTAGGTGCTGGCACACGTCAAGAAATCCATTAAAAAAAAAACCTTTCTTTTGACCAACTATGTACAGTGAAATTTAACCTTATTTAAGAATAAAATAAAAATTCGTCTTTAATCATTTTGTCCCTTTTTTTTAAGCTTAAAAATCCAAAATCTGGCAATTATCAAATTATCAAAATGACAGAAATGCCCCTAAATTCTGACCAACAGTTTTTTATCTGTTAAACAATAGCCATACTATTCAAAAATTATCTGAAGGAATTACTATCTGTATTGAAAATTTGAACTTCGATGTAAAACAGCACTTCTTGTATTGTCATGAAGATAAGGAATTGATAATTTCGACCCTTAAACATGGGAAATAGAACTCCGATGTTTTGTTGGAAATGCGGTCTCCATGGGAATTAAACTCCTGGAGAGCTTGTCAACTGAACAATAAAATTCTCAACTCTGAGGAATTCAAAATTTCCATCTTGCATTCCGTACCAAGGAACAAAGGAAAAACAAAATTGGAAGGTTTGATCTTTGTGCAAGTTGTATTTATGGTGGGTAGGTGAAATTGCATCCAAATTTTTTTCCAGTCCAGTTGTGGTGTTCTGGTGTTTGGTTTTGAAAGCATGATATTACCAGAATATTTACTTGTTTTCACTTTCTTTTGCCTTTCTTTTGCAAAACTGCCTTGGATGCACTAACTTGCTTTTTGCTATTAGGATTTGGTTGCTAGGGGCGATGACTTGTCTTGCCAATCTTCTCTTAGTTCGACTCAGGGGTCCTCTTGGAAGGGCAAGCAAGTCACTGTTATAGGTGATGTTGGACCTTCTCAACGCCACAGTAAGAGATTATTGTTGAGGGAGCAGATTGTCACGTCGGCTCCCCTTCCCTCCATCCAAGAGGTTCCTAATGGCGAGGGCTCTACTAACATGTTCACTATTGAAGGCCAAGAGGTACACATCTGTTTTCTATAAGGAATTGGAGTAGAGAAAACTAGAATGTGGAACATAATGAATAACAAAATTTTCATTCAATTCCTTAAGCCCATGAATCTAATTGTAGTTCAATACAAAATATAAAACCCTAAGTAGGAAAAGGGGTTTAGAACTTACAGTTGGTCCTTAAAATGATTGATTGATTCTCAAACAAACAGCAACAAGCAGCACAAGTGTCCTGCTTCCACAGTATCCACACCAAGTAAAAACCTTCAAGTTGTCTTCTAGTTCTCCTTAGGGTCTGCTAAAATAGGAGACGAAGAAGAAGAAGAAGAGAGAGAAAGAGGCTTCCTCAAGTTCGGCCAAGGGAGGAGAGTGAATTGTAGTGTAACTAGCACATGCTAGTGTACTATATATATAGCCACACCAATAGGGCCGGCCAAGGGGGGATTCCCACTTTATGTGGGATTTAAAATTTTCAGAAATTGCACATTAACCCCTCCAAATTACATCCAATGCAAGTATGGTCCTAAAGAACTTTTCACAATGTACTATTGCCCTTTCTCTCACAACTTTAAATTCCCTCTTCACTTATTGGTGTGTGACCCATTGGATTTACAACATCTAGTAATAGGTAATGGCACAAGGAGTGACCAATGAAACACTTTCTATTAAGGGTCTAATTGGAACACCTTCCAATTCCCTAATTAATTATAATCAACTTATATCAATTAGAGCTTCTACAAACCATAAATAACATTTAGCAATGGCTCATGGTGTGGTCTTAAATGAGGTATAATAGCATACAAAGAACCCTTCAATTATAGTTACGGTTACAATTACATCTTTCCACCATACACAACGTCTCTGATTAAACCAATAGGACATGGAAGTCTGTCAAGTCCCTAATTCAATTATTTTATATTCATTTACAAATATCAACTTATTAATGCACTATGAAAACTCATTTCCAAAGAAAGCTTACCTGAATGGGTAGGCATGTGAAACCACGCTATCCTAAAGACAGTGTCACCTCCCTAAATATAGGTTTTGTCCTATGTTACATGGACTCAAGTGCGGGTATCGGGTGTAGGTGTGTATCCTAGTGTCGGGTGCATCAAATTTCTAAATTTAGGATACAGAGATTCGGCAAAAAATAATCCAAAAATTGGGTACGAGTACGGGGATACGTGAGGGTACACTTGACAACATTCTAATTTTATAGAGGTATTATCAAAATAATTAATTTTGAGGGTTTAAATAAAAAATATTAAATTGTGGTTATTTTAAAAATAAAGAAAAGGGATGGACTTGAAAGAAATTAAAATAGGGAGTAACATGTTTAGCACTTAGCAGTAGCTTTATTTACTGAGAGAATAAGACAAAATTAAAAACAGAAAAAGAAAAAAGGGTAGCTGTAAGTGAAGCTTCTAGAGCGATGGCCCTAGTGCGACGATGAAGCTGCTATCTCAACCAAGAAGCTCGACGCTCGACGACTGGAGCTTCCATCTCGACCAGAAGCTTGACGACTGGAAGTCGACGCTTCTCTTTCGACATACCTTTGGTAGAACCTCAAGCCACCGTCCGATGAGCAGATATGCACTCCTGTCTCTCTCTCTCTCTCTCTCTCTCTCTCTCTCCTCCTCCTCCTCCTCCTTCTTCTTCTTCTTCTTCTCTTTGAGCCGTATCCGATTTCCATTTGCGGAACCCGACAAGGATCCCATACCCACACATATGTCATGTTAACACGAGTACCTTGGGGGTAACTACCGAGTCCATGTAACACAGGTTCTGTCAATTGATAGCTATAAAGCACTGATAGGGATACGGGATACGGATACACCGATTCGGCAATTCTAAAAAAATGTAGGATATGATATAGCAGGATACATTAATAAATAAATATATTAATATTAATATTTGGTCTAAAACATCAATAATAAACAAAAAAAGGGTTTGAAACATCTACAACTTCAATTTCTATGCGAGAATAGATGTACAAAGAATACATCCATAACTCATAAGTATCAATCATGTTCATCATTTATAGAAAAAAAAACTAGAATGACATTAACATTACAAAATAGTCATTTAACTCCATTGCTCTACAATAGTTTCCCTAGGAGACAGATAGTTGAAAGAGAACTAAGATGAAAGAATTAAAATGAGTTTATTGTTTTAATCAAAGTGTGGATATTATGTATTTTAAAATTTACTGCCATTTATTGAATAAATAAATAATTACAAACTAACCCTAAAGGAATTCTAAACGTATCCAAGGTGTAGCTAAAAAGTATTTGAGGTGTATCTGTTGATGTGGTAATGTGCATTACTGTTCCGACATGTACAAAGAGTATCAAATACGTATCTGGGAGTATCCTAAGCGTATTTGTATACGGATACGATACGGATTCGTTCGGGGTTTTGAAGTATCTGTACTTCATAAGTTGATGGTGACTCCAAGATACAACCCCAAATGGTCACAGTAATGCTTCCTCTATGCGTAAGTCCACAAGAAGGCTTATGAACCCGTCTACTATCAATTGCTCATAAAAATATATATATATCTATATATATATAAGAATAATTAGATAAAAGAACTTGAGAAAAATGTGATGGAAGAAAGAAGATTAAAGA
Organism: Liquidambar formosana; assembly: GCA_039720395.1. Taxonomy (NCBI): domain Eukaryota; kingdom Viridiplantae; phylum Streptophyta; class Magnoliopsida; order Saxifragales; family Altingiaceae; genus Liquidambar; species Liquidambar formosana. Next base: position 23,187,194 of record CM077821.1, read on the forward strand.
GAGAATAGTGGAAAATAGAATGGTCTATATTCCCACATAGAAAGCCCACTATTTATAGTGGTACATGGCTAAAATGGTTTAGGCTATTTAAGGCCCAAACAACCCAAAAAAGGAAGAGGGGGCACCCCAAGACTTCCTTTCCATCCCCCATTAACAAGCCTCATCTCATTTTTATTCTTTAAACACCCATAATACCAAAAATACCCTCATCCCTAGCGTCTCACCAGAGCCCTAACGCTAAAATTTACAGTTAAGTGGCACTTCTATAATTTCCTTTTGATTTTCATGAAATTGAGTGGTTATTTCATGGATGGATGCACGAAGACACAAAACTCACGAGATCCACTTTCTAATTGTTGGACTTAGATTGCAATGATGGTAGATTATGGTAAAACAATCTTCCAATCCAAAGTCTCTAGTGTTTTGAAGGTGAATGCATAAAAAACAAGGGTCAAGATTGTGCATTGCAGTGTTTACCTACAAGGGGTTTGGGTCAAAAGGGGAGTAATCTTCATCATGAGGTTTGTTGACTTTGTGGAAATGCTTTTGAAGTGTGGGTGCATCTCACCTTGGCTACTACCAGAATAAGATGAAAAGTAAAGAACATGGACACTGATCAAATGGTTAGCCACTGTCGACCTCGCTGGAAAAGAACCTCAAGCTCACCAAGAAAATGGAGTTTGATAGGTTTAGGGTTAAGATTAGGGCTTTGGTGGGAGGTTGGAGATGAGGGCATTTTTGGTGTTTAGGGGGGGGGGGGGGGGGGGTGTTTAGAAAGTGAATATGAGATGAGTTTCTCCAATGAGGGATGGAAAGGAAGATTTGGGGTGCCATTGCCCCAGAGGCCCTCCAAAAAATAAAGCTATAATAATTCTTTATGACAGCCCAATCAGTTACATGGTTTATACGCCAACAGCTAGCAATGGTCAGCCCATAAATGCTAGGAACCAAGGCCCAACGGTTATGAGAGTTAAACCCAGCTTTATTTTTTTTAATGACATAGCATTAAGACTAACACATAATCAGCCCAAAGTGATAAGTCACGCGTGCGCCCCACCACGAACGGCAAATCCAGGTCAGGGTGGGCAGTGCATGTGCATGTGTTTGTGGTTTGAAGTATATAATCATACTAAGGCCAACTAGGCTGATAAGAGGTGTAATCCTTTATAAATTAAAAAACCATCTTCTCTCCCAAACGATGTGGGATGGAGAAGTTTTGAAGCTTTTAAAGAAAAAACACATTTTTCTTGCAAATATTTTAAGTTCACCAGATGAAATACCTCAAGAAATGATATTAGTACACAATAACCATTGTACCGGGCCTTTTTGAACTGAGTCTTCACTTGATTGAGTTCGCTCGTACAAATAACAAGCTCAATATTTATACTCAGGCTCAGCTCAAATATGCAAATAAGGAGTTCAAACGAGCATTTTTCGAGTCAAACTTGAATCAAGCTTGAGTAACTTGGCTAACAACTCTAACTAACTGCTTGCATTTTGCATCAAATGTAAATCTTCATGCTTTGTGCTGTTCAAGTTCAATGAAGCTTGCAATGTTGCAGGCCCGGCCTTAGAAAGATTATATTGTTTCGGTGACACTATTAAGATTCATTTAGATACTGCAAGTGTCATTCCTTTTTTCCATGACACATTATCATTCTTTTCAACAAACGATAAAGTAATACTAGATTAATTCATAGCATGTTTGTTTTTAATAATCTAAAGAATTTGTCTTTCATTTTCTTCTTTTATCTAATGAGTAGAATGAAGATAGATAGCATCACATATGCTTAATTTGATTCTGAATAGATTCTTTCTTGCCGGTATTGGACTACAGGTGATTTAATTATTCATGCTTTTCACCATCAAGGCTCTGTGTTTCAGTAAATTCCAGCTCACTGTAAAAGGTATCTGTGCAATTTATGAAGAAGCGAGGACATGGTCTCTTACATATAGCATACGGCTGAAGGAATCGTTGGTGATGTTCCTTACATTGTGAACTATCAGTCCTTTGTTTCCATAATCATCTCATCACTTGTATGACTTGATTTGCTCCAAGCTTTTCGTAAGTCTGGCTCGGCACCTTCAAGTGTACAACGGCATATTCAAAATGTGTCATGTGCACAAACTGCAAAGCTAATTAGTAGCCAATATACAAGGAGATGAATGCAATATAAATGGCATTCCTGTGCTCAAGCGTTGAAATGTGTTTTCTTTTATCCGTATTGTAATACTTGTAGTGAAAATGTTGTATGCGGTGGATGGAAATTCGTTGTCTTTTATCCATGTTGTAATGATATTTTTTACCCATGTTGTAATGCTTGTAATAGCAATTTTGTATGCCTTGTGTGCCGTTGTAATCATGCATTTTTCCTTTCCTTTCGTTTCCTTTCCTTTACATCTTTTGGTATATTTTTATGCCTTGGTTTCTTCTAAGGTGTCCAGCTCTAATCCTTTTTTCTTTTCGTATCAATATCTGTACTACCTATAAAAAGATAAATATGAGAAAAACTTTTGATTGACTAATATACCCTTATTTTAATTTTTAAATACACAACTACCCTTTTGCATATATAGGAAATATAGCAATATAAAACATAAACCTTAATAAGAATTCTGAGAAAACTATACCCTTTTGCCTTCGTTTTGCATTCTCTTTTTGTCAGTGGAGTTGCAATTTTGACTGTCATGCTTCCCCACTCAAAGAAATGGAATTTTTACAATAGTTAGTATTTTTTTTTTTTTTTTTTTTTTTTTGGCCAGGTATGGGGGGTTATACTTTTTAAATATTTTTCATTTGTTTTGACCTTATGTGGAGTATATGTTTCCTTACAGCTTGGATCTAGGGATTGTCTCATGCAGTCTTATTCAAAGTGGAATTGTAGCATCCAGAGATAGCCTCCTCGCTCGGGCAAAATTCAAGGTGAAGAACTGAACATTAAGTATACTGTTTCCGTTCTTTTGTATCTATTAGCATATTTTGGAGAAATTTGTTGCACATTTTGCGCAATGTTTTTGTTCTTTTTTTTTTTTTTTTGGATTAGGGAAATAGGGTTTCATGTTGTTTTGAATATTTCATTTAACATAATGAAATTTGAGCTAGCATTACGAATGTTGTTTTGGCTGAACCATTAAGCTCTTGAGGTCTTCAGCATTTCCAAACTACCCCCGACTTCCCCAATCTTCTTTTTTATTTATAATATTTTTTTCTTATAAAGAGATCAGAACTAACTTAAACATTTTCAATAATTATCTTATAAAGAAATCTAAACCAAATTTCTAATTTAAACTAAAAAAACCCTCTATTAAACTACATTTTTAAATTGACTTTCATCATCTATTTGCTTCGTGTATCTCATTTTTCTCTAAATAATAAAAAATTTCTTTTGCTGATCAAAGAAAAAAGAAAGAACTCCATGGTCTTCATCAATTTTGTCTCCTCTGTTGTTTTATTTATTTATATATATATATATATATATTTAAAATTTTTCGTAAAAATACATTATATATATTTCTTTGCTATTAGAGATTTCTTATACAGATCCATTGATTATGATTACTTCTTTTTCCCTCTCTTTAGACTATGGGGTATTCCTTGTTCAATGGTTTGATGTTAATGTCTATGTTGTTTAATGGGTAGAATAGCTAAAGATTAATTATTGTGTTAATCGTAGGTAAACTAGATGAAGTATAATGAGTTTATTATTATTTTTGCTACAAATTAGTGTCTGAAATCACTCGGGTGTCATTTCTATTGGTTTGTATTTCAATATTTGCCAGAAATTGTTTATGAAAATTAAGGGGATACCGCCTTTGATAGAACTGAATGACATAAAAAGATTTATAAAGCGACCCCATGTAGTTGGGATCGTTACTTTGCTGAGTTGAATTTATAAAAAAAAAAAAAGATTTAAGCTTCATACCAATCAAACAGTTCCTTGGACTATAGGAAAGTGATAGTCTTTGTTTCTTTGTTTTTCCTTTCATTTTTCCTTCCTTTTGTTTAAGATTATTAAGTACGTGTTAGTCTTATACAGTCCAACATTTCATGCTCATTCTCATACTTTTGATCTTATTTTCTATTCGTGTCATATTTTTATGATTATGTTGTTAACCTCATCTTTCCATCAAATCTTTATTGCGGATGTTCAGGTTACAAATTTACCATCAAGGGATCTAACAAACCACCATTGCTTAATACCCAAGATCAGGTTTTTTACTCACTAATTACTATTCTGCAACCCTTTTAGCTGTGGAGCTTCAAGGGCAGTTGATGTCCACAGTCCACTCCTCCATCCTAGCTTCTTGTATTGGGAAATTTATTAAGTTTTTCTTTGCTTTATTTGCATTTTAATTTTCCCTTTTCTTCTAACTGAAAAATGAAAGCCTCATTTCCATGTTGTTCTAGTGTGGAGGTTACATTTTTGAGATTGATAGATTTTCTGATTGATCTGTTTTCATGCTGACTACAACCTCATGTGTGGTCTCTTTGAATGAATCACTGAACTTATGCCATGATTTTCAAATTGTGAACTTGTCCCTTTCATAAGTTGTAAGAGAAAGAAAGGAGTGGCTAACAAGACTCATTCATAAGAGAAATTCTGGGGAACAACATATACATACAAACATACAAAACTCATTCATTAGCAAAATTTAAAGGAACTACAAATACATTCGTACGCATATTCATATATATATATATATATGAAAGATTGGCTTGCTCATAGTCCCACCTCACAAATGAGTAACTGTATGTAGGAAGAAACCTTATGGTCTTTGTTCAAAGCAAGAATTGGTTAGCAAGTGTTTGTTCAAAGAAACCTTATGATGTAGATCTTCTCCTATACATTGGCACTTGAAGAATTGCCTTACGTGAATACCTGCTGTAGGACTTGAGAAAAATGCATTTACACCTTTACCATCTATAAGAGGCACCTGATATATTCCACTTTCTTTTTCCAACATACCCATAGAAAAATAAATTACTAATTCCTAATTGAACATGGTTTTGATTCAAGTAGAGTTCTAAAATATATTTTTTATTTTTATTTTTCAACCATTTATCAGAGTTTACCGTTAATAAATTGAAAACAACTTCTTTTAAATTTTCAGTGATTTCTGATCTATGTCAAGCAATCAATCTTAGGTTAAAAAAATTATAAAAAAAAATGTAAAATAAAACCTTAACCTTTTGTAAATATTAAAAAAAAAAATTCTTATAATTGGATTAACCGTCTATAATTTTTATGTAATTATCTTTTAGCTAAAGATCTATCTGAGATAGAGCAAAATGGGAAGAGAAAAAAAGGAAGAAAAAAAAAATAAGAAAAGGAAAATCACTTAGCACATTCCTTCGAGTTTGGTTGAGGCATTGTTTAACTGATGAGTTGGATGTGCTTTTGTGTGTGCTTTATAGTTTAAATTTTTTGGATCATACAGGGGATTTGTTAGTGATCATGAATCTAACTTTAGATGTACGTTTGTTAGAGATTAATAATAAAATGGTCTATCTATGTTAGTGGATCAAATTTAGAAACCTGTTATAGGTTTAGTGCGTTTAATAAATTTTCTTTCATCAACAAATAGCGAATTAAAATGAACACATCTGAAATTGAAAAAAAAAAACATTGTAATATTTATTGGTTTGTTTCATAGTTTTGGTTTTTGAATACCTAGTGATCTTTGGTGTTTTAGAAAACTTCTAATTTGAAGATGATCATTAAATAGCTTTTGTCCAATAATGTGTTTTACTTCAATGACTAATACTTGGTCATCGTTGCAGGGTTGTTTCTCCAATACAATCATTAGGATTGCAATCTGCTTGGTTCATCGTTGTAGAGTTGTTTCTCTAATATGATCATTAAGGTTTGGTTGGTTGAGGGTTGTAGTTTTGATTATTCAGAATAAGATATGTTATTATACGAGGCTCAAAGTTAATCAAAACATGTATTGAATTCCTCTATGTGTTTTATGGCAAAATAAGATATGTTATATGACATGTGTCCAAAAATGGACAATTTTGGTTATTGGTAAAGAAAATTTTCCATTGTGTGTTGATGTTAATTTTGAGGCGCTGGTTGTCCAGATGTCCTATCAAACCAATTCGTTAGCCTCATGTAGAGTTTTATTGAAGCTGTATGGAAGGAGTCCTTATTTCTCACATTATTTAAATTACTTATAGACATAACTTTAACTGCTGGTGCTTTCTTCATATACATATGGAGCACTTTCAGATCTTTATATATATATATATATATATATTTGCAATTCAATACTATCCACGTGCAACGCACGTGTGCACCAACTAGTTTTCCAAAAAGAGAAAAAAGAAATGTTGTATGAACGTTCTAGCATTGAGAAGTTTTTTCCTTTTAGCTAGGATTGATAATGGAATGGCAGATGATTGAGCGCGGAAAAGAGCAAGGGCCAGTCAGACCTACGCTGGGCAATTGCTTCCTACTTAATGCTGGCTTTTGCTTTATACAAGACTAACCTGTATAGTGCTTTGGTACGATTTGGGTTTGGTATGGCTTTTTGTTCACTTACAAGGTATAAGATAGGAGATATATTGGAAATTACTGTGAGCAATTTGGTCTATAGTGGCGGGTTTGGCTTATTTTTGCGTTTAGATAAGCCTTTTGTTATTGTTTTGTCTCGGGGAAGGAAATCTCTTCCTTCTGCTTCTACTGCTTTTTGTTTATTTATTTAATATAATTTTCTCATTTCCTATAAATAAAAATTCTTTTGGGAAATTTTTGATTGGTCGGGCTATGGGCAAGTAATTACAGTTAATAGACATTCTTAGTCAAAATAGTAATCATTTACTAGGAAATTAATAACAATCTGTATTAAATTGTAATTATTTTCCCGTAGCCCAACCAATATGTAATTCCTCCTCCCTCTTTCTAAAAAAAACATGTGTTTTCCTCTTGCCACTCGTAAAATACTCTAAACCCCTTGACTTAGTTTACATTTTTTAAGGTTTTAAGAAAAATATTTTAAAAAAAAATTACAAAAACTAGACACATAATCTCTTAGAAAATATCATTTTGAATAACTTTGAATGAGAAAATTTTTTCAAAATCTATCATTTAAGTAGACTTTTTATTCATTTTTTTTATGGAAAATGAAATAAAGATCGTAAATGACCAAAAAGTCCACTTAAATGATAGATTTTGGAAAAATTTCCTTCTACAAAGTTGTAGAATGATGTTTTCTACTGAACATTGCCGTTAATTTCCGTAAAAACCTTTTATATTTTTCACAAAACCTTAGAAAGTTTACAACTAAAGAGGGCTTAGAATACTTTATGTGGTGGCAATAGCCTCTCTCTCTCTCTCCAACAAGAGTATTGTGGCCTTTGGCCTACAATCCTCTTGACATATGTAAAGCCCTCACTCACTTCGCATCAATTAACAACTAGGATCAATATTAATTCGATATATCCAAGATCTTTTATTAGGGAAATAGGCCATATTAAAATTACCTCCAAGTCCTAGAAGAGAGTAAGAAGTCAAACACAAGGCCTTCTATTTCTTCAAATGGAACTACCAAGATCCAATATCCATTTATAATAATAATATATATTGCCAAGAGAGATGTCCAAACTTTCAGTTTTACTAATACTTGGATATGGGTGAGGCTACAACTAACTGCATATTGATTAATGCCCAAGACAAACTCGTTTGGTATCTAGCTCTAATTGGGAGTGAGAAGTTGAACTGATTGATGTAAGTCCCATGAACTATTGGTTCATCCCTTGCAGTTTGTTTATTCATAATATAATTCTAATAAAAGTATTCCATTTTGTTTTAGATTATTTCCTTGAATAATGGTGTAATTTCTATTCTTTCTTTATTTTTTGTTCTGTGTCATTCTTTTTGTTAGAATTTTATATTTTTTCTTGGAATAAATGTATATTAATATACGTATATATAAATATATAAAGTCCTGATTCCTAATCAGGTCTGCACATGTTGATAAATAGTTATATATTTTGAGGGTTGTACCATGTGCATTGGCCTAACGTATCGATCCGTAACCTACTAATACAAAAGGTACAATTCCTAATGTGGGTGTTTATATAAGTTATATCAGCTTGTGCTCACTTAATCATCATTTTATCTATATATATATATATACACACACATACTAGTGTGGACCCGCGCAATGTGTGGGTTTCAATTTTTCAAGAAACAGAAAAACATCTATATAAAAAATGGTCAGTTGAGGTGAGCAGGAAACGTTGTTACGGATGGATGAGAGAATTTATGGGTAAAAATTTTGGTTGAAAAGAGCAACCCCTCTGAGTGGAGTTTTGGGTAGAGTAAAGGGAGAAGAGTGATGGAAGAGGAGAGATGAGTTGAGTTTTAAAATTTGAAAGGGAGCGGACAGATAGGAGAAGGGAGGAGATCGAAGAGCAGCGTGTGGGAGAAGGGAAAAGGGAGAATAAAGATGGATGGGAGCGTGGGAACCATAGTGTTGAGGATTCTATAAAGGCATTGTCTTTTAATATCTTTAAAATTTCTTGGTCCCCAAAAAACAAAAAAGAGAGAGAGAAATCTTATCCGAAGTACTACATCCGATATTGTCTAGATATTGAATTTGACAAATTCCACCTTTTTAGGATGACTTTTTTTTATAGAATTTGGACTTCCTAAATCCCAAGTTAACCTTTTGTTGAAGGAAAGCTAGGCAATAATCCATCTTGGGCATGGCGTAGTATCCTTGAAGGCCGAAAAATTTTACACGTAGGAGTTCGATGGAGGGTCGGGAATGGTGCTAATATTCACGTGTGGAAAGATCCATGGCTCCCAGAACCGATCACGTTTAAGACTAAGTCTCAACCCCCATATGGATGTAATGATATGACAGTGGCTGACTTGCTTGACAGGGATAGAAAGTGTTGGAATGAAGAAGCGGTCAAACAATTACTAGATGAGCAAGAAGTGAATATGGTCCTTGGATTGCCGATTGCATGGATGAATAGTAAAGATAAGCTCATTTGGCATTACACAACCAATGGACAGTACACGGTTAAATCAGGCTATGTGGTGGGACAGGATCTTAACAAGAATGGTGGGCTGGCTCACAGGCGAGCTGAAGGAGAATCAAGTGGTCATAATTCTCAGAAAAAAATTTGGAAATTTATCTGGGGACTCCAAGTTCCTAGGAAGTTACGCCACTTTTTATGGAGATGTGTTCATGAGACTCTACCTCTTGGCTATAAGCTTAAACAAAGAATGCCACACTGGAATGATGCATGCTCGTTTTTGTGGTGAAGAGGAAACACTCACACATATTTTTTTCACCTGTCCCTTTGCGAGAATGACCTGGTATGGGAGCTCACTTCAACTTGATAGTATTTCTATGTTGAATCAACCCTTCTTGTAATGCTTGGAAAATTTAAGACACAAGTGGAAGGGGGATGCATTAGCAAAAAACCTTCTATGCACGGTGGTATTTATCCTATAGCGCATCTGGAAGGCAAGGAATGATTGAAGCCTGAATGGAAGGAAATGGGAACCGAATGAAGTTTTCTTGAAAGCTGCTGCGGATGAAGGAGAGTATGAACAGGCACTGACCTAAGGAAGTACTGATGGCGAGACTGCTAATGCAGACCAGGATATCGATCAAAGGCCTCCAAAATGGCAACCCCCGCCTGAGTTAATGTTTAAGCTAAACTTTGATGGAGTGTGGATTAAATCTGATGGCATGGGGGGTGCAGGCATTGTAATTAGAGATTCGAATGGCATGTTCATTGCAGGAATGGCAAAAAAATTAAAATATGTGAGGAGTGTACAGATGGTCGAAACATTAGCTATGCGGGAAGGTATTCGTTTTGCTATAGAGATGGGTATTAAAGGGCTGTTGGTTGAAGGAGATACCAAAGGGGTAATCGAATGCATATCTGGGAGGAAGGAAATGGTGGAGGAAATTGCAATTATCTGTGGTGACAACTAACTCTTGGCAGATGAAGCAAAGGTAGAAGTTTTTTGTAATACTCTGAGAAAACACAATTGTGCTGCTGATGCAATGGCGAAGCATGCACTTAGGGTGGATGACTTTGAGGTTTGGTTAGAAGATCCCCCTGTTTGGCTTTCCCCCGTCCTTGAGGCGGATATGCCTATCATTATGTAATGCGTTTCTTCTCAATAAATGCTTTCTATCGTTTGGAAGAAAAAAAAATCCCAAGTTAACATTCTAGCATAATTTTATAAATTTTGTGTTGGGTAGCCAAACAAAGGATTTCGTTTAAGAATTTTACAAATTCCATTTTAAAGACAAATCTCATCCAAAAATTCATTACCTTGATACAGCGTTAGGATCTCTAACCAAACAAGCTCACAAGTCAAGTCTGATTCCATGGCTGCATTAAAGTTGATCATTTGGATAAGATTTCAATCTAAAGATGAGTCTTTGTTATGCCAAGTTTCTCTCTTATGCTGGTAAAGACACTTTGATTAAATCTATTTATGCAACTTCCTTCTTCACTTATTCATGATTTTGTAACCCCTTCCTAGCTCCTTGTGGAATGCGTCTAATACTGCCAATAAGTCTCATTTAATTAGTTGATCTTCATTTTTCCACTTTTAAGGCTTTGTTTGTTTGATCAAACTTAGGAGGACTTGGAATGGAATGATCTCCTCTACTCTCTTTTCCTTTCTCCTTTCTCCTTTCTGCTTTCTCATCATAGTGACTTACTATTGAAATCTCATTTCATTTTAGTTCCCTCTAATTCCAGTCAAACAAACGAACCCTAAGGCATTCCTAATTCTCTATTTCTTCTGTCCATCCTTAATCGAGCTCTGATTATTTGCAACTATCTTCTTTCTGGACCAGCCTTGCTTCGATCATGTGCATGTGTTTAAATGTAAATAATACCCTTCTTGTTCTCCCTTAGAAAGCCATTATGAAAGCTTGCAACTCTTGGGGCTTAGAGTACCATTCATAGACTCTATAGTACTAGCTCAAAGTATGAAGGTAGTTACAACATTGATGACTCACCAATTTAACATTTTTTAGACTTAAAATTTTCATTACTTTTGTGTGTTTTTTTATTTTTATTTTTATCAAACGATAGGAGAATACACGCTTACACATACACCCATGCGGAATTAAAAGTAAAATCTCTACAAATCCCACACTCTTATTGGAATGGGACATGCCACTACTTTCGTTCTACAAGTAAGTTTTTCATAAAATTTATATTTTTGGAGTCTACACTCTAAGAGCTTTCAAACAAGATCCATGATAACTATAAAAATATGGAGGAAAAAAAGGAAAAAAAAAGGGGGAGGGGGGGAAATTTGGCAAAAAGTCCTTGAAAATAAACTGTTTTTTCTTTCTTTAAATCTAGTAGTATTTCTTTTAATAAATAAAGTCCCTCACTTTTATATGGTTATTGATGTCCAACTATATTTCTAAAAGGCAGATTCGCCCTTTTAACTACTTGGAACATTATCTTGTATTTTTATTTTCAAACTTTAAAATACCATGACTTTCAATATGCATATCTGTTTAAGATAAAATTTATATTTTTGAAATCTACTAATTAAAACCTTCGAAACAAGATCCATACAGGACAAGAAAATATGGACACACAAAAATTTGACGAAATTTTATGCTCGCTTATAGAGAAATTTTCTCTCAATTGAGCATTTGACTTGATTGACAAAGAATTTTTCTGTTAATCCTATGTAGGGATGGCAATGAACCCGACATAGCAGGTATCCTATCCCCATCCTACCCTTATTGGGATGGGCTTAGGGAGCAAGTAAATAGAGTAGGGGCAGATTTGGGAAGAAAGTAAAAATCCGTGTCGAATTTGAGACAGGGTATGGTTTAAGGTTGTTTCGCCCTGCCCCGGATATGTGTAAATATAGGTCTTTTTAATACCTTTCATGTTTTCTTAAATTCTACATCTACCATTAGTTACTTCTTCTTTATGATTTTATGTTTATGTTTAAATTCTTTTAGTATTTGATTCACCAAAACCATAAAGAGGCAAAAATCTATGAATGGAATGTGTGATTTAGGATTGGTTTTTTCATCTCCTCTTTTGAAAACACCCTAAATCAAATTCTATGGGATAGGTCGGGGCGACGAAAGTGGTCAATTACATTGATGGAAAACAAATTCTAAATCATCAATATTTTGGGCATGTCGTGCGAGACCATGTGCCACCACATTTCCTTCACGACAAGTATGGCAAAAAGACACCATCTCACAAAATTGAGAAGCTTCAACCAGAATGTCTTCAATGATAAGGCCGAAGGAAGTTAAAACCGTCTCATGAGAAGTGAGAGCTGTGACAACTTCAGCACAATCCCCTTCCACCTCCACTGAATGCAACCCCAACTCGTGTGCCAAGCCCAAAGCATACCGGACAGCCATAGCCTCGACTACAACCACCGAAAAAACACCTGAAAGCTGCCGTGAGCTGGCAGCAAGGACATGGCCCGTCCAGTCCCTAACTATTACACCCATACCCACGCAAGAACTCTCCCCAAACAATCCACCGTCCACATTTATTTTGAAAACACCCTAAACCAAACTCTATTTAAAAAGGAGATGAAAAAACCTCATGGACATTTCTCATCATTAGAAGGACAATTAATTATCACATTACCTTTAAAATAAATTTTCTTAATGTTCTTATCTCTAATTAAAAGAATGCACTTTCGAACCCATTATTTCCATAAAGAAAAAACTATGGCGTTTTCATCAAATCAATTAACTTGCATAAGAGCATCTCTATTGGTTTTGTAGTTTTCTACTATTTTACCTGTGCTATTTCTATTTTAGCACATATTATAGTGTCAGATGTTATAATTTGACATAATGTATTCCAATGGTGCAAATGACACTAAGTGATTTTTTTAACACAATTACCATCCCTTTCATTTTTCTAACCATATTTGTATCATTTTAGCACAAGGATATGCCAAATATAGGACAAGGGTGTGCTAAAAAACCTTTAGCACACCATTGGAGCACCAACAAGATGTGCTATTGCTAAAATATAGAAATAGCACACCTTTTAGCACATAATTGAAGATACTCTAACTAAAAATTTACCTAACTATTACTTTCTTTCTTTTTAATTTTTTTTAAAGAAATTTTGATTAAATCCTTAAAATTTAATTTAGCCAATCCATCATCCAAAGGTATCCATTTAATATCTCTCAACATTTTCTTCCTCCTATTGATGCTCACATTAACTAGAATATGACTATAACTAGTCTATAATTACCTTTTCCTAAACAATCATAAGGTAAGCCTAGTTGATTCAATTACTTATGCATCAAAAAAACGGAAGGTATTTGTTTTAATCCTCATACTTCCAAGGATCAATCACTTACCAAAAAAGTAAAAAATAAATAGTTCAACTAATTTAATTACTCCTTAGATAAAGGAAGGTATTCGTTTTTAATCTTCGTATTTCTAAAAGGTCAATAACTTACTTAAAAGTTTTTCAACTGATTACGTGATCAAGTGAACAATCACCTTATTTGGAATAGAAAATATTTGGGTCAAAGATTCGGAAACTATGTAGTATGAGATGATAGTATGATACCCAAAAATAAATAAATAAATAAAAATTGCCCTTTTTCCTACACAATATTCGACCGGACAAGTTAAGGCGGTCAATCCCACATTAACCGAACCCAGACGCTTTTAGGGAGTCATAAGGGGAGTGTAAGCAATTCATGGAATCAATCCGTCCCGACCCAATCGGCAAACGGGGAGGAACACAGCGAAAACGATGGATTCATCACAGAACACAGCATCAGTTACCGGTGGGAGTGGCGGGAACGGTATAATGGTCCCTCAGAGCAACGAAACGGCAGCATCGACGGCGACGTCAGACGATCCGAAGCAAAACCTGAACCAGGTCATCAACTCAATCCAGAAGACTCTAGGTCTCCTCCACCAGCTCTACCTCTCCGTCTCTTCCTTCAACGTCGCTTCTCAGCTCCCTCTCCTCCAACGCCTGTATCTCCCTCCAAACCCTAGCTTCTTCGATTAATTACACACACACACACACACACACACATATCTAAATATACACATACTGATTTGTATTTTGGAGATTTTGTTTAAATTAGGGTTTGGTTTTGGTAGGAATGCCCTTGTATTGGAGCTGGACAACATGACGAAATTGTCCGAGAAGTGCAACATTCAGGTTCCCATGGAGGTTCTCAAGTGAGTCCCTTTTTTAGTGGTTTGTTATTCTCTTTTCATGACCTAGTTCACACTTCCTTTTCTTTAATTTCATTTTTGGGTGGTTAGTTTGATTGATGATGGAAAGAATCCGGACGAATTTACGAGGGATGTTATAAATAGCTGCATCGCGAAGAATCAGATCACCAAAGGCAAAACTGATGCTTTCAAGGTAGTCTTTTTTTACTCTCCTTTATGCTGTAAGGCAATTACATTTGTATGGTTAAAATTGTCTGTACAATGTGCATCCTTGTGAATTAATCGGTTTATGTTTTATATTATGGTCATATAGATTTTATCTGTCGAGATAGTGCGGGAATTTTTTATGAGACTTTTGTTTTGGAGGAAGTAAGCCTTTATGCTCGTCATTTTTGTAATTAGACTACAGCATTTTCTGGCTTTTGTGAAGGTTAGAACTTCCACATTGAGTATTTAATTGATTTTTTTATTTTTTTGTAAAAAATAGACAAAGTATGATAGCTCTGTTATTTGTGGGGGCATTAGAAAATTTCATTTGTGATTGTGGAAGCTCAATTTGAGGATATTATATGGAGAGTACTGTTGCTGGGACATGAGCTTAAGGTTGCAATTTGAAAACAAGGGAAAATAGTAATTGGAGAAAGAATGGGAGCTACATAACAAGAATTATTGTGTTTTCTTATTATAATGGCCGCTATTGTATATATAATGAAGTTAAAGTTTCATCCGTTAAAGCATTAAGGAATACGAAAATACCCCATAAGCTTGCAATCAAGGACAATTAAAAAATGTTAGTATAGTATTTCAGGTTTTTTAGAGTTTTCATGTTTATGGTGCAGTATATGAGTGGATAATTTCTTGTCCTACTTTGTTGAGTTTCCACACCCATTTTTGTATGCCAAGTTGATTTGATAAATGATGTTAATTGCATCGTTCTAGATTTATGTTTTCAGGGGTACAGTCAGGAATTATTCCACCTTTCTTTTGACCCGCCCCATGCGTAAGTGTTTTTTTTTTTTTTTTTTTTTTTTTGTTGATTTGAAGGGTGGGCGGTAAGAGAGGAACTGAATATGCACATTGAAGTTTGACATAAAAAGAAAGCACAAGAATAACCCATTATCACAAGTGAATGTGTCTTTGTGAGGTAGAAGATAGAAAATGAATTACTAAATAATGCATTACAAGAAACAGCCATATGTTAAAATTTGAAAGTAAAGTACCGTCAAATCATTGTTCATATTCACCCATACCAGAGAAAAGGCACTGTGTGAAGCAGTTGTGTTTTTTCTATATGGCATGAAAGAGAGATTAAAAAACTTCATGCATTTTTTCTTTTCTTTTTTTTCTTTTTCTTTTTTTTTTTTTGTTGTTTTCTCACACGATTCTTTCCTTTCTTAAGTTGAATCCAATATAAGTAGCACGAAGCAAGATAGTCTACCAGTGGATTTGTCTGGTATTGTTTTGTGAGTCCAAACCCTTCTGCCCACCTCATATATGTGGTAATCTGATTTTTAATATTATGTTTTGAAATAATCAATTGGAGGAAAAGATATTAGCAGGTTTAAGCAGTATTGGTATTTCTTTGTGTATGTGTATGCATGCGCACACATGCTATTACAAAGTGAAACCAAATAAAAACAAGAAATACTGAAAGCAACCAAAAAGTTCAAACAAAAGACAAGCAAACCAACACACAAGAATTAACCATATGTCACATCCATAAGCTTTAACCAATGCTGGGTTGTGTGATCAATAATACGTCTAAAGAATTGAATTGGCAATGGTTGAGATTATACAGAGCTGATAGGTAGAGACTCAGAGTATGTTCCTAGATGATTTTATTTGCATTTCATGCTATCAATGATCATGTGTTCTTTTATCACCCTTTATTGGAACCTAAATTCTATTTGTTTGCACTATGTTGTAGATATAATAGCATTTATAATTTTGGTCTAATGTATGTACACATATTCTTTTGTTGTTATGCTATGAAACTTTTGATTTCCCTAATGCACGAAAATATACTCCTTCATAGAGGTTATTTTAATTTCCAATATGGTATTTTTATTTTTATTTGTCAATTGGGTGTCTTAAAGTAAGTTTGAAAATCATAATGCAACTTCCTGCTTCTTTTATGTACAGGGTTTACGAAGGCATCTCCTGGAGGAACTTGAACAGGCATTTCCTGATGAAGTGGAATCTTATAGGGATACACGTGCAGCTTCTGCAGCTGTAAGTAATATTTAAACTGACACACTTATATCATGTTGGCTGATTTATTTCCGTCTTCTTATATTTTTGTACTCACACACACACACTTCCAATTATAACTTTCTAATATTGTTTTATGTCAAAATTTCCTGAAGGTTCATTATTGTTATTTTTATTATTTTCCTCCATGTTTTCTTTTTTTTTCTTTTTTCTTCTTCTTCTTCTTCTTCTTCTTCTTCTTCTTCCTTTTTTTTTTTTTTTTTTTTTTTAATGAAGTAATAATATGTATTGAAACGAAAAGGGCTTAACCCTCGTACATAAGACTTATACAAGTGAAAAGCATGGCCTCCCTATAACAAAACCAGGGGACCAACAAAACAGGGGAAACAACAAACCCCCACTCCCAACTAAAACTTAAGGGAGTCAATGAAAGATAAAAAAGAAATAAAAACAACCACTGTTATAGCTACTAAACCACCAATAGAGATATTTAATCAAAATAGACTTGAGCTCCATGTTTTGGATTAGGTTTCTTTATTTATTTATTTTTTTTTTATCATAAGCCTTTTCCTTTGTCCAGTTTCATGAAGAATGAAAAACTTATGGTTATCTCAGTTATTAGTTAGTGCTTATAAGCTATGTGCTCTGAAAGTGAAATAAGCCAAAGCCTAAAGGGACATGTGACTTTTTCTTTGTTATTACTTAGTTGTGCTATATTATCATTGGCGTTAAGCTCTTAACATCTATTGCAGGAGTCAAAACGGCTTGCACAAGCACAAAGTATATTACCCAATGGAGATGTGAAGGTTAAAACCGAGCTTTAAGAGCCCATGTCATTGATTAATCAGATTTCTTTAGTCTTTATTTGTCTTTACCATGTATGTGATCTTATGGGTTGTCTATACAGGGTTACATGGATTTAATGATCCTATATAGCAGCATTTGTAGATTAATTTCGATATCAGTACATGCTAATTATAAAGTTGGGGATGTGACAACTTGTGAGGAATTTTCCATGATATATTTTAGGATAGTTCATTGTTTATTTCTGCACCTTTGGAATGTGCTGGAGATTGTCAGTTTATTTTAACAGGTTATATCATTATTGTTTTCCTTCAAAACTATACCATGATAATACTCTCTATGGAATGTCAAAAAAATAAGAGTAAAAACTGGAGGAAAAAAAAAAAAAAGAGAGAGAAAAAGAAAAAGAAGGAATAAGAATTTATTGCAATGATCACTGACATCAAAGGAAAAAGATATTGTTCTTCAATTTTCTCAAGGGAAGGTTAACAATCCAGAGGCCTAAGTTTCCTCCCAAGGATGTGATTAGCTATCCATTAGAAATTTCATAAGCTTATTTTTTTATTTTAATTTCTGCATTTCTTTATGCAAGATTTCATCAGTTGGTAGTTTAAAACACCATGAAGAATATATATATCTATTGTTATTGTCTTATTGACATGGTATAAAGGCACTATTGTCATATTTTAATATATGAAATGGCATTTTATGCTTAGCCTCTAGTTATTTTGGAGCTTTGTTTGCATGGCTAGGATATGTAGCCTAAGTGATCATGGATTGAACATGCTTTGATGAGATAGGCTAGTTATTTTGGTAGGAACTGAGGAGCAGAAGCTGTGAAGTGTCATATGAAGTAATTCAGAGTGGAAGTTTAGAATATTGTTTTTATTGGACAAAGCCTAGGTAGTCCATTCCTACCATATTCCTTTATTGAAATATTGCTCAACTGTTGCTCAGAATATAAAAGATGGAGAAAAAAAATATTTAAAAGTGATCAATAGAAAATTTTGTAGTGATCATTCTTCCCAGTGATTAAATTTGGAACATTTTGTAAAATAAGTTCTACTAACCTAGAGGCTCCTTTTAAAGGGTTTTTTATGGGTCTTTTGAGACCCGAGTGAGATAACTCCCCTCAGAGAAGAAACTTCAAGGCTCTAGCCTCAGTTCCACCTCAGTTTACTTGTAGTTATTTATGTGATCATACATAGTGATGGGAAAACTTTAGAACGAGAATGAAGTTTGGTAAGTTTGGTTTGACAGTTGGGCTATCTAAAATGGAACTTCTGTTAGGATAATTGTCCTTAGTGTATACACTGGTGTGTTCCAAACTCGAATGCTTTTTTTCTTGTTCTCCTTTTTCTAGACAGGTGTGCTCTTGTTATATCCCGGTATGCCAATATCTCCCTACTCCTTGCTCTAGCACATTTTGCTTATCCATTTCTTTCTCTATCCCACCTTTTGTTTCATTTCCTTAAACCAGTACATACTAGACTTTGGGCTTCTATTTAGGACCTAAAGGGAGGAATGTTGGACTCACAGAAGTAGCAGTGGTACATAAGTCAACAACGCAGTTATTCTGATGATGGGATGTCCTTAGGAGTGTGGATCACTTCTCTCTGGAGTCTGTTAAATAATCAGAAGCTATATGCGGCCTGCAGAGACACAGAGAGAGAGAGAGAGAGAGAGAGATACATGGAACACTAGGATGCGAGTGGAATTGATTATTTAAACGCCATGCTAAACATGTTCCCATACTCTCTCACACTTATCTTGCAAAGGAAGATTATTTCTTTACAATCTCATTGTGGGGATAGTGCCACTTAGCAAGACTAGAGTTCCCAAAGCTGTGAACTACAACTTGACTGATCAAGGAAATAACTGGACCAGGTTCGTGATGATGTTAACAAACCTTCTATATGTTCTACGTTGTTTAGAATGTCAGTTTCTTCCCGGATGCAATCAAGGTTTTGGCTGTTAACATCATCTGAAGACATATCAATGTTGTGATTGTAACATTCCAGTAAAAGGCCAGGCTTCTCTTTTGATTCGGAATTTGTGTCCTCTTTCTTACATTCTCCATTGCTGATGTTTCTAGTTTGTTCGAACCTGAGATTTGTGCTCCCTCGAGTCTTCCCCAGCAGATTTCTCAACGTCTGCAACTATCAAAACCATCAAATTTTTATGTGGAGACTGAACTAAACGCATCTATGTTCTTAATGTTCATTGACTAATAGTAGTACAAGCCTAGCTTGAAGATTACCTGGCTGACTAGGGACTGATTTTCCTTCTTCAAGGACTCAAACCTGGAGGTTAGAGTGTCGTAATTGGCTTTCAAAATATTGTATTCTCGCTCAATCTGTTTTGTCTTCAATCTAGCTCGCCTATTCTGGAACCATATCGCAGCCTGGCGAGGCTGTAATCCAAGCTTATTAGCCAGCTGATGTTTCATCTGTGGCTCAGGCCTTGACTCCGACTCAAACATGAATTCCAGTGACCTGATTTGTTCATCGCTGAATCTTCTCTTGTCTTTGCCCATTTTCTTCCTACTTATCGTTATACGACACGGGTCGAGATCCATGTCTGATACAAAAGTAATGAGTTTTGCCATAGCTGCTGTTGGGGAGTTCTCTTTCCTTGCCAGCATTCTCTTATATGCTCTGATGACAGGGTTTGAAGTGTGAACTAGAGGACGCGCTGCGATATTTGTAGTCAGCCGGAGGAACAGGTGTTAGAATCTCATTGGGATGAACCTTAAACTGGGTTTTGATAAGGATGCCAAATGTTCTCTCTGGTGGGGAAAGGCAATTTACTTTCTGTTCCGTTTGGACACCTGTAAGCGGCGTTTTTGTATGTATCTGAGTCTCACTTGAGCATATTTGCCGTCAATCAATATTGATATATGGTTTTCAGGTCCATGACTCTTTTGTCATGGTGTTGAGTTCGCATAATCGTAGTACCTCTGCTTATTGGTCTTCTCTTTTCAAGGTCTGTGGCTTCTGAACTCTTGTGCTCGATCGTCTTCCATTCTAGGGTCTTGGGTTATTATTACCTAGGTGGGTCCATGAGATAATTGTTTTTTTATGTATATTTTTATGAGGAAAAGGATGCAATGAGGGGACCTCATGCACTTCCTTTTAGATCTCCCTTTATCCTATTCAGATCTGGGCTCTCTTTTCAAACAATGGCCTCACCAACTTGTGGGGCTGAGTTCGTTTTCCACACAAAGATTTTAGGTTCAAATACAATTCGTGTATTTAGGTTAGGCTCCTGGTCAATTTGTTCTTCAAACTAAATTTATTTCTTGGGCCTTTTAAAGGAGATTTAAACTCAGCACGTCCACCTCATTAGCATTAGAAATCTAGCCTATTATTGATTAGCAATGATGACCCCAACGCTGTCGAAAGATTTTGGAGAAGTGACAAGGGTTTAAGGTTTATGGTTCAGGATTTAGTTTATATGGTGCTCAATGTTAAGAATGAACCTCACCTAGTTGGAACTAAGTTAGGGTGGGTTTTGGTTCCATTGAAAAAATAAAAAAATAAAACTGGAATAAAAACCTTACAAGCTGTGTTCGCCTAATAGAGACAGAAACAGTTTTAATCAGAAGGTGTTTGAAGGAAAGTGATTTCGTTTGGGAAAAAAGACATCCATCCACTGAGGGTGTTTAATTGCCACGTTATTTTAAAGTGATCTTAGAAAGTAGATACACTGGATTTGCGTCAGGACACAGCAACGGTTTTCCCATCCCACGAGGAGGTTGAATCATGCATTGCCACCTGGTTCTCGTAAAAAACATTGGTTCCACTTCCGTGTAGACGTGTAACGGAATGTGTGGTTTTATCAAATAGGCGCGTGGATTATTCGGCACCTGTGTCTAAATGTGATAAGAGGTAGTCCATTTTGTTTTGTTTTTACATCGTTGAAGATTGAGGGTGGTAACTCTGTTTTTTACGCGCGAGCTATAAACATCAAGGTAGAAAAGCTGAAATAACAGTGATTCTTGAAGATTCGATCATGTTCACACTCACTGTCCCCATTGAGTGTTCACGTTTGATAAAAATATATCCATTACATATATAGATTTCATGAGTACAATTTCTGTGTAAACAGAATATAAATACCATTGTTAGCACAAGTGATCTACCCTTTGGGATTAATGATTCTGTGCATCTACTAAAACAACAATACTTGCCTACATACTTGGCTTCATACCAAAGGGGTTCCTAACCTGTACCCATTTCTTATCAGGTACCATAAATAATTGGGAAAAAAAATATATAAATTCATGGACACAAACAAGCGGATATGCAGTTACGGACATAGGAAACACATCCATATATTCTCATGAATATATAAAGACGTGAACAGGGGTGGAACCAAGAACTTTGAGTTCGGGTGGCCAGCTTAAAGGAAAAAAAAAATTCTCTACTAGAATGAGCTAGAATGCATGAGACGGAAAATTTAATCCGAATGAACTAGAAAAACTATCCTGAATTTTTGTTAGTGTAACAAGAATATAATCCTTATATATGGAGAATTTGAAGTAAAAAGTTTATTTTAGAAAATAATTTAAAAAAATCCAAGGTCATTATTCAATCTTTAAAATTAAATATGAAAAAACCCATGAAAGTTTGGCTTGCTTTTTGTTTAGAAGTATTTACATAACAAAACTAGGAAAACAAAAAAAGTACTCCATGTATGTATATTCAAATGAAACATATATATGTTAGCCAAAAAATAAAAAAGATTAGATATAGAAATCTTCACAAAACATTGATAAAAAATGATAATAATTTATAAAAGATCTTAAATTCTGAACCTAGCTTAACCCGTTGTCCCTTCAGCACACAAGCCCTCTTCATCCAAATGGTACCCAAAAAGCAAAGTTTGTATGCTTCTTTTTTCATCCTTTTTTTTTTTTTTTTGGACAGAGCAATGTCAGAATAGAAAAAGGTGAGTTGTATGATTTGACGAAAATGCCTAATGTGCAAAGTTATGTTTTACAGAAGTTCGGGAGTTTTTTAGTAAAATCCAGACATTAGTTTGATTCAGTGAGATGCGTTTCACTGTTTGGGGTGGCCACCTGTACAAGTTTCTTGAAAAATTAAAGCCTAATAATCCAAGTGTCGAATTTTTCCAAACTTTTTGCAGGGGTCACCCTTGGTCTCCACGTAGTTCCACCTCAGAAGTAAACATGAGGATGATGTATGCAGACAATGATTCTCCTTCCTTTCTTTTTTCTCTCTTTTTTTCTTTTTGGGTCAAGCTAGTGGTGGAATTTAAGTAGGGTATAAGTTCTTCCACACCCGTGTGGAGTTAAGTATTGCTCCCTACTAACTGACTTAGTTTCAGGTCTATGCGGTTCTTAATTTTCATGTGTCACCTTTTTGATAAGTAGATTTGAACCCATCCCGCCAATTCACACCCAGGCCATTCATACACCTCTGTTCTATATACTCTATATGAGAGTCGAAAAAAAATAGTAGGGTACAATACCATTTTCCTTGACCATAGAAATTACACAGGATGATCTCTCTCTCTCTCTCTCTCTCTCTCTCTCTCCCTCTCTCCCTCTCCCTTCTTTTATTGTTTTCCCCATTCCCTTCTTCCTTTCACTCAAAACTCATTTTATAATTGCTCACAGCTTGAAGGCCTTGACCCCCCCCCCCCCCCAAAAAAAAAAAAAAATGTTTAGTGTATTCTTTATTGCTGTTTTTAACAACAAATTGGGATCTCATGGCTTGCTTGAAGGTTAGAAAAGGCCTAGTTTCCCCAGCTCTAGTCAAGTAAAGACTCAGTTCGAAAAGGCCGCCCCAGCTCTAATCAAGTAAAGACTCATTTCGAAAAGGCCTTTTCGAACTGAGTCTTTACTTGATTGAGCTCGCTCGTACAAATAACAAGCTCAATATTTATACTCGGGCTCAGCTCGAATATGCAAAAGCTCAAACAAGCTTTTTTTGAGTCCTCAAATCGAGCTTGATTAACTTGGCTAATTTTACTGTCCTACCTAACTGCTTGCAGTTTGCATCAAATGTAAATCTTCACGCTTCGTGTTGTTCAAGTTCAATGAAGCTTTCAATGTTGCAGGCCTTAGAAGATCATATTGTTTCAGTGACACTATTAAGTTTCATTTAGACACTGCAAGAATCATTCCTTTTTTCCATGACACATTATCATTCTTTTAATCAAATTATAAAGTAATATTAGACTATCCCTAAGCAAGAATTCATAACATGTTTGCTTTTAATAATCTAACTAATTTGTGTTTCATTTTCTTCATTTATGTATTGAGTAGAATGAAGATAGATAGTATCACATGTTTAATTGGATTCTAAATAGATTCTCTCTTACCGGTACTGGACTACAGGTGATTTAATTATACATTCTTTCCACCATCAAGGCTCTGTGTTTCAGTAAATTCCAGCTCACTGTAAAAGGTTGATGTGCAATTTATGAAGAAGCAAGAATATGGTCTCCTACATATAGCATATGGCAATGTTCCTTACATATATTTTGAACTATCAGTCACTTTGTTTCCATTTCCTCTCTGTCACTCATGTGACTTGATTTGCTTGAAGCCTTCATATGTCTGGCTTAGCACCTTCAAGTGTATAACTGGCATATTCAAAATGTGTCAGGTGCGCAAACTTCAAAGCTAATTAGAACCCAATATACAACGAGACATGCAATATAAATGGCGTACCTGTGCTTGTGCATTGAAATGTGTTTTCTTTTACACATGTTGTAATGCTTGTAGTGAAATGTTGTATGTGGTGGGTTGGAAGTTCATTTTCTTTTATCCATGTTTAATGATATTCTTTCACCTAATGTTGTAACTGCTTGTAATTGCAATGTTTATCACCTCTCCTAAATTCCTTAGTTTCAGTCAATGGCTCACTTGAAGGTTATTTTGAGGGGAAAAGGGGCCTTAGGCAAGGTGATCCCTTATCCCCTTATTTATTTGTTATTGCTATGGAGGTCTTATCTAAGCTGCTGTCCAATATCACTTCCCTTCCTTGTTACAAATTCCATAGTAGGTGTGCTAAGATTAAACTTAATCACTTGTGCTTTGCTGATGATGTTCTCATATTTGCCAATGGTAGTACTAATTGTAAGTCCGTGTTTTCTATGTGTTGGCATATTCCATGTCAAATGTGATATATTCATCATTGAAGATGCACTCAAGTGAAGATATCAAGGTAATACGGATCTCACTCATTCATAGGAAAGGTAAATGTCCTTAGATGCCCATCTCTTAGTGGTTTACAACTTTCCAAATCTTTATAAGTGTTTTTAACAAAGGTAGTGAAGATTTGAATTCTTTTTAAAAAAAAATTTAGCATTTTTTACTACTCCGATCAATTAGGGTTGATGGCCCGATTGATTGCTACTATTTTAGTTTTGCCAAATCAACACTGCCATACCCCGATCGATCGGGGTTGAGGGCCAGATCGATCAGTGCTACCCTGGAAACCCGTTTTTGCCTCTGTGTAACCCAGATTGATCCGGGTTGAGTCTAGGTCGATTGGGGTTCGTAAAAAAACATATTTTAAAGTTGTTAAAACTTACCTTTTCAATCCAAAAACGTGACTCAGCCACTTGGGGTTTCTTAAACTATATATATAGTCTTTGATCATTGAGAGGGCTAAGCAAGCTTCTCCCAATTAGGTTTTACATTGTTCATCTTCTCAAAACCTCTCTAGAGCACTTTAACCTAGTTTTTCACATATATGCTCTAGAGACCTTTAAACCACACACATCTTTCACAACCTTGGATGATTGTGAGTCCGTTGCAACGGTAATCGAGCTTGCGAGTTCGTGATTAAGGAATCACTGATGAAAAGGTTGGTTGCGACCAAAGTCGTGAAGACAGAGATCGATCGTATGTGATTGTGAGAGTAAAGACAACTACATGAGTCCTTGTGGTCTGTAAGTGTCTTATAATCGTTGAGTTCATAGTAGATTTGCTTCAATTGGATTAGGTCCCGTGGTTTTTTCCATCTAGGGTTTTCCACGTAAAAAAATTGTGCACTCTTTTACTTGCTTCTATATTGCTATGTGATTGCTTTGATTGTGTTAAAAGAGATTTATTGTGTTGATAATTAAAATTGGGTAAGATTACACATAATATCTATTAAACCGCCTTCTAGGTATTGTAGGGTTAGTATAACCAGAATTTCACTAATGTTGTGTATCAAATTATGGATGTTTTGGGTAAATTCGAGAATCTCTTTAGCCTCAAAGTTAACGATGATAAGAGCTTGATTTTCTATGCTGGTATCAATTCTGATGTGAAGAACAATTTGATTAGCCAGCTCAATTTCAAAGAGGGTTTCCTTCCTGTGAAGTATTTGGGAGTCCCTCTTATCACTTCAAAGTTGACCAAGAGACTGTGTTCCTTTAATCGAGAAAATTATGAGTTGTGTCAAGAGCTGGTGTGCTAGAAGACTTTCCTATGCTAGCAGGCTTCAGTTTCTATCATCTGTTTTGTATGGCATCCAACACTATTGTAGTAGTACTTTTATATTCCCTAGTAGTGTTTACCAGCATATTGAACAACTGTTTAGGAGGTTCCTTTGGTCAGGTAGTGAGCTAAAACACATAGGTGCTAAAGCCAAGGCCTTTTTATGCACTCCGAAATCTGAAGGTGGTTTGGGCTTGGGGGAACGGCTATTGCAACCCCCCAAACTGATAAGTTGCTCCCTAATATTTTTTTAATTAGAAAAATTATTATACAAAATTACCAAAAAGGGCTTAAGTACCCCCCACCCATCTCCTCTCCCACAAGTCTGGCAACTCTCTCTGGTAGCTCATCCCGCTGGCGACGGCGAGGCAACAGTGATGGCAGCCCTCCTTCCTGTCAACAGCCCTCTTCTTCCTTCCTCCTCTTCCCTCTTCTTCTCTTCTTTTTTTTTTTTTTTCTTTCCTTTTCTTCTCCTCTTCCCTCCCGTCGACAGCCCTCTGTTTTTTTCTTTCCTTTTCTTTCTCTTCCCTCCCATCGCCGGAAAAAATGGAGGTTTTGAAAAAAAAAATCTCCCTTGCTGGAAAAAATGGATAAGGATTTCCCCCCCTCCCCCCACCCATCCCTTCTCCCACACCCCTCTCCCACAACTCCAACAACCCATCCCCTTCCCCACCCCACCCCACCCCACCTATCTTCAACCTTCAATAGGTATGTGCCCATAAAAAAACCCTTTTATGTTTTTCATTTTTTTCCCTTAAGATCTGTGCTTAACGTTGAAAGCAAAAACCCCTTTTTTTTGTTTTTCTTTTGTAACAGATCTAATGCCCATGAAAAAAAAAACAATAGCAAAAGAAGAAGGTAGAAGAAAAAGAAGCAAGACCGCACATCAGCAGCACCGTCGGGCAACTCCATTTTTTCCGGCCAACTATTTTTTTCTTTTTTCTTTTTTTTTTCTCTCTTTTTTTTTTTTTTTTTTTTTTATAAACTTTAATCAAACACCGAAAGCAAAAACCCAATTTTTTCCCTTTCATTTCATACCCAAAAATGCCGGTGGTCTTCCCCCCCCCCCCCCACCACCCAATCCCCTCTCCCGCATCCCTCTCCCACAACTCCGACAACTCTCTCCGGCAATCTATATTTTTCAAAACACCCAGATCTGACTAGCAGAGGAAAAAAAAAAAAAAAAAAAAAAAAAAAAAAAAAAAAAAAAAAAAAAAAAAAAAAAAAAAGAGAAGAAGAGAAGGCAAGTGAAGAGTTCTCACCAGTCGCCCTTCCTCGCTCTTGCCCTCGCCGGTGGATTCTTCCAGATCTATGTGAGGGAGTGGGGTGGGTGAGAGGGGTTAGAGGTTATTAGGAAGGAAGGGTATTTTAGTCTTTTGGGTATGTAAATTTGGGGGGTGGGGAAATTAGGAGGGGGCAAGAAATAATTTTGGGGGGGTTGCAATAGCTGCTCCCTTGGGCTTGAGGAGGGTTCAGGGTGTTAATTTGGCAACAGCTAGCCAGCTATAGCACATTTGGGCCCTTTTCACTAGAGCAGGTTCTCTTTAGGTTGCATGGGTCCAAAGTTGTCTCCTTAAGGATAACAGCTTCTAGGAGGTGAAAACGCCTACTGAATGATCCTAGGTATAGTGTAAAGTCTAAAATATTGAATATCAGAAACATTGTCAGACCTCATCTCAAATATAAAGTGGACAATGGTGAAAACACCTTTCTATGGCATGATAATTGGCTTCCTTCTGGACCGATCGTCCCTAGGTATGGAAGACGTGTTATTTATGATGCCGTACTACCTTCATCTTCTAAGGTGAGCTCCATCATATCTAATAATTTTTGGAATTGGCCTGCTACTATTACATATGAACTTAATGAAATCCAAGCAGATATCCCCATCAACCTTGTCCCCAACTCTCGTAGAAAGGATCGAGTTTTTTGGCTGCTTGTTAGTGACAGAAATTTCTCCACCTCTTCTGCTTGGGAGATAATTAGATCTAGGAATATTGTTGTTGTTTGGCGTAAGCTGGTGTGGTTTCCTAAAGCTATCCGCAAACATGCTTTCATCACCTGGCTTGCTATTCTTGATCGTATCCCACTTTTGACAAGCTGAGAGCATAGGGTCTGACCAATAATGTTACCTATGTATTTTGTATGTAATCAGCATGTGGAATCTCGAGACCATCTTTTCTACTCGGGAACAGCTATTGCAACCCCCCAAAGGGTTAAGTTGGCCCCCCAAATTTTTTAATAAGAATGATGCTACAAAATGACCAAAAAGGGCTTTATGCAACCCATCCCTCCCATTCCACTCTCCGGCACCCTTCTCTGGCAACATTCTCCGGCACCCACCCCACCGGCAACATTCTCCGGTGAGCACCCACCCTTCTCCCACACCTTCCTCCTCTTCTTCTCTTCTTCTCTTCTTTTTTTTTTTTTTCTTTTCCTTCCCAGAACCCCTCTCCAGCACCCCCCCTCGTCGGTAGCCCTCCCTCCCCGTCGCCGGAAAAAATGGAGGAATACACAGATCTGACCACAGAGGAAAAAAAAGAGAAGAAGAGGGAAGAGGAAGAACCTCACGTTGCCGGCACCCCACCCCACCGGGAAAAATGGAGGTTTTGAAAAAAAAAACCTCCCTTGCCGGAAACACACGGATCTGACCAGCAACAAAGGGCAAAAAAAAAAAAAGCAAAAAAAAAAGAAAGAAAGAAAGAAAGAAGAGAGAAGAGGAAGAACCTCCCGTCGCTGCATCCCACCCCACCGGAAAAAATGGAGGTTTTGAAAAAAAAGCCTCCCCCCACGAAGGAAAGAAAAAAGAAGAAGAAGAAGAAGAAGAAAGAAGAGGAGAAGGAAAGAGAAAGGGAAGAACCTCCGTCGCCGTCACCGTCTCATGTGGGGGGGGAGTGGGGTGGGTGAGGTTAGGGTTATTTAGAAGAGGGGTGTTTTAGTCTTTTAAAGGGGTGGGTATATATATTTGGGGGGTGGGGATATCAGGTGGGGACAACTTAACCCTTTGGGGGTTGCAATAGTCGTTCCCTTTCTACTCATGCCGCATAACATCTGCTATTTGGGGGCGTGTCTTTGGCTATGCTGCTACCATCGGCCTCCAAAGTCCTGGTTGAATGAATTAAATTGGGCAAATCATGGGCTGAAAGGCAACCCTTTTAGCTCTAGGGAACAGCTATTGCAACCCCCCAATCTGATAACTTCCCCCCCCCCCCCTTCCTTTATTTCCCAACCCCCCAAATTTACACACCCACCCCTCACAAAGACTAAAATACCCCTCACTCACCCACCCCACACCCCCATAGCAGTCTGGCGAGAAGAAGAAGAAACGACAACGACGACGGCCACCAGCGACAGCCCTTCTTCCTCTTCTCTCTTCTTCTCCTCTTCTTTCTTTCTTTCTTTCTTTCTTTCCTTTTTCTTTTCTTTGGCTTTGCTAGTCAGATCTGTGTGTGAAAGGCAAGGGAGGTTTTTTTTTCCAAAACCTCCATTTTTTCCGACGAGTGACCACTCTCTGTCCTTCTTCCTCTTCTCTCTTCTCTCTTCTTCTCCTCTTCTTTCTTTCTTTCTTTCTTTCTTTCTTTCTTTTTTTTTTTTTTCCTCTGCTAGTCAGATCTGTGTGTGAAAGGCAAAGGAGGTTTTTTTTTCAAAACCTCCATTTTTTCCCGGCGACGAGAGGGAAGAAAAAGAAAAGGCCGACGAGAGGGAAGAGGAGAAGAAAAGGAAAGAAAAAAAAAAAAAAAAAAGGAGAAGAAGAGGGCTGTCGATGGGAGGGAGGGCCGGCAAGCCAAAACCTCCATTTTTTCTGGCAACGGAAGGGAAGAGAAAGAAAAGGAAAGAAAAAAAAGAGGGCTGCCGACGGGAGGAAAAAAAAAAAAAAAAAAGAAGAAGAGAAGAAGAAGGGTGCGAGAGAGGGCTCCGTCACCGGTGGGGTGGGGTGCAGGAGAAGGGATGGGTTGGGGTGCCCTTTTTGGTAATTTTGTATAATAATTTTTCTAATTAAAAAATATGGGGGACAAGTTATCAGATTATGGGGTTGCAATAGCCGTTCCCTTAGCTCTATCATTAAAAAATTTGCTTGGGCTTCCACTATTTACAATATTTGGTATGAGAGAAATGTCAGAGTTCATGATAATCTCTACAGGACAGGGACCAAATCTTCAACAGCATTGTCAATGATGTGAGAGTCAGGGCTTCAAGTTTAAGCAAAATCCAAGATAATTATAAAAATAGAACTCTTGCACGAATTGAGGTATCTCTTATGGGATCTTATCAGTGTAATCATATCAATTCCTTTTTGTTGTCTCGGCTGGTGTACACACCCAAATAAGCTTCTCCAAAAAGAGGGTTATTCGGTTGTGTATGCCTTGAGATTGTAGGATAGCTTTTACTTTCTTGGCCGTGGGCCATTTCATGTATTGTAACTTTCTTATTTTTGGAATTTATGAAATCTTACTTATCAAAAAAAAAAAATTGTTGTATGCCTTGCTTTCCGATGTAATCGTGCGTTATTTCTTTCCTTTCCTTTCTTTTACATCTTTTGGTATATTATTATGCCTTGGTTTCTTCTAAGGTGAAAGGTACTTTATTACCCCCGTACCAGGTCTAATCCCTTTTTTCTTTTCATATCAATATTTTTCAAGAAGGAAAAAAGGAAATGTTGTATGAACGTTCCAGCATTGAGATGTGTACGTTTTCTTTTTAGCTAGGATTGCTAATAGAATGGCAGATGATTGAGCACGGAAAGGAGCAAGTGCCAGTCAGCCCTACAGTTGGCCTTTGCTTCCTACTTAATGCTGGCTTTTGCGTTGTACAAGACTAACTTGTATTGTGTTTTGGTACGGTTTGGGTCTGGTATAGCTTTTTGTTCACTCAGGCTATGATTGGTATGCGGATCGGATATGATAAACATATTATTTTAGTATACTTAATGTTATTTTCAAATAAGAAATATATTATCCATAGGATAATTATATCTTCCATATGCGGAATATAATAATCCCGCCGAGGTAAGTGGTATATTTTTATCCTATTTAAAAGAAACAATGTGATTGAAAATTGTCTAATAGACTATCTTTTCAATTTTAAACAAAACAACCAAAAACTTTTTTTTTTTTATTTTACAATAATTCTATCCTATCCATCTTTTTAAGGCATATCAAACATAGCCTCACAAGGTATAGATAGGAGGTATATTGGAAATTAAAGTGAGGAGTTTGGTCTATAGAGGCGGGTTTGGCTTATTTTTGGATTTGGATAAGCCTTTTGTTATTGTTTTGTCTCGGGGAAGGAAATCTTTTCCTTCTGCTTGTACTGCTTTTTGTTTATTTATTTAATATAATTTTCTCATTTCTTATAAATAAAATTCCCCAAAAATGGGAAAATTTTAGACTGGTCAGGTTACGGATAAGTAATTACAGTTAATTGTTATTCTTAGTTAAATTAGTAATCATTTACTAGGAAGTTAATAATAATCTGTCTTGAACTGTATTATTTTCTCGTATCCTGACCAATCTGTAATTCCCCACTTTGTTTTTTTAAGATATGTTTTCCTCTTTCTTTCTTTT
Source organism: Liquidambar formosana (assembly GCA_039720395.1). Taxonomy (NCBI): domain Eukaryota; kingdom Viridiplantae; phylum Streptophyta; class Magnoliopsida; order Saxifragales; family Altingiaceae; genus Liquidambar; species Liquidambar formosana. Next base: position 23,218,442 of record CM077821.1, read on the forward strand.
TTCCTTTCTTTTTTTCCTCTCTTTCTCCTTCAACAAGAGTATTGTGGCCAGGCCCGCAATCCTCTTGACATAGGTAAACTCTTACTCACTTCACATCAATTAACATCTACAATCAATATTGATTTGATCCCAAATCTCTTATTTGGGAAATCAGCCACATTAAAATTACCTACAAGTCCTACAAGTCCTAAAAGACAGTAAGAAGCCAAACACAAGGCCTTTCATTTCTTGAGACGAAACTCTTAGGATCCAATATCCATTTATAATAATATATATTGCCAACAGAGATGTCCAAACTTTCAATTTGACTAATTCTTAGATATGGGTAAGGCCACCATTGATTGCATATTGACTAATGCCCAAGACAAACTCGATTGATATCTAGCTCTAGTAGGGAGTGGGAAGTTGAACTGAGACTTTTCGTTTCTTGATGCAAGTCCCATGAACTATTGGTTCATCCCTTGCAATTCGTTTATCCATTCTATATAATTTTAATAATAGTTTTCCATTTTATTTTAGATTATTTCCTTGAATGATGATGTGATTTCTATTCTTTCTCTATTTTTTGTTCGTGTCATTCTTTTTGTTAGAATTTTTTTTTCTTGGAATAAATCTAGATTAATATACGTATATACAGGGCTGGCCCTGAGGTCAAGCCACTCAGGCAGCTGCCTAAGGCCCCAAAATTTTGACAAAAAATAAGGGCCCCAACTTAGTTGTTACCTTTGTAATAAGTCCAAAAAAAAAAAAAAAAAAACACTTTTTTTTTTAATAACTAGCAGATCAAACGCCTCTATTAGTTTGCCTCAAGCCTTTAAACTCCAACCTCCTCTTCTCTTCCTTTCTTAGTGTTCTCAACCTCTCACAGCTTCTATCTTAATCAGATCAGATCATAATTCTATTTAAAATATTAAAAGTATTTGATTACCTCTTAGACAAAAAAGTCAGGTACACCAAACGTCCAAACCATTCTCTCTTTAATTAATTAATTTCTTTACTTTTTCTTTCCTCTATATATATATACACACACATAAGGAGCACTCTGATATTATTGGGAGAGATTTATTTTTAAAATTAAAGGTCTTGAAAGAAGTTTTACCAACATATTTAAAGAGGGCAATTGAAGTATTGAATTTATTTCAAAGAAATGGACAGTTGTTTCCCAAATGTTTGGATTGCTTATAGAATATTGTTGATCATACCAATTACAGTTGCATTTGAAAAAATAAGCTTTTCAAAGTTGAAGTTGATCAAATCTTACCTTCGTTCCACTATGTCACTGGAAAGATTGACCAAATTAGCTATATTATCCATTGAACATGATATGGTAAAAAAGCGTAATTATGCTAACTTAATAAGTGATTTTGTAGCTAAAAATGCGAGAAGAATAATATTTAAGTGATACTTTGCTATAGTTGGTTCATTTCTTTTTGATATTATCGCTTTAAATTTTGTTGTTTTTTTTTTCTTCTTCTTGTATATGTAATTTTTCTAAATTATAAGAGAAGAAGATCAGATTTTATTTATTTATAGTTCTTATAAAGATTTATTTTTTATCTTAATTTATATAAGCAAATTTTAGTACTCATATATTTAGGCAAATTTTGTGTGTATTAGGGAAAAAAAATTGTTGGCTATAAATTTTGTTATGCGTATGAATATGTATAAAAGACCGCATTTTAGGAGTTCGTCTAAGGCCTCAAAAAACTCAAGACCAGCCCTGCGTATATATAAATATATGAGCATCTCCAACATACCCAAGAGAGTTATTTTGGTGAGCTAAAAACTATTTTTTGTTCAAAAAGTATAAAAATAACTCTCTACAATAAAAATAGCTCTCTACAGTAAAGTGGCTGCTCCAATGCAACAAAAGCTATTTTTTAGCTCATCTAGTTTTCCCTCTTTTCAACTACCATTCCCCACATAGCCAAATAACTTAGAGTTAAACTGAGAGCCAAATTTGATTATCAATTTAGTTTTGAACTATTTTAGATCATTATTTAGCTCTCCCATTGGAAAAGGTCCTTTAGAGCTAAAAGCCATTTATAGCTTTAGCTCTCACTAAAGGTCTCCCATTGGAGATGCTCTAATCAAGTCAGCATATGTTGATATATACCATGCATTGGAAGTTATACTTTGTCATTGGCCTAATATATCCTGTAATCCTACACGAGGTACAAGGGAGAAGAGTGGTGGGAGATGAGAGATGAGCTTGAGTTCTAAAATTTTAAAGGAGGGAGAGAGTCAAATATAAAATTTGAAAAGGAGGAGAGGAGCAGCGTGTGGGAGAAGAAAGAAGAGAGATAAATGGGAGCATGGGACCCACGGTGTCAAAGGTTATATAAAGGCATTGTAGTTTGGTCTCTTTCTAATTTCTTTTTTCGGTCCCAAAAAAAAAAAAAATTAAAATTGTGGGAAGTGGAACATGCCATATTGTCTATATTGAATTTGATATAAAGGTGGGTTTTCCCAAATTCCCTCAGTAGAATTTGTCAAATTCCACCTCTTTAGGTGGATTTTTTGGATAGAATTTAGACTTCCTAAATCCCAAGTTAACATTCTAGCATAATTTCATAAATTCTGTGTTGGGTAGCCAAACAAGGGATTTCATCTTAAGAATTTTACAAATTCCATTTTAAAAACAAATCCCATCTAAAAATTCATTACCCAAATACAACGTTAAGGTCTCTAACCACACAAGTTCACAAATCAAGTCTAATTCCATGGCTGCATTAAAGTTGATAATTTGGATAAGATTTTAGTCTAAAAAATAAGTCTTTGTTATGCCAAGTTTCTTTCTTGCTGATAAAGTCACTTTGATTAAATCTAGGGGACTTTGGCCACAAGTACTAATTTTAGGACTTGTGTATGCATAAGTCCACAGGATATTCTTGTGCAGCCTAAAATCCGAAAATGAAAGAGAGCAAAAATGCATTGCTCTTGCACCTTCTCTCCTCCATTTTCATGGAGCTCAAATGGAGATCTGTTGGTCACATTATATTAGAACATTGCCAAGGCGATCCTCTTGCACAATCAAACCATAAAGCAACCCAGATCGTGAAAGCATATTTAACACATCCAGATCTAGGTGTTGTAGGTGAAGTGAGCGTATGGGTTTCAAATCTGATGGGTATAGGTTTCAAATCTGATGACTATGGCATTTAGGTGAAGGTGGCGACTAGATCATGGCTCTTCTCATTTTATTTTTTTATTTTTTTAATCTATCTCTATCTCTCATCTTTCCTCCTCCTTACTTTTCTCCACCCACATTCTCCAAGTATGTATTTGCTACCTATTATAATGGAGTAAGTATTATTATATTTTTATTTCTAAAATTTGCCGTAGTGTATCTTTACTTGATAAGATCTTGACATGTAGCGTGTTAGTGTAAGTTCATGTTTATATGTTGTGTTTAGTTTCATTATTACTCTAGTCATAGAACATTGGTTGTTGGGGTTTCTTGATTTTATCCTTATGGGCATCATCAAAGCTTCCTTCCACAACTAATTTTCCATTCCACAAGCAATATATCATTAGATCACATTGTTCATCAATTGTTTTTTTAAATAGTTACATGTAACTATTTTACACTAACTATCATCTCCTACTTTAAACTCACTCTCTTCTTTTAAATCCAAAAAATTTCAAACTACTACCAAATTTAATTATTTTCTTCGTAATTTAACTGTTAAACCTACTCACAAAAAAAATTAATTTCAATTTAAACCCTACCAAAAAAATTTTAATTTCAAATTTCTAAAACAATTACATGTAACTGTTTAATGTATTTTCATGTTAATAGTTTAACTCCCAGTACAAAAAAAATGATGTCAATAGCTAGATGAAAGTCACAAATAGTTAAGTTCAATTATATTATTCATAATTTAAATGTTAATTTAGAAATAAAACAATTTACATTTAACACTTTTAAAATAGTTACATGTAATTGTTTCGAAATAGTTACATATAATCAATGTAACTGTTTTTTTCTTATAAATAATTTCATATTTATGACGGGTTTTGTTTCGAATGTCTCGACTAATAGATTTTAAATATATAAATTTTATAACAAAGACTAATATGTAAAATGAGAGTAATGTCATTTTAAAGTTCACAAACAAAAAATAACACTTAAAAGTGAACCTATGACTACATAAGTTTTTTGTATGAACTTATTCCTCCATAAGTCATATAAAGCGGACTTTTGGCTAATTTCCCCATAAAGGTATTTATGCAACTTCCTTCTTCATTTATTCTTGATTTTGTATCCCACTTGCCCTCCTTGTGCCATGCGTCTAGTACTATAAGAAATGGGGGAATCATAATGGAATGATTGTTTTTACTCTCTTTTCCTTTCTCCTCCCTCATCGAGACGTCTTACTATTAAAATCTCATTTTTTTTCAATTCCTTCATATTCCAATCAAACAAAATCCTAATTCTCTAGTTTTTTCTATCCATCCTTAGTCGAGCTTTGATTATTTGCAACTATTTTCTTTCTGGACTTGGAGTAGCATGTGTTTAAATGTAAATAATACCCTCTTCTTGTTCTCTCTTAGAAAGCCATTATGAAAGCTTGCAACTCTTAGGCTTCGAGTAGCATTCATTCTACTCTCAACCATTACCATTATTTATTCTCTCAATACCCAATATCAATCTAGAAAGTTACCTTTATTGTTTGATCGGAGCTTTGGCCAAAGGCACATTAAGGCCCTGTTTGGCTAAACTTTTAGATAGTCCAAAATCACTTTTGAAGCCTAAAATCACTTTTGGTCCTATTTGGCAACCTAAATCATAATCACTTCTAAGCTCAAAAAGTGATTTTATAATAAGCAGAATGTTTCCAACTTCTAATCAAAAGCTGGTGTCAGCTTTTACAGAGAATTTTAATAACTTTTCATATTTCCAAAACTACCCTTAATACTTGAGTATAAAAACAATTTTTTTCACCCATATCCTTTAACAAAACGATAATAGGCCCACCTTAAACCCAACTCCTCTTCTCTCTTGCAATTGTACTCCTCTTTCTTACTGGTATCAATGTGTTGGTAACTTTAATCAATTTGGATCCGTAGGATACTATTTTAAACTTCAAATCTTTTCTTTCTTTTTTTTTCTCCCTTCATATATACATTGATTTATACTTGTTGAAATTTTTTTAAGAATTGAATCCATAAAATTTGGATTTGTGATAAAATTTTTATAAATATATATTGATTCATGCTCTCTTTTTTTTTTTTTTTTCTTCTTTGTTTTAAGCAAAAAAAAAAAAAAAAAAAAAAAAAAACACCAAACAAACAAACGTAAGCAAAATCCCTAGTAATACATCTTTGTAAGGTTGGTTGAGAGGTCAAGTACTCTTGTGTGTGTTTTCCAAAGGTTATCATTTTGACTCATCACCACTCTTGTTGCTTGTGTGGTTATGTGACGTCTCACCTAGGCTGTTAGAGGAATAGTTTGACCTCAAATTTCGATAAGAGTACGGCTTAGGATACCCCCAATCATTAATATTAAAAATCAAAAAAATAAAAAATCATTACTAATACTAAATAGAGTAAATAAAAAATAAAAAAAATAGAAAAAAAAATCTTTTATTATAAGGGACAATTCAATCGAGTTAAGGTTATTACAATTTCGGCAAATGTTTTTCCCAAACAAACAAAAAATCACTTTCAACTCTTATAGCACTTTTGAAATACAGTTTCCAAACAAAGACTGATTCTCTTCTACTTTTGTCTAAAAGCAAAAGTTACAGTTTTCCCAAACAGGGCCTAAGTCTAGGCGAAGGCAAAATTCCCTGGAGAGTGTTTTGGACAAAATTACCCTTTATTACACGCTCAAAGCATAAAAGTAGTTAAAACATTGATGACTCACCAATTTAGCATTTTTTAGAGTTTGTTTGGGAATTTCAAAAACTAGATCAAATTGGGTTTGGTTTATAACTGTTATCTAGTTTTTAAATAAACCAAGTCACAATTGATATGAAAAAAATTGTGTTTATACTTTGTTTTCCGAACAAAGCTGAACTGATTAACAAAAAAAATACATTTTATCAAACAGTGCAAAATCAAAACTAGCCAGACTCGTCATTTTCAAGTTTGCCAAATAACCACTTAGACTTCAAATTTTCATAACTTTAGTTCTACATTTAGGTTTTTTCATAAAATTGATGCTTTTGGAGTCTACAGTGTAAGAGCTTTCAAACAAGATCCATCAAAACTACAAAAATATAAATGGCAATAAAAAAAGGGGAAATTTGGCAAAAAGTCTTGAGTAAATAAATTGTTCTTTCTTTAAATCTAGTAGTATTTCTTTTAATACAGAAAGTCCCTCACTTTTTTATGGTTCTTGATCAAAGTCCAACTATTTTTCTAGAAGGTAGATCCGCCCTTGTAAGCACTTGGAACATTATCTTGTATTTTTATTTTCATACTTTAAAATACCTTGACTTTCAATATACATGTCTATTTAAGATAAAATTTATATTTTTGAAATATATCCGTTGAAACCTTTAAAACAAGATCCATGTATGATAGGAAATTATACCCACACAAAAATTTGATGAAATTTTATGCTCGGCCATAGAGAAATTTTCTATCAATTGAGCATATGACTCAGAATTTCTCTATCAATCCTATGTAAAATTTACTTGATTTTTTTGGGACTTTTAATCAATTATGCTTATTTTTAATACAAAATTATAAATGAAAATTATATTATAATTCTTTTTTTAATAAGGAAAATACAAAAAATAATCAAATAATCAAATAAAATAAAATCTCGACCTAATTTTAAACACAAAGAAAGTATATCATTTCCGAATTTATTATTGAACACTTCAACTTCAAAGCACATAGTGAATGGTGTTCTACCAAAAATACTTGAAGTAGTTGTCTGTCACACATGGCACATACTTGAAGGTGACATTTTCATATAACATAATGCAATTGTTACCATTTGTATGTAGCATTCCCTATACGTGTCACTAGTTACTTACCCTTGTGTTCTTACATGGCTAATTGATAGAGAAATTCTTTGTGAGCGAACATAAAGATTTCATTATTTTCCTTTTGCATAATTGGATAATGTCTTATTCAATATGGATCTCGTTTAAGTATTTTTGGAAAAACACAATTCACTGTGCTTCACAGAGAGATTCTCTATTAATTGCTCAATTGATGTTTAATTTCTTTGGGGGTGAACAAAAATTTCATTAAAATGTTTTTGCATATGTTTTTAGACAACATGGAGCTTGTTTCAAAAGTCTCGATAAGTAAATTCGAAACATGTAAGTTTTATCTTAAATAGACATGTATATTGAAAGTTATGATATTTTAAGGTTAGAAAACAAAAACCCAAGATAATGTTCTAAGTAGTTAAAGGGTGAATTTGTTTATTGAAAAATAGTTGGACTTTGCACCTCTCTTGATGTTTGATTTTGAAACATGCCAAATTCAATCTATCATAAACCAGTCCTCAACTAAGAAGATTTTGGGTATTACAAGAGAAATAAGAATCTCAATATGGCAAGTTGGAGTTGCAATGGTGGTTGTAACATTTCAAGCTTTGTTTAGATTACTTAATTCAGAGCTAGATAGCATGAGCTTTTCATCCAAAAGAAAAAAAATGACTTTCAGTTTTTCTTTACTCCTCCGCAAGCATTGCCTCTCATAATTTCAGGACCTTAATCTCTTTTTTTCTTTTTTTCTTTTTTTTTTTTTGGCTTCCCAAAGTGTGCCCAAGTTTCGCCTAGGACTAATCCTCCGAAATACTATCGAGCGCTGAAGCAAAGGCCTTTTCCAAGAAAGTTTGCTGCATCTACAAAAGCTCGAACCCGAGACCCCTTATTTAAGCGACCAAAACCCCTTCCACTCAGGCCAACCTTCTTTGGTGGACCTTAATCTTTCACTATGCTCAATGATATGTGCACCTTCTTTTCAACTTCCAAAACCAACCCCAAGTTGCCCCTAGATGGAAACCTAGCCTAACCCAACTCAGTCATAATTTTTCCCTTGGACTTGGTGCATGACATTGAAAGAACACAGGATCTATAGGGAATCAATTTCTGCAAGTCGATAAACAGTTCCTTTATTTCTTGTCTTTTTTTGTCGAACGAGGCTTTGGAACCAAACTAAATTCTCCCGCAACCCATGCATTCAATAATAAAGCTGGGAGCAGAGACCCAAAGTCAAAACATTCGATTTATGAATCATAATTCTTTGCTATCTGCTATACCCTTGTGACAAATGCAGTTCACAAACTCTTTAAAAACAAATAAAATAAAAATAAATAAATAAAAGGCGAGCAAGTCAAATTGTGTATAGGACATGGGACCTAAGACATTATCACATTAACTTTTCTAATAAAAGTTAAAGATCCTATAAGTTAGTTACTTTAGATTCCAACCCAAGATGTCAACAAAGCAGTTTATGATTTGAAAAAGTGGGCCCACCTGTCGTGACCATTTTCAAAGTCATGCTTCCTCCCCCTACGTTTACGCCAGAAGACCTGCTAAAACCATTTAACCAAGGAGCTCCAAATTATTTTCATTTTTTCTTATCCAACAATTATTTGTCGCAATCAAAAAAATCCAACCGACCATTATAAATTAATGAGACAATTCCCCTAACCCCACGCCCCACCCAAAACAAAAATACAAAAATACAAATACAAAAACAAAAACAAACAAACAAATAATGTGTGTGTGTATATATATATATATATATATATATATATATATATGGAGAGGATGACAATCAGGTGAACACGTTCGCGCTGATACTACTTATATCAACCTCCATTTTGAGATTTGTACCTCGTACATTAATGAATTACTAGATATATTGAGTCAATATATGAGATACAACCCATAATGCATAATACTGATACAAGTTATATGAGCACATGTTCACCTCACCGGGACTTTATATAAATAATATTAAAAAAAACAACTAAATCTACTTGCAAAAAATTTCAAGGAAATTAAAAACACCCCTAGCCTTGTATGTGTTTCTTATTTTTTGAGCCATGACCCTCTTTTTTATAACAATATCAAGTTACCAATCCCTATCCTCAGCCTCCCTTACAAGGTGAGAAGAGAGACCGCCTAGTCTACCGAGCCAGAAGTCAAGGTTGTGTTAGAACTTAGAAACCATAGGCCTAATGGACATTAATACTGAAAATTAGAAGACTGAGGTACTTTTGAGCTGGTTCTCTCAAGTCAATGCAATTTTAAATCAATATACAATTTCCTCTTTTGAAAAACATACCTCCACCAAAATTTTCATGGACAACCTGCTACAAAGCCATTTTGACTTTCTGACCAAAATTTTCACGCATCTTCTAGCTCAAGCAACCAACCAAATGATTGTGCTTATCTGACCCTGGACAAATGAAAATGGAAAACTACCCACCTTTTTCTGTCTGGGATGCCTGATTTTTTAAGGGAAACTTGTTTAGGTTGCAATGGAAAATTGGAATAATTAAAATAATTTTTACGTGACATTATTTCATATTTTTCATTCATTTTCTTTCTTTCTCACTTTTTTTCCCTACCCTTTTCTTTGCGTAGCAGAAATCCGGGAACCAAACATAGTGTCAGGCAATTATAATACAGATTCCACACTACCACTGATTTTGCCCTGGCTGCTGCTTTTTTTTTCTCTTTTTTTCTCTTTTTTTCAAGTTGAACATTTTAAGGGGAATAACACAAAAAGTTGCAGGATCATACGGAAAAAAATTGCACAATCATGATGACTCTTGATATTTTTACACTTTCCTAACTGGGGCAGTCATGAGATGGGATCCTGCACTCTGAAATTACAGCACGTATCTAAAATGTTAAGCTCTAGCACAGCACCTCTACTCCAAGACTCACACCCAAGTTGCTCAATTTATTCATTGGTATTCTTATAAACTATATATGTGACATCTAACCACACTGATGGGGGGTCACCTATCCAACAGCATAGCAAAGTTTCACAAAGTTCAACAGGTCAGAGTAAACGAGAACAACTCAACACTTTGAAGTTGAAAAATCATACCTGATGGACTTACTACGGAAGAATGAGAAACAAAAAAGGCAATGTTATACACTTGTTGGTTTTTCCTTCCCCATTATATATCTCTGCGGAAGAGAAATCATACACAGAACAGCGGCAATGCATGTCATCAAGGGCCTGCCACCTCTGTGACTTTGACCTGAAAACGCATCTGCCAACTGAATATTTAATCAAATATATACAAGCACAAAAACGACATATATCCACTCAGCTGGATGTGAGGCACGCCCTTTGTGTTGCCCTCACTTGCAAAGCTCCTCCAGTCCGTCCCATTATCTCGAATAGAACGATACAAATGATTCCTTCGTCGAATACCAGAGAAGTGATTTAAACTAGATAACAGAACTCTTCTCCTTTTCTTCCATTACAAATGTAATACAAGAGCTAGAAACACAGGAAATGCCCCTAGAAAAGTAGGAAGAAGACGTCCAGAAGCTGCAAAAACAGCAAGTTGGTATGTCAATAAATTTCTCTATTCATAAAGGAATTTTATGAGACCACATCAAAATAATTTAAATTTTTATAAAGGAATTTCTATACTCAAAAAGGAATTTTATGAGGCAACGTCACAATACCCCAGATGAATTTCCATTACATGTAAACAAAGAACAAAATCATTCAAAAATTTTGAAATAAAAGCAGACTACATTTATAAAAGCATGGACCTATAAATGATTGAAATGACCTATTTAATGCTTCTACAACAAAGCAAGCAACCTAGTAAAATAGAAGTTGATCTATGGCACAGATATTTCAAAACCCCTAACAAACCCATATCATATTCGTATCCAATACGCCTAGGATACTCTCCCATACATATGCAATCTTCTCCATACATATCGGAACAGTAACAAACAATGCCATGTCATCGGATATGCCTTGGATACTGCTCGGATACGCAACGGATACGATTGAGAATGGTTTGAGGTTTATTTGTAATTATTTTTTAAATAAATGAGGGTCTAAATGTAAATTTAAAAAAATACACAGTACCTTTTTTCTTTTTTTATCAACTAAAAAATACACAACACTCATACTCCAATAAAAAAAATAAACTCACTTTAGTTCTCTCATCTTTGTTCTCTTCCTACTCTCTCTCTCCAAGGGCAACCATTGTAGATCAATAAAGCTAAATGATTACTCCCTTCATCCCATTTTGTTTGATCACTTTGACCTAACACGCATATTAAGATAATGCATTTCCATGTCATCCAATTTTTTTAACTTTCCAATTCTACCCTCATATGATAAAATGTCACTTGATGCGATAGTTGATATAATAGTGGTAATTTAAAATATAGTAAAGGGTATTTTGGAAAAGTAAAAAATGATGATTTTTAAGTGATCAAACATTTTGGGACCTCCCAAAATGGAATGGTGATCAAACAAAGTGAGACGGAGGGGTATTTTGCAATGTTGATGTCATTTTGGGTTTTTTTTTTTTTTAAAATGAATGATGAACATAATTAATGTTTATGGATGTGTTCTTTGGACATTCATTCTTGCATATTAATTGATTTTATAGATGTTGTAAAACTTTTTTTACGTTTATATTGATGTTTTACTCCAAATATTAGTCTTAATATATTTATTTATTAATGTATTCCCACTGTATTGTATCCTACATCTTTTTTAGAATTTCTGAATTAGCATATCCTTATCGTATTCCATATCCGTGCTTCATAGAAATTGATTATAAAAGAAGCCACTTTTTTTTAATATTTAATAAGTGATAAAAGAAGCCACTTGAACAATAAATGCGTGAATGATTGCATTACTCGGAAATATTTGAACAATGGTCTTGTAAAAAAAATCTGCCTCAATCTATAGTAACAATATCAGCTTCATTGTAAACTGTAAAACACGAAACTAAGATATTTGAGATATACTCACATGAAGACGGCGATGGTCCAACAGATGGTATTATGTCAGGAGGCTGTGCATCAGATTCTCTCTTTGACGGGGGCTGAACATGAGCAAAAGCAACATGTGGCAAAGGACTAACTGAAGGAATCTGGTGGGAGGCTGGTGAAGGCGGGTCTACTTGCAGATGCGGTGATGCAGCAGAGTACTGTGGAGAAATCACAGGCGCAACAGCAGGGACTAAAGTAGACTTTTTCTTGCCCTTCCTTTTATACCCAAAATGGCAACCAGGAGGCCTTGCCTCGTAACCTTTAGCAGGTGCAGGTGAACTTTTCTCTGGTGTAGGTGAACCTTCTCAGGTGCAGGTGCACTTTTCTTGGTTGAAGGTGCACCTTTTTCAGTTGCAGGAGCAGGTGCGGTTGCAGGAGTGAGATGGTCATCATGGTGATGATGGTGGTGATGGTGGTGGTGGTGGTGGTGGGGATGAGGCATAGGAGATGGAGAAGGTGAGCCATCACCACCATGAAGCGAGTGTTGCAAAATAGATGAAAGACTAACTTGTTTAACCCTCCCAAATACTGTATTATCCAGGCCAAGGTTTTTTGAATGAGAACCCGTGATGGTTTGAGCCAACTGCTTTAACCTTGCTAGTGAAGGAGTATTCCCGACAGCTAGTAGAACAGATGTCTGAACAGTGGTAGGGCGAGCCACTGTGGAACCTTCCGAATTTGTCAAGCTAATGTACAAATTCTGCATTCAACAAAATGAAGCCAATAAGATCCTGCATAGTGCCAACTAAGGTTATAAAATATACAGGCTCCTACGTAAATGCTAAATATATTTCTATGTATATAGCAATCTCATAATTTAGAGATTCCGTAATTTCTAATTACTACTCCATCTGTTCCCATTTGACTGAAACCTTTGAAAAAACACGCTTTTTAGAAAACCCTTTTAAATGCTTTCACATCAATATAAATGTTTCAACATTCCAATTTAGCCCTCAAGTGTACAGAACATTGAAAATGTAAAACACTCATGAAAAAGGGTATTATAGGAAACCAATTAGAAAAAGTCATTGACTTTTTGAAGGGGATAATAATTTTGGAACATCCCAAAAAGTAAAGGAGGACAATACAAGAGGAACAGAGGGAGTAATAAAATTAGGAGTATCTTCCTTATGATTCTAGAAACACTTTCTGCATGATGACACCTCCCTTCATACAACTATCAAGTGTCTATTTTGCCCACTCCTCCCACACTGCACCCCCCCCCCTCTCTCTCTCTCCCAAAAAGAAAAAAGAAATCAAAAGCGCACACACACAATAGTTCTTAGATATTTTTCCAAAACACTAGCAGATTGATACACTACAGCCAATTAAAATACATTTGTCACTCAGAAAAAGATCGCATACAAATAAAGTATTTAAATCAACCCCCTCCGCCACCCCCCCCCCCCCCCCAAAAAAAAAAAAAAAAAAAAAAAAAAAAAAAAACTCCAACCACAAGCACAAAAAGGGGATAGAAGGTAAATATAGCCAAACCTCATATGGCGCTAGATGTAATCCCGATTTCAACTGGCTCGTGAGATCATTAAAATATTCTTGTATTTGATATATGGAAAAGTTCAATGTAAAGTTGAAAAGGATCTGCACTTTCTGAAGAAGAAATGCACTCTGCGTAGGAATCACAGTAATTCCTCCAGGAAATTTAAGCACCTCAAATAAGGACGGATCCCCAAACAAAGACTGTAGTCAAGCGGAGAGATGACTGCTGTACAACCAGAGATACAAAAGAGGCCCTGATCAAACTTTGAGCAGCTAAAGAAATTCTTGAATTTTTCACATCAGGATCAACCGCAAACACAACTTTTGTTATGTTCAATCCAACTGGAGGTAGAGATAGAATAACCACCTGGTCAAAACAATGAATAAATAAATATATGGAAAAAAAGAAACAAGTAGGTAATAAGAAAAGAACGTAGAGAGCAGATACTTTGATGTTGGGTACAACTATCTCATCAAAAATGTCGCCCTCAAGCTGCAAAATATTGTCTTCCAGCAAGGAAACCGGCTTCTTAACTTCGAAACTTGCAACTATAGGATGACCTGGAGAGCCTAAACTCTGTCAGTCACAGATTATCAAATAATGAACAGATGATATACTCAAAAAATAAAATAAAAATTCAGCTTGGAGCATCACGAATGTAGGATACTCACTGCCTAAAAAATAAATTTCATGATCTGAACCACTGAGGTTGTTCATCGGATTATCAAAAATATAGAAAAAAAATAATCTGCACTGCTTCATCATGAAAGTATCATTTAAGCATAGCAAAACAAAAGTGAAGCGATAACATCAAAACATCAAAACATCAAATCATCAAATTGGGTAATAGGCACATTTGCTTATTTGGCTCCCTAAATCCTCTCATACATTGATGCTGACATTTAAGATTAGACTATTTCAATAATTTACACTGGCATCAGAGGGTGGATAATGCGCATGCACTGGAAGCATGAATCAACTACCCCATGTCTGCCAACAAACACATCTATCTTAAATACCCACAGTCAGAATAATAAACGGAGCAGGAAGCAGCACCCATCCTGCTTACAAACAACACAATAAAGCATCAATGATCACAATAACAAATTGCAGCCAGTCACCAAGAGCATTATTCATCATCTACTCAACGATATCCTTCATCTCAAACTTCACATTTCTGAGAAATGAATACTGGTTACAATAATAACAAGGGCAAGATACTGATGATCTCATTTTCCATGAGAAGAAAGGCAGAAAAATTATCCAAACATGCATAACAGGTAAGACTAATCTCAACTTTCAAGAGGCCCTCCAATTCCAACACCCAAAGAGAATAAAGATACATATTCAATGTAGCCCCTCCAAGATCTTTGGTGAAGCTGATAAGTTGCAGAAAGTTGTATAATGATAGTAGATATTGAAGTGTTTTGTTACAATTATTGTCAATCTGTCACATGGAAGACTACGATTACTGTATAAGCTACAAAGACAAATATAAACTTCTTTTGCTTCTAGCTATGCAGTTAAGACAAATAATATATTCTACATGTCTCATTTACGAAATGCCACTTCTTTGTTAAAAACTTTCAAATTAAACAAATAGTCTACAAAGAATTGAAGCAATTTGAATTCATCTCAGAGCACCCACACTTGTCAAGAAAGATGAGGAGGAGGATCAATTCTAGAAGATAATAAAGGAGTTGCATAGTAGCTAACTGGGGGAACCATTCAACTTTGAGACAGACCTGATTTTGCTAAGTATATAACACATATGTGATCAGAACACATAAATACAGCAAAGAGTCATCCATTTAATCAGCTATAGAATATCAGCAAGCACATGATGTGATATTTCTGTGTATGGAAATTCTGATCCAAATAAACTAAAGAATATATTGCGTAAATTTATTACAATGAAATGTTACAATTGTTTGAACTGTACAAAGGATTGTAAACTTCCAAAATTCTTTACAAAAGCTACAGAAATATATTAAACTAACGATAGAAGTATATACAAAACACTAGCAAGTTGTTATACATCAGCTTCTTATAATGCTTGTGATGCAAGGAAAAATAAACCATTAAATAAATTATAAATATACTTGCTAGGAAAGGCGGACAATACCACTGCTACTCTTACAAATGTAAAATGACTATTCCCAGTAAAATAAAAATCGATATATTATGGACCCAACTCACACCATCCATAATTCTAAAGTTAAAACCCTTCTCCTTTCTGCCTGAACTTGCATACTTGACCATGATGAATGCCAAAGCAGAGACCCACCAAGGAGGCAAAGACAAAGGTTGACATTTAAGATAAATTTCCAGAGATATCAAACTCCATTTTATCCATATCAAACAATTCGTAGCGTAAACTTACGCTTTGGCGCATAAACTTACCTTTTGGCACATCAACTTAAAGGCATAGTATGAAATTTTGATATTTCAACATAGACTAGCAAAACAATTAATGCTGTAAGAAAAATGATTCTCCTAACACTTGCAAAATCGAGAACTATCTACTCAAACTAAACATTTAATTTAAGGATTATTAACCAAATACCACAAGGTGATAACAACATAAAAGAAGCCATCCTTACCAAATATATCTGATCACACTTAAGACTAACCAGATCGATTATTAAAAATAAAAATCACATCAAATATAAAAACACATGCACATCTATACTACTTATAAAAGGCTGAATCTCAGAAAAACTTTTGAACGACCAATATACTCTTATTTAAAAATAAATCAATAAATACATATATACCCTTCCTTTAATTGAAACACAGAGTAAACATTCTCATCATTTGGTAACAAATGAAAGTTAGATTTTAACTCAAACCTCTTAACAAATTAAAGTTAGATTCTTAATCAAATTCTTTTTCCTAAAGCAACTATCAAGTTGCATGATAATATATATGAATATAAACTCTTTAAATATTGCGTTTTATGAAGAAAAAAATAATTCTGAATGTATATCTGAAAAGTTTTTAATCTTTCATTGACAATTTTGATTATTAAAAAAAAAAAAAAAAAATGTACTTTTGAATTTTAAACTTTATCTTTTATGAAAAAATATAAAATCTTTATGTATTTATTATTTTGTATAACTAATATTATTTAAAAATATTCACGTGCAACGCACATGTGCTATATCTGGTACAGACAAAAAACCCTACCCATCTAAGTTTAGACTTCAAACTTCCATAATTAGAAATTGGTTTACATTCCCAAAATGTAGGTCATGTCTTTAAAAGTCTGGAAAGTTTACTTAAATTAGAGATGCACAAGATAATGATCTCCAAAAATAAATCTATAAAACAATACAATGCCAACATACCCAACATCTCCTTCAAAAAAATTTCAGTAATTCCCCACTTGGTCGCCAAGGAAAAAAAAACATCTCCAAATCTTGAATATTATACTTCTCCAATAAAACAAAATCCTCTACTTAAATGAGCTTTAATCCCAAAATAAATATTTTTCTTAGTTGAATTAAACTCCCTTTTTTTCTGGTAAATCACAACACCATAAAATATAGGTTCAAGTTCTATTCTATTTTCTTTCCCTGCATTTTCTCGTCAAGCAAACAGAGAATATTAATAATCCTCTAACAACAACAACAAATCCTAAACATATTTGAAACGCCACCCCTCGTCCCCTCCCCCACACCACCCCCCGCCCACCCCCCGCCCGCCCAAAAAAAAAAATATATATATATATATATATATTAGGACTCAAAATTTCATATTCTTTTAATTTTTTACGTCTTCTCAGAAACCAAAATGATGGAAATAACAATCATCCAACAACAAAAACAAATCATAAACATCTTTGAAATCCCAATAAAAGTAAAATAAAACCCAAGATTCAAAATTTTATTTCTTTTCCTTTTCCTACATTTTGCCATCAACCAAACAAAAGAAAACAACAATCATCTACCAAATACCACAAATCCCAAACATCTTCGAAATCCAAAAATAATTATTAAACCCTCACCCCACCACCTGAAAAAAGAAAAAAAAGAGAGAGAGGGAGTTACACCCATGCATATAGATAGATATACATATATGCATCAGATCTATGTGTGTTGCACAATGTTGGTACCCACAAACCACAGTCAAAACAAGCGATTCAAACAAGCAACAAAATCAGATCCCCTACCTCCGTACGGCGAATCCAGATCCAGATCCCTCTTGTCTCCGTACTTCAGAAACGGCGGAAGCCAAAATATAGCAGAAAGCAACACACCAGCACTCAGTACCAGTACCAAGACGCATCTGAACCGAACCCAGCTAGCAACCCCAGCACACGGGTTCACCGCATTCTGGCTCGAGGTCTCTGAGACCACGGCAGTCGGAGGCAGAGGCTGCTCTTCTTCTACCTTTCCCATTGAGAAAAATTAAATGGTGAAAATGGTTTGTTAACAGTCTACATTTTGAGTTTGGTGTTTCAGATTTGGAAGGTGTGAGCATGAGCCCATTGCTCCAGAGAGAATCTAGAGAGAGAGAGAGAGAGGAATGAATAGTTTTTTTAGGGTTTCATATGAGAAGAGAGTGAAGTAATAACTTCTGCAAATCTCTCTTCAGTAAATAAGCCTGTTTTTTTCTTTTCTTTTCTCTCTTTTTGCTGGTTTATTATCCGTTTTGTTTTTTCTTTTCTTTTTTTAAATTTCAAAAATTAAAATTGAAAGGAGGAAGTACAGTGGGTCAAGTTTATTTAAACTGGGCACTACTCACAGGATTTTATTTATTTATTTTTTTTATTATTTTTTTTTTTTGGATAAGTTACACGGTGGACCGTAGAACCGTAGAAGTGAGGGATATATGGGTAGAGTGTATTGGGGAAGACAATGCTTTTTGAATTTTTGTAAGATGGGGTGAGTGGAATTGAGTGAATTAAGGGTGTGAAAGTCTAAAGTCAAGTGGTGTATTTTTTTATTAGTTTGAATTTGCCATTTTTTAAATTGTGACAGTTCGATTTAAATAATAGCTTAATATTCCTTGACACTGAAATTTTAACGAACTTGTTTACGGTGTGAGCGTGTTCATCCTATTTTATTTAAAATACATTTGCATATATTTTTAATTATTTTGCCAATAGTATATGACCGTAGTGAGAGTAGTGGCATCTTCATTTATTAAGTGAGACTGTCAGAGCAATCTCAGGTTTAAACTCATAAACAAGTATTAATACTCATTTATTCATATTATGAAATATGGGGTTAGGTTTAGAGATAGATTCTATCGATTATCCAAAAAAAAAAAAACCTATTTAAAGATTACACTTTTATAAATGCTCCACATCATCTTTGGATCTTTTACGTTGAATATAAACTCCATAAAGAGAATGTGAAAAATACTAAATCAATTTACAGCTCTGCTACGTACATGTTAATGTTAATGGAAAATTTTGATCAAACATTGTCTAAATGAAAGAAAACACAAATTTCAATCGATGTGCATTATATTTATAAATATTATAAATGGAATAATCTATAAAGTATCTAATGAAATACCACGTGTCTTAAGAATTATGTAATATTTTTCAAATAAAGAAAGCTCATCCATACACGCAAAAAGAGCATATGCTTTAAAGTTTATTTCGATCTTTAGAGAATGCCTATACCAAAACGAACTCAAATTTGAAAATAAACATTCCAAGTTTTTTGTTTTTTATTTTTAGAACATTTAGTCCTCTTCCTTTAAAAATTAGGAGTAGAATTTTTAACATTTTTTGAATGAAAATTTGGAAGTATGAAACATGGTTTTGAATTCAATATTTAAATGCATTAAGTCAACTTAATTGAATCTGGTGCCCAAATTGGGTTATTGTTGAATTTTGAGAAAAATGCATTTAAAAAGTTTTTCAATATTTTGCCTCAAATAAAATTCAAAAATAAGGGGAACAAAATGGAAAAGAAATCAAGTTCCAAGAAAATTTAGCTAAATGTAGGGTACAACTAAAAAATATATCAGAGAAACACACCCAAAAAAAAGGGGTCTATCCAAATATATATGGATTTAAATTTAGCAACCCAAGAAGAGAGTATTATTATTATTATTTATTAAAATGTCCACCTTTGTCCACTGGGGCATCATAATTGTAAAAGCAAAATGTTTCAATCCTGTTTTACCCAAAAGGGCAAAAAAATGAATAAACATAACATATGTGAACATGATTTCATTTATTATTATTTTTATTTTCCTATTGGGGAAGATGCTACTGTTTAATTTTATTATTTGTTAAAGAGTCACTTGATGACAACCGTTGATTTCAAGCATGATTCAAAATTCCATCAACAGCGCTAATCCATAATCTGTCGGTGATGGTGGCAGCTTCTGTGGTCCTGAAAGCACTGTATCAATTTAGGGCTGGGTAGGGGGTCTTTTATAATATAAAAAGGAAAAATTGCACTTTGGTGAGTCCTTCCCAAACTAATACCGAAACAAATAAATTGATATTCAATTTGCATCAAGTTCGTAGTCTGAGTTTCTTTTCTGGTATTAGTTTGAGAACTAGTCACCAAAGTGGAATATTCACTCATTAAGGGGAAGTGACGTGAGGTTTCTCCTTGCTTTCTTATCGGAAAGCGAAAGAAGGCCTCGCTGGATGGTTGGCAATAGAGAGTAATGAGGTAAGGTACGATGTCCCACGCGCCAGTCACGGGGGGGGAAAGCAACATGAGAGTTCGGCTTCCGCACCGCGCGCTCCCGTGATCAATTCAACCCCTCACGCTTCGCGGTGTGTATTTTGGCAAGCGTGAAGAAATTAAGAAAATTGATCTCCTTTTGTTTTTTTTTGCCTTTTTTTGGCTACGAGCAATTCTAATCATGCGAGATATTTATATGAATTGTATGAAAAATATATCACTACATATGAAAAAGATGATTGTTCCAATGCATCAGTCATTTTTTTGCTTTACCCACATATTTATGTATTTTTTATCCTGAATTTTTAATTAAAATCCATATTATACTCGTATATATTTGTATCCGTATTATTTTCGTTTTTCGTTTTCGTTTTTTTTTTTATGTTTACTTTTTTAATCGTATTTTTGTCAAAAAAAAAAAACCAAATTATACTCCATACGTTTGTCATCCTGTACTCTCCCATACCATATTTTACTAACTATAGTCATTAGATAATATTATCGGCCATTATTGGAATAATATATATTTCTATGCTAATTTATAAGAGCATTGAGACTTTAATCTCTCAAATGATTTATTTATTTATTAAATCTTATAATTGTCCCTATCCTTACTTTAACAAATAATTTACTATGAAAGGATGGTAAATTTTAAAAATAAGGGTGGTGCTATATGAAAGGTGTTAAAAATGAGGGTGGTGCTATATGAAGCACCTTTCATATAGCACCCATGCAACCACAACAACAAAAAAGAGATTTGTTTCTCACTAATAAATAAAGAAAAAAGAAAGAAAAAAAGAGAGATTTGTTAAATAAATTGATAGAAATTTATATAAACAGTGTCACATAAGATACTGTAGTTTTGGTACTGTACAGAGTCATCTTTCTTTGCTTCAATGTACTCTCTCCTTTGACCCTTTCTATATCTTCCAACTCATATTAATTAATTCACTCAAGGGCAGGAGCCAATAAGACTCGAGGGTCAGTTGGCTCACTGAAGTTTTTATTTTTATTTTTGTTTTACACTTCTAATTTTTTCTACTAATTAAAGATTTGGCCCTACTTCAAATTTTTTGGCCCTGTAGATTCTCTTTACCCCTTTCTATTTAGTTTTTACATTTTTCTATTTATAAATTTTCTCATTTTGTCCCTATTTAAATTTTGTTTTTACCCATATTTTTATTTTTTTCATCCTTCACTCTGTAATTATTAACAACCTTTATTTATACAGATGAATAATATTATATAGCCCTTTTTTTTTCGTTTTTAGTTTAAATCAACTGGTCCAAATGATGTTACAACTGCTCCATCAATTCAATATGGAAAATTATTATTTTCATAAAAATTTTAATTGATTAGCAAGGGTAAAAAATTTAGGCTCTTCAGAATTATATGTTTATTTTCTAGTTGTTTAATGATAAGAAAAACTTGTAATTACTTCAAAAACTTTCTTTTGTTTTGTGGTCGTGAAGTAAGAAAAAATCGAACATCAAAAGGATAGCTCACTCGACAAGGGATCCCACCTCAGAAAGCGAAAGTCTTGAGTTTGACTCTTGCTATCCCCTTGGGGCACCCAAACAAAGTTGTCATGGTTTTCACGAGCGTTAATCTTACTTGATCTATTTGGGTTGTTGGTATGAGGTTTGCTAGAACGGTTTCATTGTCATTAAAACAAAGAAGAAAAAATGTAGGAAAAGAATTATAGTGATTTTGTGTTAGAATAAAAATATAAAAATAAAACTTTGGCCTTCCTTGATCAAATTCCTAGTTTTGCCACTATTATCTCATGATTTTCTCTTCAAACAAGGCCGAACCAGCATGGGGCCTTGAAAGGCCATGGACCTTGCATTTTTTTTAAGGTTAAATAATGGAGGCCTCTATTGGCACCCCAAGACTTACTTTTCATCCCCCACTTACTTTACATTTTAACGTTTTATAAAACATATAAAAGGTTTTCATAAAAATTGATCACGTGATTTATTAGAAAACATCATTTTAAACAATTTTGTATAAGAAAATTTTTTAAAAATCTATCGTTTAAATAGTTTTTTTAGCTATTTATAAAACAAAGACTCCAAATGGCCAAATTTTTTACCTAAACGGTAGATTTTGGAAAAATTGTCTTCTACAAAGTTGTTCAAAATGATATTTTTTAGGAGATCGCGCGTCCAGTTTTTATAAAAATCTTTTATATTTTCCATAAGGGTGGGAGGAGTGGGCAAAATATATAAAAGATATATTTTGCAAGTGGGCGAAATATCTAAAAATCTTTTATATCTCCCTCCTTTCATCAATTCTTGTGAGTGAAAATAATAGGCAAAAGAGATTGAGTGCTATTTCTACACATTTCAAATTTTCCATCTCATCACCCCCAAAAAAGTTAAAACTTAAAATTAAAAAGCCAACAAATAATGGAGTTCTTAGTGGGTTGCCATGATGTATGAATTTACAGAGAGGGTTTTGGTTAGAGTATAGAGGATGTAATGGTGAAGCCAAAATAGTGAAAAAGATTCCTCCACAGTCAAGTTTAAAAGTGAAATTGGAGTTCAGCAATGACTCTAAAGAGACGAAGTTTGTTTGGATAAACTATAAAGAAAAAAATATAAAAGAAAAAATATAAAAAAAGAAAAAGGAATTTGTCGATGATATTTTTAGTGAATTTGGTTGGAAATATGGCTGTGAACCATGACCGGACAAAAGAGATAATAAAAAGGTTGACGAAGGTGACGATGTTGCCGGTGATGAGTTTGTCTGGAGAAGAAAATTCACCCACAGTCCAAGACTTTTCAGTAGCTTTGGGCTTGAAAGGGTAAGTTTGTTCATAAAATACAAAAACTATTACGATGCCGTGGAAACAACACAAGTTTTTCTAGCAACATCAGCTTGCCTTTCCATAAAACCTTGAAGTGTAAAATAAATGAGAGATGAAAAGCAAGTCTTTGGGTGCTAATAGAAGCCCTCTTAAATTATAGCTATCAAATTTTGTGCACTTGCCCTTTCAACACGTTCGTCTTTATACTTAAATCTATGGACATCACTTCATTGAATCAAATTATTTATTGATGTTAATCCTCTTAAATATATAATAAAAAGAAAGACCTGCAAATTGATATCCAAATAAGAGATACCTCATTACTTTTGTTATATTAACGAAGTAAAATATTAAACATGATGACTTGGCAGCAATCAAAAATTTTATTGAAAAGACATGTAAAAACATTGAAGTATTCAAAATTTTTGCCTAAATTTGCTCACTCAAATAACATTGTAATTGTCGCTTCAAGTGATATTACGAATTGCTTAGCCTAGCTACGACATCATTTGATCGAAAACTTGGACTATGTAACATTGCTCAAAAGACAAATTTGGAAGCTTTAATGACTGTGAAACTATCACATCAATCCACTAGTGATAATTATTCTTTGAATGAAATTCCAAATTGATTAGCCTAACTACCACATCCTTTAAGCAAAAAATGGTTTTAAAAATAACACCATCAAAAGATTTCTTGATCCATTAGCCCCACAACTAAGTATTCTTATTAGCACTAACCCTATTTTTATTGTGAATGACACCCTATGTAACTAATTTGTTTTTTAATTTTCCAATTTTTAAAAACCTATAACTTGCAAGATTTAAATACATTTTTGATAAAACTTGTTTTTTTGAAATTTATTCATGAAAAATGAAATAATAACATGTTACTATGTTGCTATTAAGACAATAATTTAGCAAATTATATTGTCAAACAATAACATGTTACTATTTTGTTATATACTATTATATAATAACATGTTACTCTACCCTACATAAAAATGAGTATTTATTTTTAAATTTTTATTTGGGCGTGGAGAGGTTGCAAAAATGAACCATGGTTTTTGGCAAAGGTTTGGGAGTTGCCAATGAAGGTTAGAGGTGATGGGAATTGGGTCGACTCACTAAGTTGAGTCGTTGTGACCAAATCTTGAAATTTCCAAAACAGGGGTAATTTTGTCAATTTGGTGTCAAAAGGGGTTATGGGGTTTACGAATTTGTTTATGGGGCTATTGTAAAAAAATTCTTATAATATAGTGCTATGCCCTAAAGTCCCAAAGATAATTATTCATAGTGGGTTAAGTGGTGATTGTCACATTGTTTAGGCAAGCAAAATCTAGGCAAAGCATTTGGAAACTCTAGCATTTTCCAAAACAAAATAGTATTATTTATATTTTTAAAAAAAAATTATTTATGCTACTAATACATCCGCATCAAATAAGAATTCATGGGTCTGTCCTTGTCTTTAAAATAAGTAGGGTGTTTTACACGTACATGCATCGCATGTGCCTCTACCAATCTAGTTTAAATTTTTTTTTTTTTTTAATAATGGTTTTCTCACTTGTGTGTTTTGTATTTTAATGTTTAAAAGAAGAGCTAATGATAATATAGATAAATTTTAGAATGTCCTGTTGTGCAAATGTACTAAATATGAAGTCTAATTAAATCGGTATCCTTATTTATTTTTAGTTGTTTTATTATATTTATAGTTAAATGAAATTTAATTAAATTGGTTCTTTCATTTTTTTTATTTCTATCTTATTAGTTAAAGGTGGCACGTCTGATACATGATACATGACACATGACACCTTAGTTATCTATCACGACTTAGAATTACTAACCATGACTAAGGGTAATAAAATAATTTTCAATAAATAATACATTTTATTAGAGTATGGATGGTTGATATAAAAGATAAACAATGTTTATAAATTTTTTAGCATGAATCATCCACAAGTGGGTCAAACCAAGTAAAATTATATAACCTTTAAAAATATTTGTTCACATATTATCCATCTATTCACGTTAAAGTATCAAATCATGCATCATAATTCTCATGTTTTGCACATACATAAATGAAATTACATCCATATAATTAAGTTATATGTTTATTGCCTCTTGGTTGAATAAAAACCTAATTAATACAAGTCGTAAACATTATTCCCAACATGATTAGTATAGTTTCCATCATTAAATCATCCATCAAAGCATGCATCCAAGAATAGGCATCATCAAATTAAGCTAAGATTTCTCTATCCTTGTTATTATCTGCAACAATGATTTAATAAGAAAAACTCCAATAAAAAACAATTTTCATTAAAGTACAACAAGATTTCAAAACAATTTAGTAGTCTTAGGACCACAGAGGAAAAGACGTTAAGCAGTCCAAACTCCATGGCCCTCAATTATCAAGCTAGCTATTCTTAAACCAACATTTAAACCATTTATTCGTATAGGTATTCCAACCAATAGATCTTATTCTCCAAATTATTTCACATAAGAAATATTCATCACAATAACTATAATTTCACAATAATAAATCATTACACCCATAGTTTCATAGAAAAATTCATCTTTTACATCTATGAAATGAAAAACATAATTATTGAAGATCAATCACTTAGTTGTGTGAACTTACTAATGTGTGTCTACTCTTGAAAAGATTTATTTATACATAAAGATATCAACTTTTATATTTTGTAATTAAGAGTTTGGCGAAACCTTAGAAGAGACACTTGAAAGTTGTTTTATACAAAAATTGGTTTTTACTATTGTAGTTGTTAAAGGTTTGTTTCTTTACCTTGAAAGATAGTTATAATGAATTAAAAACCCCTCAAGAAGAGCTCTTAAGGTGAGGACGCATGAGTGAAGTCGAATTTCATAAAAATCATTGTATTTAATATCTTTATTCCCTTACTCTATTTAATGTATGCTCATATATTGTGTATATAAATTTAGTTTTCACACTTAAGAATAATTTATTTAAAAAGTTGCCAAAAAGTTTTCAAGTTTGTATCAACCCAATTCACCTCCTCTTGGGTTTAGACCTGTTAATAGATTGGATTCTAATTTGAATTTTATCCGAAAAACCAGACATGGGTAATGATTTTATAACCCAATAACACGAAAGTTCGATTATTTAACAAATTAGATATGGATTTAGGTTGATCCGATCCAACAAAGTGAAATATATATATATATATATATATATATATATATATATGGATGAGTACGTTTCCATAGAATAGATTGTTTGATATCATAATTGAGAAGAGTTTTTTTTTCTATGGTTGTTTAATACATAGTCATTATTTTATTTATATTATTATTGACAGATTTCATATTTGTACAATTTTGTTGCACTTTTTTTCTTTTTTTGGATTATTGCATATATTAATGCTCTTTGCTTTTAATTGATAGGAGAAGTGGGATCAATTTAATTCATAACGTTCAATTTTTTCTTCTAATCTCAAGTAAACACTAGTTGAAATAGGTAGGTCATTAAGATCTTTGAGACTTTTCTCACTAGAATTTTAGATGAGATATATAGATTATGTTAGCTGAGATTGGTCTATGGTTTTATTCTTTTTGCTAAACAGATCAGATTGGATATCTGGTAAATAAAAAAAATCGGATATGAGTTTATATATCAAGGACCTGTTAGATTAACGGATTAGATCAGATTAACAATATTGCTTAATGGATCAGATTCGGATATTCCTTGATGCGATCCGAATCCGACCCGTTGATAGGTCTACTTGGGTTGAAGGGCCAACACTATTAATTGTAAACTCATTGCTAGATTCAATAAATAATAGTCTTTTACCTACATACAATTCTTGTAAAACAATTATGATAGTTGTAATAATTTAAACAAAAATATAGAAATATCACAATAATCGAGTGGAAGTTAGAAATTACACTTAATCAAATTATTTAATATACTACATAACATTATATTCTATTGTCAATTTAACGAGTTTGAAACATCCGCCACAAATAAATATTGATCAACAATGTATATATATTATATATATACAAGTAATCACAACTATATGTATACCAAAATCATAAATAATTTTTTCTATATATCTAGATGGATAAGAAACGTTAATAGATTCACAATGTACTCAGACAAATATGAAGATTATAAACTAACAATATTCTCCATCTATATCCATTATCTATATATATTGTTTGAAAGAAAGAAAAAATAATAATAACGATTGTTATAATAATTTTAACAAATTATAGAAATATCACAATTATAGAATAAGTTTGAAATTACATCTAATCAAAATATTTGATATCATCAAAATTTGACATAGAGATTTTTACATTGATTGCAATATGGTTATGATAGTTGATGTAGTGATTTTTTACTATAATGTAACGATAATAATATAAGTAATAAAACTCAATATCCATTACCATTGGTATTAGGATTTTAAATGTGACACTGTTAAAGCTCCATTAAGTTTTTTATTTTTTATTTTTTTATTCTTTCTCGCAATATTTCTAATTTTTTAGACTTCTATTGCTGGTCATTTTTCCTGATTGAAGTCATTTTTTTTTCATTGTTTGTTTGTTTTTACTCGGTTTTGTTTTTGTTTTTTTATTAGCTAGCAAATTTCGTTGTTTTGATTTCTAATCATCATTCTGATTTTGTGTTTATTATTTTTATTGAATGTTTAGTGTGTATATGTGTATATGTGTGTGTGTGTGTGTGTGTGTGTGTGTGTGTGTGTGTGTTGATTAGATCTCTATTGTTGGACATTTTTATTGATTGAAGTCATTTTTATGTTCTTTTCTGTTAAAAGAATGTGAGAATGTTGAAGGGGGAGAGAAAATGAAGCTTCTAGGGTATCCTAAGAGTGATAACTGGATAAAGTTCGATTGTTTGTGAAGTTTCTCAAACTTTTTTATAATGCAACTTTGAGATTTTCAGGATCTTCGCATGTCACCGCTAATGCCTTCTATGTGGAGCTAGTTTTGATTCAAAACTCAATATACTAAATATGAGATTGTAATAATATTTTCTTGAGTATTATAGCAAAAGACTTACCTTCTATTTGGTTCGTGGATTTTACCACGGAAAAAAAGGGAAAGGGAAAAAAATGCGGAGGAAAGAAAATGAAAAGAAAAAATGAAATCATACCAAGCCAAAATTATTTCGATTATTCTTCTTCTACCAATTTTCCATTGCAATCAAATAAGAAAAAGTACAATTCCTCATATTTTATTTTTTTCCTTGATAAAATCCCTAAACCAAATAAAGCTTGTCGCTACCCCAAAAAGGAGGGATGGAATGTTTCCCTTCCTAATGTTTTTGGGACGACCCCGGGGCGTCTGTTTTCTGGTGAGTGGTGTTGAGTTCATTTTGAGGACGCCTTGATTATCCTAGGCATGCGAGCATATCTAGAATTATCAAGGCTATGGAGTCGCCACCAATCAGGGGGTTTGAGGATGTGACTGGGCATCCTATGGCTGATTAGAAAGTGGGTCATCTGAGATCCCAAAATAAGTCCATCTGAGGTCTTATCATCAAACGGGTCCATTTGAGGTCTATTTGGAAATTGATTGACTCCTAGTGGTCTGTGAGACTAAAGATTGTAGGTAAAGGGGTTTGGTTACGAGTGGGGAAGGTGTGAGGCACCCCACATCGCCCATTGGAATCCAACGGTTCCTAATTTCAACGATGTTTCTAATTAAAATCCCATTTGGTATTGTTGATTTCCTATACGAATGATTTGACATAGAATACCCTTTTAAAGGGTGATAATTCTGTCCTT
The DNA here is from genome assembly GCA_039720395.1 of Liquidambar formosana. Taxonomy (NCBI): domain Eukaryota; kingdom Viridiplantae; phylum Streptophyta; class Magnoliopsida; order Saxifragales; family Altingiaceae; genus Liquidambar; species Liquidambar formosana. The sequence continues at coordinate 23,247,180 of CM077821.1, forward strand.
TTGAAAAAGAGATCTTTAAAGGCATTAGAACAAAGTCCTTTTAAAAGGGTTGGTTTTGAAAGAATATGCCTTAAGGTTGTGAATGAAAATTGTTTTGAAAGGACCACAAATTCGCCTTCCTTCTCTTAGGTATCTTAGGTTAAATAGATTAACTCTAAAGCATCCCTATCTTGCAGCAGTAAAATCAATCATTTATGAAAGGATGGAAATGGAAATGATGTGAATCCATTTTTAAAGAATTAATGTCAAGTGCGGATCTCTTTTGGGATCCGGAGAAAACTCGAAACTTTTGAAGTTGAGGAATGGGTAAAGAAAAAGGATGCTTTTTGAAAGCTATTGAAATGAAGAGGATGTTCCCTTTTGAAGGGAAAAGATTGCCTTTTAAAGACAGAGGTTCCTTTTGAAGGAAGAAAACGTGTTTAATTGAGGAAAGAACACTTTTGAAGTGTAAAGGAATTTTGTTTAAATGAAAGTAAATCTTTATAATTCTCAATCCGTACTAGAAAGGGGATCCTTCATAGAATGATGGTGTTGGAAAATTGATTTGATTAAGGTAAAGCTTTTTTAGAAAGAGGGCACGCGCCTTTTTTTTAATGAAACTGAATTTGTTTGAGTCATTTTTGGAATGAACTCGTCAATTGAAAACGACACGCGTGTCAATAGCTTGCTTGTTGGCAAGAGGTTCTCTTTGAATCAAAAATCCTTATTTGATAAAGATGGTAGTGTTGTCAAAAGTGATTTAAGGACAATGGTCCTATGTAGGCATGAATTTTTTAGCAAGGATTTAAGATGTAAAGAATCACTTTCAACTCTAAAAGATTTTATGAAAAGGTACTTAGAGCTTAAAGATAGTTTTGGGAGGAATTTCATCCAAACTTAGTGCGCACTTGAATTAATTGAATAAAAGTGTAATCAACTAAATCTCCTAAGGATTGAGATTTTACTACGTGACATAGGGACATGCAAGAGTTCCTGAACTCAGGGTTGAGGTGATTTATTGGAATCTGATGAGTCAATTGATTAAATCCATTTGATGATGATGAGTTATTATGTTATGGATGAGTTTTTAAGCATATGATGCTGTGAACCCATTATCCATAGCATGATAGATTATCTCAAGGCATTAGTTGTATCTTATTCACATGAGAATAGAATTGAAATATCAAGATAAACACATTGACCATTCGTCAAAAGATGTATAAGCATAATTGACCTTGGCAAGGCTTAGAATTCATGAATGTGATGTTTATTGCTTTAAAAAGCACAAGTATATGTACATAAAATAAAAAGGGTCAAGTGACCACAAAATGAAAATTACTCAAGTATTGGGGCAAAAAGTCGCAACGACCATAACCCGGAGGGTAGCGAAAAGCCATAACCTCTAAATAAAGCGGTAAATAAAGCGGTAAATAAAGTGGTAAATAGTTAGAATTTTTAAGGGCAAGAGTCGCAACGACCACAACCCGGAGGATTCAACCTCAGTAGTAAATAGCTAGAATTTTTAGGGGCAAGAGTCGCAACGACCACAATCCGAAAGATTCAACCTCGAAAGTAAAAGAAAGAATAAAGAGACCTACTGCGCCTCATATCATGAGTGTGTAGGGGCCGTAGCTCAAGGAAGCAAGAAGAGGTTAATGTAAACAATATGCATGAACCTAACCTTGCCAAATTTGATTTTGTTTAAACATCCTCTCAACAACATGCTTAAATTTTCATTTCACACATCATATATGCAAGCTCACATGCAATGAAAGAAATGAAAAATGGGTGCTAGCAACCTATTGGAATAGTTTGCAAGCATTGGGTGGTTTAGGGTTTCCCTGCCTTTAACCCACCATACAAGGTTGATTCCTTCACGACACGTGTTAGGAGACCTAGGTACGTACTCGGGCTAAGGTAGGGAGGGTGACAATCACATATTAAGGCTACAAGAATAACGGTAAGCTTAGTAGGGAATTAAACTAAAAAGCTTATGAATGAAATAAAAAGAAAGAAGCTCACCTAGTGTAGGAAATTTCACCTTAGCTTTGACCAAGTTGGTCTTGAGTGCTCCTCTCCTAGACTTGAAAATCTTCTTTGAGATGCTCCTTTGGTGATTCCAAGTGTGCTTGGAAGGTGGTGGAGTGAAATAGGGAAGGAAAGTGGGGTAACAGTGGAGTTACCAGTCAGCAGAAGTGAAATTGCCACTCAGTAGACACGAAATTGACAGTCTTTCTGTAGTAAAACTGCAGCAGAATTTGTGTCTCTTTTATGCTATCCAAATGGACCTTGGATGGTCCAACCTTTGGATTTTCCCTTCAAGAACTGTCACGACCCAAATTAATTAAGCCGTGATCATTAATGATAAAACAAGTTTTGTTTTAATAAATCATTTGATAAAAGAGGATGACAGGTGTCAACTTTTCAACCATTTTAAAACCTTTTCCCTTTTTTGGACATGACCCATCCGTAGATAGGACATACCATCACAAAACCTGTTATAAAAATTCATTCCATAAAAATTTCCATGTCATCCATAAGTGTGGTATCATCCTATGCATCGAATTCCCACATAAACTCGCATCCATAAATAGATAAAATTACAACCCTTAATAATATTACAAATCCGTCGATCATAGGCCCAAAATAAAATTAATGAAATACATTCATTTATCCCATGAAAAATACACTAATAGACGACATTAATAAATCCCAAGTAAGCATGCCTCCACATAAACTTCATAAATCGTTTCTGTGAACCCCGGAAAACGGCCCACAAGGATTTGGCGGAAAGTATGTATATATATGGAATGGGTGAAAGATAACAAACGAAAAGGAGTCGCCACCTCATTTTTTAGGGAAAAGAGGAAAACCACAAAAATGTTTTATTTTCAAAAAACACATGACTCCATTAAAGGAAAAGCAAAGTCTTTGAAACCAGAAAATTGGATTCGGGGGCTAAGTTACGACGTGGGAAGGTTCTGGGCAAAAGCCCATAGGCACCCACATCGCTCGAGTTGGTCTCTTAATTTAATTGGGCTAACTTAATATCTTTTCCACTCAAATATCATCATATATCATCACAAGGCAGCATGCATATCACATATTCCATCTAATCATCTCATGCACAATCAAAAAATTATATTAAAACAAAAAGAAAATAAAAAGCCTAGGATACTTGGATCCTAGAACGGACTTGAGCCTCACGAAGAGCGCCTACGTACCATGCAGCGAAATACATGGATCAAAGTCCACGTAGTTCGAATAGAATAGGGTTACAACCTAATACAAACCTATGGTAAAAACCCTACGTTTCCTTATTTGAAAATACATTGATTTAGTCTTAAGTCGAAAACTTCCACAAGAGGAAAGCTTTGATAGAAAACCAGAATTTTAGCAAGAAAGGAAACCTTTGATAATCACCATATGTTTATATTAAGAAGTAACCCCAGGAGGAAGAAGAGAAAAGAAAGAAAAAAAAGAAAGGTGAATTGGGGCACCTTCAAACCCTACTTACCTGAGCGCAAAAGCTCCAAACATTAACCATTTCAGACTATAGCAACCCTATTTGCAATAGGACAAGCATTGTACCTGTTTGCACCCTTACAAGTGCACAAAATCATGCAAAGAAAGCAATATGCAAATCTGGACAGAACCTTGACAAGGCCTAAAATCATCCATTAATCATGCAAACAACAAGAATAATGAATAACTAAGGACTCTAACTTAATCCTACATGCAATGACTCGACTAACATGCATAAAAACCTACCAAAGACACACTAACAAGCATAAGAGACTCCAATAATATCAATAAACATGATAACAAAGCACATTTTAACCAAAAAGATGATATTTTATGTAAAATATGAAAATAAACCTTCCTACGGCGAGCTTTCTTAAGCGAAACTATCCTAAGATAATTTCATGTAAAAAGGTCGTTATAGGGAGGTGCAATCAACATATCCTACGTAAAATATATATACTAGAACACAATAGAAGTGATTTCATACTTAAACACATCACAGAAGACTCTCATGCAAAACCTCACTCAACGAAAAGGATAATTATCCTTAAAAAAGGATAATATCTCCAAAAACCCTATAAAATATACTATATGAATGCAAACCTAGCATGATTCAACTATATGCAGCATATATAGAATGACTATGATGAGCAACAACTCAAAAAGCTAAGCTAAGCATGTTGTATAAGACCTATGCGATTTCAGGGTTATCGAAACCCTAATCTCACAACTATGCATTAAAACCTATGAAACGACTCTAAGACATGCTCAAATTATCATAAATATAATTTATATCATATATATTAACTAACAGGAGCATCAATTTATGATAACAATCACAGCAACCTAGACATGTGAACTATGCATGATTTAAGAGGATAAAAAGAGTAATACTTTTAAATCCTTAGTAAACCAGGGATTATCAAGCATACAAAGCCATAAACCATCTCAAAACCATTTGTATATCATCACACAAGCATTGAATTCAATTCACAAGAAGAGCAACTTCATGCACCATAACTATCTTCGAAGAAGAAGAAGAAAGAGAAGAAGGAGCAGCAGAAAATTCATGTTCAGCATTAAAGAGACATGCTTACCTCTTGTATACTCTTCCTTGTCTTCAAACCTCTTGTTTCCTTGCTTGTTTGGGGTTGAAGAGCCTCCTCTTGATGTCCTTCTAGCTCTCCAAACTCGTAGCTCCCTCTCTCTCTAAGTGTAAAGTGCAATTAACCTCCCCCTATGTGCTGAATACCATGTCCTTTATATAGAGAACTGACCCCCTAAACCAATGGCTAAGATTAATTCATTAAATAATGATCCTAGGGCTATTAGAGACTCTCTTGGTGCTCAAACAACTCAAACTTACACACTCCTAAGCTCAGACAAATTGTATTGGTGGAGGAAACCGTCAAAAGAGGGAAAGAGGAGTCAGAAGTTGAGTCGAAGAAGGATTCCTCAGGTGACCATCTTGCCCCAGACGGTTAGCCGTCTGGGCTTGGACGGCTGACCGTCCAGCCCCGGACGGTTACCCGAGGGTCTCCTATTTCCGTTTCGGTATTGACTTCTACTTGCTTCAGAAGTCCTAAAATCTTCAAATTAAGTCCGATTTTGATGAAATAAAAGCCAAAACGACCGTGTTTCGAAGGGGAACACATTTTTAGGCATTTTAGGACAAAAATACTCAACCATGGGTGCATGGTTAGGTTTTACAAAGGTGGTTAACCATGGTGCTTCACCGTTGCTAAGCTGGGTTTGTACACAAGGTCAAACCAAATGCTTTCCCGATCGAAATTCGATCTTTCTAAACATGTTTAGGACATAAATAAAGCCCAATTTGAGTTAAATAAGAGAAAATTGATTGGGTCTTATGAGTCAATTTGAGCAAACCAAGAAAGGGTCTTTTAGCCAACCCGAACCATTACAAGCCGAATTGATCTTAAACCATTAATTCATGAAATTGAACCTATATATGGACTCTATGTACTCATATAAACTCGAGGGAATGACTCGGGATTCATTCCAAAGTCAAATGGAAAATATACGGCTTAAAAGACGATTATGCCCTTAAAGTCACAAAAGTTCTTATTGACCATCGAAATGAACTCCAACTCACTTCAAAATTCATACACATGATATTCAATGCCATAGAAACTCAATGCAAAAGACTAGACTCAAAAAGGACTCAAAATCCTACATGAAATGATATGTCCTAGCTAAGGTGACAAAAATGGGGTGTGACAGTTTCCTGTAATACTGAAAAACATTTAAGAAAATAGGCGTGAGTACGACGACTCAATAGATACAATTTAACATAGTAAACTAAAGCAATGATATAAATAAAATCACAATTATATCATTTAAAACAGAAATATACTAACCAAGTATATTACAAATCCGAAATAAGTTATAATCCATAACTTAAACAATGATGCATAATTCCCAATGCATGCGACTCATGTCCAGTTTACATTGATTCCAATAATTACCCAACTTCCCCACAAAGGGGCCATCGTGCGTGGAATGGAGGAATCACAACCCAATCCTCCAAGAGGACAACACAGCAAGACATCCCTACCTAGAACCGCAGTAGCCTCATCCCCAGGACAACACAGCACGACATCCCTACCGGGGACCGCAGTAGCCTGGATTCGGGACAACACAAAGTAGCCCAAGACTAGAGGATAGGAAAACAGAGCACGACATCCCTTTCCTTCGGGACCGCAGTAGTCCTAGCTCCAATGGCCCTCGACATTACCCAGTTGATTATTAAGTCCATTTATGCATGGTAATGCCCAACATGCAACACAGTAAACCATAAAAATGATTTTTAACCGAAATCATCTCCAAAATACACCATGTAAACCATAATCAAATAATATCATAATTATACCAAATTATGATAACAACATAAATACCTATTTATGATTATAACCTTAAAATCATAAAACAGAAGTATCAATTACCCATATAAAAATACCCATAAAATTCATGCATTTATAGTTCCCAGAAAGCGTAAGATAACCCATAATTCTCAATAAACATAATTCCCAATTTATATAATCAATTACCCTAAGTTCTATCTCAAGATTTATTCCATAAATCATCAATACCCATATTTTAAATTCTAAGGATAACAAATATTATGATAATATATACCATATTATCATGTCAACAGTTTAAACCCATGTAAATTGCACCTACCTCAACCAAATGTATGAAAAATGCAACCTTGTGTGTCGTGGGTGTGAAATCCAAGCCCTAGAATGCACATGCAAGTTCCTAATCCAAACCCTAGCTCCCAAATAACTTAGTTGAATAAAGAGAATGGAGATTCCAACTCCAAGATGCAACCAAACCTCACAAATACCATGGATAAACACAAAATATGAGGATATGATAACTAAATCCCAAAAGGAATGCAAACCCTAGCTTTATACATGAGAAATTACCTCTCAAATGCGAAGGAATTGGTGACGATGAACATCCATGCCAAATTCCATGAAATCCGAGCTTAATCCACCAAGAACAAACTCCAATAACACATGCATGAGCCCAAACAAGAAACCCCAGTTACAAAGTCCACGAACAATACTCCCAAGATGTAAATCAAGCGTATAACCAGGTGGAGAGAAGAGAAATCATGCTCACAATGCATGAAAACCCATGAAAATAGAGGGAGAAACTCTTTATCTCTCCATCGTCTCCTCTCTTTCTCTCCCGTATCCCCTCTCTCTCGATCGACTGAGAAAATGGGTGAGGAACCCTCTAGAAGTTGGGTTTTATAGGAAACAAAAAGAAGGGTAGAATGGTCTTTTCGCCCCATAAAAATCTTATCTTTCAGCAGAAATTCCGTGTGTTATAGTCGACTATAATGAGTTATAGTCGACTATAACTCCCCTGTGAACAACACTACAACATTCTGTTTGTTATAGTCGACTACAAGTTGTTATAGTCGACTATAACACCCAACAGGCACAAAAAGAGCTATTCTGTTTGTTATAGTCAGCGATAAAGGGTTATAGTCAACTATAACACCCAGTATACACAATAAAGCGGTATATAGCTCACCAAAACATACCATAACACAATCAAACAAGGAACCCTCTATCACAACATTCAATCATAACATCCTAACATCATACACATGTATTACCCATATAAGTGGTCATTCGAAAAATCATGGGATTAACTATGTTAACCATAGATTAAACCCTTAATACCTTAATTAAAATTACAGGTGTTACAAGAACAGCTCCTAGACTTGTGGGAAAGGGTATGTGAAGGAATATATGGTAAGCTCTTTGTGGTGGATGAGATTCTTTGGATAAAAAATGAGGTGATTTGTGTATATGTGAGATAGGGTGAGGGTTTTTAGGCAAAGATGGAGGATAGATGTATGGGATTTGGGTTGAGTGTTTGTGTGTATGAGAGGTAGGATAAAGGGAGTTGGCTTAGAGGTTGGGGGATTGGGATTGGGATCCTCTTAATGGATAAAATATGGGCTATTTATAGGAAAACATGAACTTTTAGGGGTAAAATGGTCATTTGGAGGGGCATTTTGGTCACATGGGATGTGGAGGGCATTTAGGCTTTGTTTGATGAAGGAAATACCTCGTTTGATGAGGGTAAAAGGGTCCAAAATGGCAAAAGGGTAGGCTGCCTTACCCACGCTGGCATGGCAGGCGTGGGTAATGCTAGCATGGCTAGCGTGGGCTCATGTCCCATCCCCTAGTTGGATTTTAACTGCAGGAGGATTGCAGGATACTGCAGAGCCGAAAGTAAGATCCTCAACGCTGGTTTAGCTAGCGTGGGCACAGTTTTCCCACATTTGTGATGATTTCTCATCATCACACATGGGAACTTATGTTTCTAGGGCAGTGTGCCCTTCTAGAAGGTGTGGGGCCTCTGTGGTGGGCTTATGGTGGTGGTCCGCCCTACTGTAGAGGTGTACGGTCGCGTGATCGCATTCGATCGATGATCGGGTGAAATCCAACCGTTGATCTTGAATGGGAATTGAAATTTTGGGTCCCCAAACTTGGTTTGGGACCAAAGAGTGGAGTGTGCACTCTCTAGGGTGGGATTGAATGGCCCGGATGCGAGCATGATGCTCGTAGGGCTCTGCAATTAGGGTTTTGTTGATCGTGAGCCGAACGAGGCCGATCTTCAATCGAATGGTCCTGTATTGATCTTGAGGGGTTGAATTGGAGATCCAAATGTCGGTTTAACCATCGGATGAGGAATTGTGAGGATTTGAACTACCTAAGGTTGCATTAGGGGTTCGGTTTTGGGCGATTTGGGGATCGGAGGGCTCGTGCCTTCTGATTCCCAATCAAACGGTCCTAGACCGCTCTAGGGATATTGAATTGAAGATCCTACGATTAAATTGACCGTTGGATCAAAGATTGTTGGAGATTAACCACCTAGTGCTGAATTAGGGGTTCGATTGGGGGTGAATTGCGGATCGGAGGGCTCGTGCCCTTTGATTCTCAATCAAATGGTCTTAGACTGCTCTAGGGATGTTAAATTGAAGATCTTATGGTTGGATTGACTGTTGGATCAAAGATTGCTGGAGATTGAACCACCTAGCGCCGATTTAGGGGTTCGATTAGGGGTGAATTGGGGATCGGAGGTCTTGTGCCTTCTGATTCCTAATCAAATGATCCTAGACCACTCTAGGGATATTAAATTGAAGATCTTACGGTTGAATTGGACGTCAGATCAAGGATTGTTGGAGATTGAACAACCTAGTGTTGAATTAAGGGTTCGATTGGGGTGAATTGGGGATCGGAGGGCTCGTGCCTTCTGATTCACAATCAAATGGTCCTAGACTGCTCTAGGGATATTGAATTAAAGATCCTACGGTTGAATTGGCCGTCAGATCAAGGATTGTTGGAGATTGAACCACCTAGTGCTGAATTAGGGGTTCGATTGAGGGTGAATTGGGGATCGGAGGGCTCGTGCCTTCTGATTCCCAATCAAATGGTCCTAGATCGCTCTAGGGATATTGAATTGAAGATCCTACGGTTGAATTGGCCGTCGGAGCGAGGATTGTTGGAGATTGAACCACCTAGTGCTGAATTAGGGGTTCGATAGGGGGTGAATTGGGGATCGAAGGGCTCGTGCCTTCTGATTCCCAATCAAATGGTCTTAGAACGCTCTAGGGATATTGAATTGAAGATCCTACAGTTGAATTGACCTTCTGATCGAGGATTGTTGGAGATTGAACCACCTAGTGCTGAATCAGGGGTTCGATTGATGGTGAATTGGGGATCGGAGGGCTCGTGCCCTCTGATTCCCAATCAAATGGTCGTATACCACTCTAAGAATATTGAATTGAAGATCTTACGGTTGAATTGGCCGTCGGATCAAGAATTGTTGGAGATTGAACCACCTAGTGCTGAATTAGGGGTTCGATTGGGGGTGAATTGGGGATCGGAGGGCTCGTGCCCTCTAATTCTCAATCAAATGGTCCTAGACCGCTCTAGGGATATTGAATTGAAGATAATACAGTTGAATTGTCTGTCGAATCAAGGATTGTTGGAGATTAAACCACCTAGTGCTGAATTAGGGGTTCGATTGGGGGTGAATTGGGGATCGGAGGGCTCGTGCTTTCTGATTCCCAATCAAATGGTCCTAAATTGCTCTAGGGATATTGAATTGAAGATCCTACGGTTGAATTGGCCGTCGGATCAAGTATTGTTGGAGATTGAACCACCTAGTACTGAATTAGGGGTTCGATTGGGGGTGAATTAGGGATCAGAGGGCTTGTGCCTTCTGATTCCCAATCAAATGGTTCTATACCGCTCTAGGGATGTTGAATGGAAGATCCTACGGTTGGATTGACAGTGGGATCAAGGATTGTCGGAGATTGAACCACCTAGTGCTGAATTAGGGGTTCAATTTGGGGGAAATTAGGGATCGGAGGGCTCGTGCCCTCTGATTCTCAATCGAATGGTCCTAGACCGCTCTAGGGATGTTGAATTGAAGATCTTACGGTTGAATTGACCGTTGGATCAAAGATTATTGGGGATTGAACCACCTAGTGCGGAATTAGGGGTTCAATTTGGGGGAAATTGGGGATCGGAGGGCTCGTGCCTTCTGATTCCCAATCAAATGGTTCTAGACCACTCTAGGGATGTTGAATTGAAGATCCTATGATTGGATTGACCGTTGGATCAAAGATTGTTGGAGATTGAACTACCTAGTACCGATTTAAGGGGTTCAATTCAAGGTTTTCGGGCATCGTGTCTGTCCCTGGCTGTCGAGCTTTGAAAATTGGAGGTTGAATTGGGGAGAGGCCTTGCCCTAGTGGGTAGGACAGGGTGAATAAAGTTAGGTACGGAGTGTGTCTGACCTAATTGCATTATTGTTGGGTTAATCAATTTTGTCCGGAGGCGGCCCAGCAAAATTTGGGTGTCTACAGAGCCTTAGCAAAAAAGAAAAGAAAAAGGAGTATTATGGCAAAAGGCATGAAAAAAAAGTTTGAGAAATATTGGGGAAATTTAATAATTCTAATATGTTGTTGTATGTTGCTTTGGTTTTTTTATCCTTGATACAAATTGAAATTTGTTAAATTTTGGGATGCCAAATTTTATGAAACTGAATAGACCAAGGATTTGGTGAAGAAAGTGAAGAATGCATTGTCTAAACTATATGCATGATTGGTATGTTGCAAATGAGACTTATGGTGGTGGTATACAAGATCAAAATGGTCGTTAATCATGTCAATCACTAGTTGATGATGCTGGGAATGATTGTGCAATGGTAACCTTGGTATTTAGGAGACATTTGTAGGAAGAAAACTCAATAGCAAGCAAGTCAGAGGTGGATAAGTATTTGATAGAGAGTTTTGAAGATGAAAATGAGAATTTTGATGTTTTAATTTGGTGGAAGAATAATTCCACTAGATATTACATCCTCTCCCTAGTAGCATGAGATATTTTGACAATTCATGTGTCTACAATAGGATCTAAATCTGCCTATAGCACAAGAGGTCGTGTTCTCAACCCATTTCACAGTTTATTGTCTCCAAATATGATTGAGGCTTTTATTTGTACGCAAAATTGGATTCGGATTTCATCTACCTTGATTAGCCTTTGAGACACCGTGGATGATGTGGAGGAATATGAAAAAATTGAGTCATGTAATAATAGAATTAAATACATAAGTAAAATCTCTTGTACATGTTTGTTTCATTTACTTTGTGCTAATTCTATATTTAACTTTTTGTATTGGTTATTTTTATTTTTATTTTCAGATATTAAAGACGTGAATGCTTCAAAACCCGTAGTCATTGTGGACTGACAAAAATATTTGTCTACAAAAATGAATGTAAAATTATCTAATTTTTCTATAGATTTTACTATTTAAGTTTAATGTTATTACATTTATCATCTTATAATGTTTTAATGTTCATTTATTGTTAGTTTTGATAGTGGTGGCACTCTATGGAGTTCATGAGAATTAAGGAATGCTACTGTGTTAGAGATTAGATTTTTTTTTTTTTTTTTTGGCCTTGGAGGGATTATTGGAAGGAGCATAGAAGCATAGCGTAACGACCCGAAATGGGTACCGTTAGTTATATAGTAAGAAAATCAATTTTAAAGCCAATCTTGGTAGATGTTTAATAAAATTAATTATTTGAAAACCTTTTTACAAAATCTGGTATGGTCCTATCTGTAAATAGGACGTACGAAGTTATCGACTAATCAAAAACCTATGGAAAACACAATAATAATATTTTCCAATCATCCATAAAATATTTTAAAAAATAAATAAATCTACAAGCTGTATCGTAGTCACATGGGTCTTATCTACATCTACGTCCACTACTTATTTAATTATTACAGGCCATGAATTAAAATTAATATATGCTTAGGCTCAAAGCCGAAATAAAATACAATGATCCTCTATATGAATGCAAGCATGCTGATGTGCTTCCCAAATCCCAAGTCAAGCTTTATTTTGAAAATACGACTTGTAAGAAAAACTGTGGGAGTTTGAGCTACACGCTCAATAGGAAAACATTTCTCAAAATAACCCAAGGTTTTAAAAACCATAATTTATATACTTTTCAAGAGCTATACAAAACCATTGATTGGTTTGCAATATAATTTTTCAGTAAATAAAACTGATACAAGTATAATGAAATAAACTGTGAAAGTTAAATCATTTAATACCAATGCCTCTTTTTCTTTCTAAAGAGGTAAGAAATAACTCAAGTTATTTGTTATCAAAATCATCATTTCACAAATGAATGAACCATCATTTTGGGGGTTGCATTTCACCAATTTAAAACAAGGGACAGCATGTAAATCATCCGTAACGTAATCCGCCATATCTGCTAATCCATAATATCATCCGCCATATTTGGCAATCCATAACATCAATCTTTTAAACTGAATAATCCTCCCCAGGTCATATGGGGCCCTCGTGCGCAAAAAGAAGATAAAACACTATGGATCCCTACCTGGTCCAGAAAGTAACCTCATTCTGAGGAAACACTATGGATCCCTACTTGGGTCCAGAAAGTAACCTCAATTTAGGCACGTAGCTCAAAACTAAAAGATAGAAAGACACGGTAAGACATCCCTTTCTTTCAGGACCGCAATAATACTGTCTCCAGTAACTCTCACATCACATCCATTTACATATTAGTCTCGCAAAACCATTTTATTTATAATAGTAGAAAAATGAGTTTCCAACACTTGTATAAAAGTGACCCTCAAATAGTTAATTGCAAGAATTTAACAAATAAGTTTTCAAAATCAACCCATTGTACCTCAAATCATGTGAGGGTATGCAAAACAACACGAATATAGCTAAATATGGTATAAAAGAAAACCCTAATTCTCCAAAATTTATCAAAACCCATAAAATATGCCCATATGCATGATATTTATGCAATGAATACCAAATACATGTGTTTTTACATGATTTAAACCCAAAACCCCCATGTATCCATGGTTTATAATGAGAAAATGTCTCTATTTGAAAAATAGGTGAAGAAAATGCAAACTCAATGCCATAGACACGTAGATTGGGCCCAGAAGTACAAGATCCGCGCTTGCCCGCGTCGAATCGGAGCTCTGGTGCTCCAGTGAGGCACCATCGACCTCCCCCCAACTCTCTCTCTTCTCTCTCTCCCCGCTCTCTTCTGTATCAGTTGAGAAATAGGTGAGAACCCTCTAGAAGTCGAGTTTTAAAGGAAACATAAAGTAGAGGTAAAATGGTCTTTATATCCCATAAAAATCTAGTCCTTCAACTAAAATACATGTGTTATAGTCGACTATAATGAGTTATAGTCAACTAAAACTCCCCAATGAATAGTACTGTGACATTCTGTTTGTTATAGTCAAGTTGACTATAACACCTAACATGCACAAAAAGAGGTATTCTGTTTGTTATAGTTAACTATAAAGGGTTACAGTAAACTATCCCTTTATAGTTAACTATAACGCTCAGCATGCACAACAAAGAGGTACGTAGCTCACCAAAATATACCTTAATACAATCCAACCCAATATTATCATGAATTAAACCTTGGGTTCTTACAACTTAGCCCATTGATCGATTGGCCTAGTAAAATTATACTAGGGTCCTCACACATAGGATGCATGCAGCTTAGGATTGATTTGCTTCTTTTTTAGTTTTTTTCGACTTTTATTTAGTAATTTTGCTGGTTTTGGACTTATGTTTATTATGTAGGTCTTTTACTGCTTTAGTATTTTGTTGGATTATTACTCTATTAGCTTTAGATGGATATTGGTTTTGTTTATGCTCACAAGTACTCTACCATTATAGTTTATAGTGTCTTACTAGTTTTAGTAATTTTGCTGGTCTTGTATTTCATATTAGGACAGAATTAGATTTTTAGCATTATAGCATATTAGCATATTATCATATTTATAGCTACATGTCATGATCGATTAAATACTGTTTCATTTTTAGTTCTTTAACAGATTGATTGATTGATTTATCATAAAACTATACTCTATAGGTTATTAGGTTATTAGTTTGCATTTTTAAGTTCATTGTACATTTGTAGATTTTGTGCCAAGTTGCTATTTGTTGTGATAGATTGACAGGAATGATACTACTGAGCCCAGATTGGTTGTTTTGTTGCTAATTGAGGTATTTTAGTTGAGCAGGCCACCAAGGATCATCAATCATGGATGAAAAATATAAAAATGCTTCCATTCAGTGTATATATTTGCTTCTTATTTTAAGTGCTAACATACTTCATCAAAATATATATATATATATATTTTAAGTGCGATCATGGAAAATTAGGATGAAAATGCCTTTAAATGTTTAATAGCATGTTAATGGCCTTTAAAATGTTGTTAATATGAGCAGCATAGCCCCAAAAGAGCAGTTAAAGGCCTAAATGGTTGAGTTAGGACCATTGCAAAACCAATAACCGAACATTAAACTTACATATGTTGTGGGTTTTTATGATCTTTTAAAAACCAAATACGATACAAAATTATATGACCAGTAAAATAAAAGTATGAAAAATAAGGAAATGAATCTACAAGGATTGTTTCAATGATGCTACCAAACAAGAAGCCACCACACTCCAACCACCATAACATAAATAATAGATTTTGGTAGGGGCATAAAGATGGTTCTCGATAGAGACTAGGTGAAATAAAAGGTTTTAGCGAAAACAACAATGGATTCTTCGGTGACGGTGCACACTTCTTTAACGATTAAAATGCAGATGTGCTCGAGGAGAGAAGCTTTGTCCAGACTATAAAATCTTTGGTCGGTGATAATGATATGCTCTAGTTAGAAGTAGCAGCCTAAAGTAATGCCTAAGATCAAAGAAGATTTTTTGATTTTTTTTGTTCCGTAATTTTTTATCAAGACATTGAAATAAATTGCTAAGATTTAAGCAAAATTTCACGTCAACACTGTTAATGGTGTTAACACCCTTTCCTTTCATGGATTCTAGCACCTGTTTCCAATGAAGGCAAAAGAGTATGAGGCTAACGTGTCTACTTAACAACTGGCTTGTTTATTAGTAGGGGTGCTCATGGGTTGGTTTGGGTCGGATTTGGGACTCAACCACCACCCACCCATAGACTATCGGATTAACAGAATTCTCATCCATTTCCACCCACACGATCGGGCGATTTTGATCCGCATAAGACATCAAATTGACGAGTGAGTTGTGGATGGGTTTACGAGTTGGGATTTTAGTTAGACCTTGCTGGCTTTGTTTTTTTTGTTTTTTGTTTTGTTTGTTTTGTTTTGTTTTTTTGTTTCTTTTTTTTTTTTTTTTGTGTTTTTCCTTAATCAGGCCATACCATTTTGGACCTTAAACAGAAAAAGAAGACAAGAAAATAAATATTTCAAGACATATGTTGATTATATATAATATATGTATATATATATCTTATATATATAGAAAGAAGGAAAAAGAGCACAAATAGTAAAATAAAAATTATAAAACATATATTGATTCCTAAAAAAGAAATAAAAATCAAGCATTTTAAGTTTTAGATTTATCTTGGAGAAAACTTTGACAGAAGATCTCGAGACTCGGTCATTAATCTTGTGCAAGCATGAGAACGAAAGATGGAAAGAGGATGATAACGTGATGCCGTTAACTCGACGAAGAATCACCGTAAGAGAGAGATAAAGCAAGCAGTGATAAGTATGAATGTGAGAACGAGATTTGCCATCCTATGAAGCGAGGACGACGAAGTATCAAGTGACTTCGTAATTCAATGGAGGATTTAGACTTTAAAGTGAGAGACAGAGAGTTTAAAAGAAAGAGAGAGAATGAGAGAAAGAGGTTAAGAGAAAATGAAGAAACGTGAGTAATTGAGTGAAGATTTGGTAATTTATCTAAACCATAGATTTTTGATAATCAATGATCTTTTTTTCTTCTCATTTTTTTAATATTTATAAATAACTAAAATAAGGGCATAAGATGATGAACTAATAAGGTAAGAGGTAAGGTTTATCCTTCACTATCGTGTGTCCAATGTAATCTGAAGCACCAATGAAACACAGCCACATGTATAATCTAATCAAAGATGGAAACGTATGCGAGTGGGTGGGTTGGGATCGGTTTTTCTTTTTTAGAACATCCAACCACCCACGAAACCACCAAAAAAAAAAAAAAAAAAAATCCTAAACCAATATTTGGCCACCCTATCGGTTAAATCTGCCCATATGACTTCGGGTAGGGTCAGATTGGGTGGATTTAGTGGGTCAAGTGGGTCAGTGAGCACCCCTAGGACTGTCGCACCTCCAAACCCAAGATTGGATTCGGCGACATGATTGTCACAAATCACAAAGGTTTACGCCCCACAAAAGATAAACCATTTAACAAAATCAACCTGTAATAAAGTTGTCTCCAATAGTCTATCCACAATAAAATTCAAGCTATAGCATAACTAAAGTCTCAACAATTAATTGAAATAACTAGATAAATCCATATCCATCATAGTAAATTGTCATTTCCAATAACCTACTACAACGTCCATTGAAATAATAAACTAATTATTCTAACTACTAAAATAAAAGCTCTAATTAAACTAGCAGATCAAGCCATCGACATTTTATCTCTTCGCACTGTAGAAACCACTCACATCAAGCTATTCATCTGTGGGAAAAATATAAGGGGTGAGCATAATGCTCAGCAAGAAAACATTACACAATATATACAGGAAGAAGTCAAGCATATTCGCATGATTGATTTAAAAAAAACATGAGTAACAAAACGATAAAGTTTTACAATAAATCATTTCTTTCAATTCGATAGGCATATAAACTTTTAGAAGTAATTCTCTTACTTTCAATTCAATAAACAATGACACTGACACTGAAACACTTTCGATAACAATTCATTCGATAAATCACTTTAAAATCACTGATCGATAATACAAATCAATAAAACATTAGCTCATACAAGTACTTCCTCTGGTTAGATTCACATTCAATAGGCGTCCATCATCGTGAGACTTTACACTACATCAGTACTGATGACCAACAGTATTAGAATCCCTTGCACGGACCAATTTTCCAACAGTATTAGAATCCCCTGTTGGGACGGACCAATAATCTAACCAGAGTTCACACTTATACAAAAAAACATTTGACAAATATCTTTCACAAGTAAAATAGATTCAAAAACACATGTAAAACAATTTCAATAATTGACCATTTTTGCTTGACCTACAGTATATAAGAAATAAACACTTTGATAGTAAAACAATTTTGAAAAAAATTATCCATAAATCATTGGCTCACAAAAGAGGAATAAAAATCAGATTTATTTTTATTTAATCAAAGAGGGCGATACATTGTGCAAGTTCCCTTACCTCAGGCCAAACTTTCAACAATTCCAAGCAATCAAACTCCTAATAATCCTAACGCTACTCAGAACCTAAAATCAATAATATTATTTATCAATAAATCATACTTAAACTAAAAAGTCTCTCCAACTAAATAGTGCGTGAAGGGTTCAACGTCTAATTCTCATGGCCTTATAATACTTACTATATTTAATATAGTTAATATATACACTAACGTGGCATTAAAATAGACTCATGTTAAATTATAAATTAATAGGTTTGAATTACTTTTTAACACAGCAAAGTTACCAGTCAATCCGAGATAAGTTAACTGTCAACAGATGTGAAGTTGACAGTCAGAATGTAGTAAAACAGCAGCAGATTTTTGTATTAACTTCCTATGCTACCCAAGGCAAAGGCAGAAGTTCACCCACTGATTTTCCCTCAAAATCAGTCCCTAAATCTGTGGGAGAGATGTTTGTGGAAGGGTGTATGGTAGGGTTTGAGAAAATTTGTGGTGGTGGACATGGGAAGTGGCGGTGGAAGTGGTGGAAACCACCATTTTTGGCTTTCCTTGTCACCCAAACCCAAAGAAAGAAATTTTTGGTGGTTGGATGATCTTGTGCAGCAGCTATAGAGGGGTTTTTGAGTGGTGGTGATGATGGTTTAGTGGTTGTAGAAGTGATAGAGATGGAGGATTGGATTAGAGAAGAAAATCTTGGTAGCACAGTAACGTTACCAGTCAACAGATGGTAAGTTACCTGTAAACAAACATGAAGTTGGCAGTCGATTTGTACAAACAGCATCAGCTCCTTTCTTTTTCCTTCTCTCTTGCTTTCTTTTCTTTTTTCTCTCTTTCTATTGTTTTCAGTCAAAAGAATATAAATCCTTCCTTAAGGTTTCTTATATAGGGTGTAAGTTAATCCTAACCTAAGTAGGATTACCTTCAAAGTTGGTGTTTGATTAGGATACGAAAACTATCGCTCATTGATTAGAAAACAATCACCTTGTTTGGCTACAAAGTTGAATGTGTTCGAGATTAATCCTAAATTAACTCATACGTTTAAATCTGTCTAAAGGCAATCAATTTTATAATTAATTAATTAAGCCTAAGAAAAATTCGGGGTTTTACAAGGACAATTATAACATGTCAACATGCCATGTAGTATAACGACTATATTGAATTTCTCATAAAATGGATATAAAGTCTTGCTTGCATTCATGACATGAAAATTATGCTTATTACTTTAATTGGTATGAATTATTAGTATTATAATTATCACGCTATAGTTAATAATTTATGAAAATTATATTTATTGAGTTTTACTCACTCTATAACATTTTTTTTGTAACACCCACATCATTAAGTTAGTTTAATTTCATAATAAATAGTTGTTTTGTCGGGTTTTAGCACACATGTGATTGTCTCGTGAGGTTTATGATGATATTGATGATGCATGACACATAGTTTAATGTATTTTGGCATTATATGCATGTTAAATGTGAATAGGTAACTTAAATACACATTTTCTCTCGTTATTGGGCATTTTTGGCCTAGGCCAATTGATTGGGTATTGAGGTCGATCAATCAGGGGTAGGCAGAATGTCCCATTGGTTTCTTCGCCCAACTTGATCAATCAACAGACCTCGATTGATCGGAGTACATCAGATTAGTTTTTTTAAAAAAAGGTAAAAGGTCGCATGTGCCCCTTTTACCTCTTAAACTCACCAAACCCGAACCATACACCCCATTTTCAGCCATTTTGAGTTCAAAACTTCTAGAGAGAGGAAGAGAGAAGAGAGAGAATAAAGTGTTTGGAGAGAGAAAATAAGATTTTTGGCATGCATGAATGGACTTTGACTCTCTCTCCTAATTTTAATGCTTGATGAAGCTTCCCAAGGGCTAGATTCATCATCTACTACGTGTAGTTTATAGATCAAAGTATGATCCGTGAGGTTAGGAGCTCATTTCTTCATCCTAAGCTTGGATTCAACCCTTCTAACATATTTTCTCTATGTTTTGTGCATCATTCCTCATATAAATGTAGTTTCATGGAATTTAACCTTAAAAATGATAATAGGGTAGGATATAACCCCTTATATGTTAAATATAAGTTATAATTTACAATATTTGTAATTTTTCATATTTTTGGATGTATTATCATATATATTTTGAAATGCTTGTACTAGGGGTCTAGTATACATAACCATATGGTAGAATTATTACACATGGGGGTATATTAACTAATGTATATGTTGGTTTGAATGTATTTTCTATGTATAAGCTATGTAAATTATTTTTGGTCTGTATTTTACATGTTTTACATAGCTTCAACCATGTTATATAATTAAGGAACAATTATATATTTATGTTTTATGTATATATTAACATACATTGGAATTTATATGCATATCCATGGCATCATTGACATAATTGTATATAAAATGGAATTGATAAATACTTGGTAAGAGTATTAAAGGGTCATTGGAGTTGGACTATTGCGGTCACAGGACATCTTACTATATTTTCAATTCCTTTAGTCCTAGAGTACTGCGGTCCCAAACAGGGATAATTAGGTTTAAATCATTCATTTCTACGCGAAGATTCCTGCAAGAGTGTGATTGGGTAATTGTGGAATTAATGTAAATGGATATGGTGTCACATTACATTTACGACATATCGTGGATTTTCTGATTATTTTATATGCATGATTTATTGGTCATATTATCATGCTTTGACTAATTTTATATGAAAATTATATCTACTGAGTTTTAAAATCACCCCTATTTTTATAAATATTTTTTAAATGATTATATAGTAGGGGAAACTTCGCCTTGAGGTGATTGCATTGGACCAAATTAATTTAATTATGTTATGCTAGTTTAGGACAATTTTATGGACTTATAACAATTTAATATTATGGTTTTGTAATATTTAAACACTTTCTATTCGGTCAATGAGCATTAAACATGTAATAACTTAAATGTTTGTAATATTTTAATTATGTAAATTTCTTTATATGAATTATGATGCATGTGATGATTTCAATTATGGATGATAAGGTATTTATGATATTGTAAAACAGGTTTATTTATGGTATGTCCCATTTACGAATAAGTTATACCGAAATTTTTATTAAAATAACAAATTTTTTGACACGTGTCATCCATGTCATTTCGAAATGATTTTCTTTAATTAAATTGATATAATTATTTTTTATCACGACTAAATAAATTTGGGTCGTAACATTTTCAGAGGATGCTGGAGCTAACCTCAGCATAATTATGCTATGTCCTTTGTTATGTTGGGATTTTGTTAGTTTATGTTAATGTTGGATAATTTAGTATATTGGGATGTAATAAGTAATAACTATGAATCTGTATGTGGCCAATAAGCATTGGACATGTATTCATTATGGATGATTGTAATATTTTAATCTAGTAGGTTTAATTTCATGTGAATTATGATACATGCGATGATACCAGATAGAAGGCAGGATTTTATTATGATGTTTTCCACAGGTTACAAGTTTTATCATGGTATGTCTCATTTACGAATAAGTCATACCAAAATTTTTACAAAAAATTATTGAGATTTCTAAATGTGTCATCTACGTCAAAATTTTATTGTTTAATTTAAATAAACCCTTTTTATTATACTTAATCATGGCCTATTATTTTTG
Source organism: Liquidambar formosana (assembly GCA_039720395.1). Taxonomy (NCBI): domain Eukaryota; kingdom Viridiplantae; phylum Streptophyta; class Magnoliopsida; order Saxifragales; family Altingiaceae; genus Liquidambar; species Liquidambar formosana. The sequence goes on from CM077821.1 coordinate 23,268,679, forward strand.
GTTTGTGAAAGCTTTGGTGGTGTAGCAAGTGGTGGTATGTCCAACTCATTGCCGTCGGGGGAAACTAAATTGCATTGTTGGCATAATGGTTTAACATGCGATTAATAGATATTTGGACAGTTGAGGGTTTTTGGATTATAATATCACTTAATTGTGAATGGTTTTGCATTTGGTTTCTTAGACAAGTTTATTTTATTTATCTATTTATTTTTGTAACAACATGGGTAGGATACAAAAGTTGGTTTATATAGCATCAACCTAATGTGGGATGCTTGATTTTGATTTTTTGAAACACATAGTGAAGTTGTATATCATCTGCTGCTTATTTAAATGAAGTTACATATCTAATTATTTAGTATTACAAGTCCAAAGTTTGACAAAGTTATAATTCCTTGTTGATTTCATGTTTAATTTTACTTGAATATAGACGACAACAATAGATAATTGACATTAACATATAAATAATGGAAACATAGACTACATAAATGATGATTGTTACAAAAAGTCATCATATACACCATAACTTGGGTTATGGGATATACATCAATGGACCAAAAAAAGATAAAGACAAAAAAGGACTCATAACTAGTTGATCCCAACAACACTATACCATACCTCACTACACATTTCATGCCAAAAAAAACATTCTCCCATTCATTGTTTTAGTTTTCCTAAAAAACAACAAAACCACAATTGTTATCACCCATGGGATAATGATGTAGCCCCAATACACTCTCTCTGCCACGGTGTTACTCGATCCTTCTCAGCAGCCTTAGAATAATTTGTTTTACACGAGGATGCAAGGGTGGATCAAACCAACCAAAGAAACCGAAGCCATTAGAATAGTAGTTCATGCAACCAAGGAATCTATGCCTAGGATTATTTGTAGTCCATGATGTCCACATTTTCCCCCTAATTCACAATAGCATTGGGTTGCCTCCTGAGTATCCATCTAAAAAGAAATATGAAATAAAGTGGTCAAAATACGAGCTACGGTGTCTATATTTCGACAACACGATCTACATCTCCGTATAAGGATTGTGTTCTTTTCAAATTTCAAAACTTTAAGTCTAGCAACAACTTTGGTTTTGCAAAAATTTTTCTAGTAAGGAAGGATGATGAGAAAGGTTGATTTGGGGATGAGAATTTTCGTACCTACTAATCTTGATCTTCAACTCGATGCGGGATGACGATTAATAGTGCTCTGAAATTGGGTTTCAATTTCCCTCTGTGATTTAGTCTCTATAATACCACAAAAATCGGCCAAACAAATCTAACTTGGATAAAGTCATGTGAACCTCACGTGACTCTAAATTGGGTGGAAAATGTGTGGCTTCCAGCTATGTTAGCACTAAGGACTTTACTATCGATATCGATGGATATATCGAGGGTCCAAAAATACGGATATATCGGATATATCATTGGATATATCGACAATATCGATATCGTTTTAAAGATATGATGGATATTATGAGTTAAATATGGATATTTTTATTGAAACTCTGGAAAACAATGATTTAGGCTATAATATACAATCCAGCATCAAAATATTGCAATTTAAATGTGTATAGGACAAATATGTGTTGTATAGGGTGTAAAATGTAAGTCGCGCTTTGAAAATAAATAATAGAAATTTATGTAAATTCAACATTTAAATATCACATAACATTAAAAGGAAGAGATTTATGTTTTTGTTATGCACTTATGCGCATCCCAGGGGTAAATTTGAAAAAAAAATTATAATGATGAGGCATGTAAGGAGCACTTCTATGTGTATGTATATGTTATAAAGTAAATATGTGAGTGGTACCAAAAAAAAAAAAAATGTGGGATAAATTTGAAAAAAATTTAACCATAGGTGTGGTAAATTTGAAGATAAGTTTTGAAACTATGGAAGAATTGTAATAATAATACTTTGAGAGCTTAAAATGTGAAATTGGTCTTTGTTTATATAAAAATAGAATAAAATAGAGGGTAGAATTGCAAAGTAAAGAAGATAATAAGGTGTTCTCACTTCTCATAATGGAAACCTAGAGTCAGTCAACATCTACAGCCTATCAGCAATAGTATCTTTCTTTCCACCTACTCCGGGACCAATGGTAGCATCTCCGGCAAAAATTAGGTGAGTTTGACTTCTTCTTTTTTTCCCACTCTTCTTCTTCTTCTCCTTTGGTACCTATTCTGACACCAACTATGGTAGCTGTTGTGGTATGTGGAGTCTGATGATATTGATTAGCAGGATTGACTAGGGGGTTTGGGGGGCGAAGACCCTCGGCCTGCCAAAGGCACGGCTCGCTGTACAACTTTTTCGTACTTTTATGTAAGGATATTTTAGGTATTTTCCCATGGTTTTATGTTAACCCTGATTTCTTTAATATTCTTCTTCTCTTTCTCCTTCTTCTTCTTCTCTTTGGTACCAACAAGGGACAAGATCATATGGTCGAAAAACACCCAAACACCAATTCAGTGGAACGATATAAAGTAGAGTGTCGATATTGATGATATATCGACGATATATTGTCGATTTCTCCATGATATCTGATATAATGCTGACGATATTACAAGTTAACGAGATATCGACGATATATCGCGATATATAGTCGATATCTCTCGATATTTTGTTTTTTTTTCAAATTTTCCAATTTCGCATGAGAATATTTTATCGCTACCCTCCGATATAGCGATATATCGTCGATATATCGCGATTTTTAAGACCATGGTTAGCACCACATGGGCAAGTATGTGTGATCACGTGAATTTTCCATCAACTTAAGTGACGGCCATCATTGGTTGGCCACATTGAATTAACATTTTTTAAATTGTCTCAAAATCATGCAATTCCAAAGTTTATTTATTAGATTGAAATATGGGTTAAAGTTGATGGCACTAAATCATTAATAACCCAAATTTGTATGAATACTTTTGGATGTCTTCCATATTTGGTTTTAAATTAGTTCGTATGTTTGGGGTTCATTTATGTAAAAAAAAAATTATATATTTCATCATTAATAAAGTTTGTGTTTGTATATAAAAGAGGATTGAATATTGAGTTTTTAGTATTGAGTAAGAGTATGCTGAGTAAGACGTGCTAATTCGGACAGACTTCTTTAGTTTCAAGATAGGAAAGTAAGGAATAGTTTTCTATTTTGTATTGCCCTACTTTTATGTTTTGCATTATATAAACCATGCAACCATACCTATTGATCTCAAGTCTAATAACCTACTCTAAACCTCAACAACAATTTTGATAGCACAAATAAAAAACTGGCAAGTACTGGTTTCCTCCTAGAATAACTTAAATAATGTTACGACCTCTCATCCGGTGCATTGGACGGGTCAGTTGGAGCAAGAGGGGCTGTCTAAGTTGATCCATGGAAGACGGGTCAGGTCCGAGTTAAGTATTCTCAAGTCGCAACCAAACCCAAACGCACACAGATTGTCTGAACTGAATCCCCTTTCTCCCCTTAGGCAGTACTACAGTGATACAGGTTTCCAATTTTCTACTACCACAACAACAGAGGAGACAAATCAGAGGACGCCATCTGTTACAAAGAAATGATGACGGAACTGTTATTACCAGGTTAATCGCTCACTTAGTCATTTTGGTGAAAGCATAGGGTATTTTAGTATTTTACTTAAAACTTAAACGATCGATACGTGACGTGGTAGCCCTTCACCGTGGCAGCTATACGATTGTAGAACCATATTGTTATTATTGACAGCAGAGAAGCATGGCCCTCCACACAGGGAGAGGCTTCGTATACGATTTATAATAATATTTACTTTCACCCACGAAGGCACAAACGCCTCTCTCTCTCTCTCTCTCTCTCGTCTTTCCTCAGTCTCTTTGAGTCTGCCACCACTGAGAAATCTGAGACCTTTAGGGTTTCTTTGCTATCACCTTATATATGTATATATATTTGATTTGATAGCTCTATTTGGGTTCTTTTTGGCCTAATTTGTTTCCGTAACAATGGTGGGAAAAACTGTGGTTTCAGACGACGAAGGTGGTGAACATTCGAACCCTAATTCGAAGTTTTCTTGAGAAGGTTTGAAAATTTTCTTGGAGTTTTTAAGTATCTCATAGTTTTTGGTGCAATTTATGTAGATGAGGTTGAAATGGAGGACGATGAAAGAGAAGCCGTTGATGGAGACGGAGTCGATGTGGAAGATCGCCGTGATGACGACGACGAAGAAGAAGACGGTACTTAGTTCTGATTTGTTGTCTTTAAAAATTCCTTTTTTTTTTTCTCTGTTGGGGGTTTGGTGGATCCGTTGGGTGGTGAGGGTTTCTAGGGTTTGCATGATTTGGTTAGGGTTTTCTATGCTTGCTAATAGGTTCTGCTTGGTTGGACTATTTTTTCGTTCTTTTTTTTTTTTTTTTTGGCTCTGTCTACTTTGAAGGAAAATAGTTCCTGGAAAGATTTCAGGGTTCTATTTTTGGAAACCTAAAAGGTACGGAAGCTAGGTTTCGAAATTTCATTCAGTTCCAGTTACCAAACACATTGTTATTTTATAGCAAGCTTTTGGAGAATTTATTATTGTTCCGTTGGTTTGCTTTTTGGAAACCAGGCAAGCCCAAGTTTTTCCCTTTAAGGTTGTGTTTTTCGTTTCAAATTGCTTCAGGATTTGCATTTCGAGTAAACTTACTCAATGATTCTGATTTCAGATTTTTAGGCATATTTCCAATGTCTATTGGGATATTATTAACTTACATATGACTCAATTCAAAAAAGCTTAAAGGTTTAGAGCATTTATTTATTTATTATTATTATTATTATTATTATTTTTTGTAATAACCAGTGATTATACCTGTCATCAGTATCCTCTCTTATTTTGCTATTCTGAAATTGGTTTTTTTCTAACCGATTTCTTATATTTTACCAATATCTCTTTGATTTGGGGAGTGCGGGTCTAAATTTAGCAATATGACATTGTTCTAGTCATACTTTGCTTTTAATTGGTACTTTATCAATGTTTTGGATCATTTTGATGTCCATTGAATTTTTAAGTGAAAAGTTTAATTTTTAATTATTAAATATCACTATTTCTTTTTCTTCTTCTAACATTAGACTTGGTAATTGGTGAAACTACTGGCATGTTCACTTCCGGATTATAGTCTATAACATAACACTTGGATACTGAATATTTAAATTATGTTTTGTGATATTGAACAGAAGAAGGGCAGGATGAATACGAGAAGGATGGGTTTATTGTAGATGATATTGATGAAGAAGAACAGGATGAAGAAGAAGAGAGGGCAGACAGTGATGAGGAGAGGCAAAAGAAGAAGAAAAGGAAGAAAAGGTAATTTAGTTGTGGCCCCCATTATTATGTAAATTCTTGCCATTATTAACTATTTTTTCACACCCATTTTAGGGAATCTGAGAAGAATTATGTTCTTGATGAAGATGACTATGAGCTCCTTGAGGATAACAACATTACGGGTTTTCATCGTCCAAAGGTTGGAAATTTTGTGCTTTATCTTTGTTTTTCTCTTCTTGGGCATTGCACTTGAATGAATGTGGTGTTGTGTTGTTTTGCTTTTTGCTCACATTTTGAGGTTGAAACTTTTGTCAGGAGAGCAAAAAGTTCAAGAGGTTGAAAAAGGCCCAGAGGGATGCTGAGGAGCACTCTGGATTTTCTGACGAGGAGGAATTTGATGGAAGTGGGAAGAGTGGGCGGACGGCCGAGGAGAAGCTTAAGCGCAGCTTATTTGGTGATGATGAAGGTAAGTAATTCTATTCTTGCCTTCTATTTTCTTATTATATAACTCAATTTATTATAGACTTATTTTGAGACATCCTGTGATGTTGCAGGAGCACCACTTGAGGATATTGCTGAAGAGGAGGAACAGCCAGAAGAAGAGGATGGTGATATTGGTGAAGAGGATGAAATGGCAGATTTTATAGTTGATGAAGAAGAAGTTGATGAGCATGGAGCTCCTGTGAGGTATATTTGTATGCATGGTTGTGTAGTTGTGTGTTTTTATTATGAAATATTTTGACTTTCTATCAATCAATCTGTTGTGTAGACGGAGAAAGCCAAACAAGAAGAAGTCTAGGCAGGCACCGGGAGTTTCATCATCTGCTTTGCAGGAAGCTCATGAAATATTTGGCGATGTTGATGAACTTTTACAGCTTCGCAAGCAAGGGTTAGATTCTGGTGAATGGAAGGAAAGGAGGCTTGAAGATGAATTTGAGCCTATTGTTCTTTCTGAAAAGTATATGACAGAGAAGGATGACAGGATACGGGAGATTGATGTTCCTGAAAGAATGCAGGTTGTGACATGCCTCGAGAATTATGATTGTGTCCATTATCCAACATATGTCTCCTGGGTGCCCTGATTTTTACTTGAGGTTCTTTGTCCTTTTATTATTATTTATATTTTTTTATTTGTATATGCTTTTTGTAGATATCTGAGGAAAGCACTGGTCCTCCCCCAACGGATGAAGTGAGTACAGAAGAAGAGAGTCACTGGATATATAATCAGCTTATGGCTGGTATGGTACCACTGTTTGGCAAGAGAGGTGCTGGGACACCTGAAGAAAGGCGTGATCTGTTGCTCAACAGAGATGACATTACGAGATTTTTGGAACTTTCACACGTTCAGAAGTTAGATGTTAGTATTGGCTGTTTTACAGTGTATACCCTCTCTTTTTATGATCTAATCTTTATATTTGTATGCCCACATTTTTTGTCTTTCAGTTGCCTTTCATTGCTATGTACCGGAAGGAGGAGTGCCTGAGCTTATTGAAAGATCCTGAGCAACCTGAAGCAGATGATGAGGATCAGGATAGAAGTGAGAGATCACCTAGATTAAAGTGGCATAAGGTAATTAGACTTGTTATGGGACTGGTAACTTTCTACACTTGCATAGTTGCATATCAGCATATGATAAAGCGTATGCATTTCAAAACTAAGAAAAAAATAAAAAAAATTGAATACAGTGGTTAAGGGGGAATGTGTTTATATGCAGGTACTTTGGGCCATTCAGGATTTGGACAGAAAGTGGCTGCTTCTCCAGAAGCGAAAGAGTGCTCTTCAATTATACTACAATAAGCGATTTGAAGAAGAATGTCGAAGAATATATGATGAAACGAGGCTCTCACTAAATCAGCAGCTCTTTGAATCAATTATTAAGTCACTTAAGGCTGCAGAGACAGAAAGGGAGGTGGATGATGTTGACTCAAAGTTTAACTTACATTTCCCTCCAGGTGAGGCTGGCGTGGATGAAGGCCAATATAAGAGGCCCAAGAGGAAATCACAGTATAGTATTTGTAGTAAGGCTGGCCTATGGATGGTTGCAAGCAAGTTTGGGTATAGCTCTGAGCAATTTGGATTGCAGATATCTTTAGAAAAGATGGTATGTTCTTTTTCCTTGTTTATTTATTTTTCCACCCGAAATTGTGTTTTTTGGGACAAACATAAGGTTGCTGCTTCATTTGATTGTAGAGAATGGATGAATTGGAGGATGCTAAGGAAACACCAGAGGAAATGGCTTCAAATTTCACATGTGCGATGTTTGAGTCACCTCAAGCTGTACTTAAAGGTGCTAGGCACATGGTATGCATTTATGTTCTTTTTGTCCATTGGTGTGATTATTAAAATATGTTGCTGTGAAGTACTTCATCAGAAGGTTATATTCAATTTGTTTTCTGCCCTTTTCTTGTGGCTTGTTCCAGGCAGCAGTTGAGATCAGTTGTGAGCCATGTGTCAGGAAACATGTTCGTAGTATCTTTATGGAGAATGCGGTGGTATCCACAAGTCCAACACCTGATGGAAATGTGGCTATAGATTCCTTCCATCAGTTTGCTGAGGTGAAGTGGTTACGTGACAAGCCATTAATCAAATTTGAGGATGCACAGTGGCTTCTTATCCAAAAGGCCGAAGAGGAGAAGCTTCTTCAAGTTACTATTAAGTTGCCAGAAAAGGTCCTAGATAAGTTGATAAGTGACTCCAATGATTATTATCTCAGTGATGGTGTTAGCAAATCTGCTCAGCTATGGAATGATCAGAGGAAGCTGATTCTGCAGGATGCAATTTTCAGTTTTCTTCTACCTTCAATGGAGAAGGAAGCAAGATCCTTGTTGACCAGTAGAGCGAAAAACTGGTTACTTTGGAATATGGGAAGGTTTTGTGGGACAAAGTTTCTGTAGCACCATATCAGCGGAAGGAAAATGATGCTAACTCAGATGACGAAGCTGCACCAAGGGTGATGGCTTGTTCTTGGGGGCCTGGAAAGCCTGCAACTACTTTTGTGATGTTGGATTCATCGGGAGAAGTGCTGGATGTCTTGTACACTGGGTCCCTCACTGTAAGGTCTCAGAATGTTAACGACCAGCAACGTAAGAAAAACGACCAGCAACGTGTCCTGAAGTTCATGACAGACCACCAACCACATGTTGTTGTTCTAGGGGCTGTGAATTTATCGTGCACTCGGCTGAAGGATGATATTTATGAGGTTAGCATTCCTATATGATTCCTTGGTAGCCTTTGAATTCTTACTGATCGGATTAGTTAAGTTGGAAATACTATGCCTTACTATACCCTTGAAACTTTATCACTTGACTACATTCTTAAGTCATTCACTGGTGGCCTCTGAATTCATACTGATGGGATTAGTTAAGTTGAGATGCTATGCCCCACTGCATTGCTGTAACTTTAGCACCTTGGTAGTGCTGGGCCACCCAGTTTTATGTACTCAAACCTTTGTTCCCACACCCTCTCCCCTTTAGGGAAAATCCTCACCCAGGTTTGTGAGATATGAAAAATAATTTACTGATTAAAAATCAAGAGCGCACACACACACGAACACCATATTTATGTGGTTCACCCAAATTAGGGCTACGACCATGGAGTTGTTTGAATTTACTATGATGAAGAGCAAAAATAATTACAAAAGAGATCACTTCTATTATTGCCCCTCACTATTAGTTATATATTGAACTAGGACTATAGATTACAAGTATGAAATTATCGAGGTACCCCTACCAAAAAAATCCAGCTCGGGGTATGCTATACAGTACCTGAAAGCTTCACACTACCTATCACCCCACTCTTGTGCTGTAGATGAGCTCTACTCTTTTGTCCTTGTGTCCCTAATGATGAAGTCTGTGTTATGACTGAAATTGTTAGTAGAAAATCCATTTAGTGGTTGTTTAAAACTCAGAGGACAGGGCTTGAGTTGAAATTGGAGTAGGAGCTTGGTTCTTTGTTGCTCCTTTGAAGCTGGTGCCAATTTTGAAGAGTGACATATCACCTCTTCTTGTTTAACTTTGTCTCTCTCTTTTTTTTTTTTTTTGGTAATAATTTGAAATTTAAAAATTATTATTATTATTTATTATTATTTTATTTATAAGTTTATAACGGGGGAACCATCCCACAGCAGGGTCATTTGGACTCACCCATGGAACCTAAACCCCTGGGGAGACTGGCGCAGCAACCCACTGCCACGCCCCCCACTTAAATCTTGGGTTGTCCTAGCGGGGAATCGAACCCGTGACTGTGCGCCTAACCACACAATCACAAGCTCAACCTTACCAATTGGGCTACCCAATTATTATTATTATTATTATTATTCATATTTTGCGTCCAGGAAGAGAAAAATATGGCTCCAAGATGTATGTTGGTTATTCGTTTTTATTGAGTGCATGCATTTTCCACTGATAAATTTTAGGAGCTTGGTTCTCTCTTGCTCCTTAGAAGCTGGTGCCAATTTTGAAGAGTGACATATCATCTCTTCTTGTTTGGCTTTGTCTTCTTTTTTTTTTTTTTTTTTTTTTTCTTCTCGTTAAAATATTTTTTGTAATTTACAATTTATATTATTATTTTATTATTTTAAAATTTTGCATCCAAAAAGAGAAAAATGTGGTTCCAAGATGTATGTTGGTTATTCTTTTTTACTGAGTGCAAGAACTCTCCACTGATATATTTTTTTTGATAAGAAACTTTCCACTGATAATTTCTCACGCGGGTCACAAGAACAAGATGAATAAAAATGGTTTTTGGTTATTATTTTCTGCAGTTTGAAGTTGTATGCTTTGTCATGCTGGTTACAACTTGAATATTGATATTTTTGTGTGAATTATCCATTTCAATTTCCTGTTGCTGATATAAAAATGTTACAAGCTCATACTTTTATGGTGGTTTTTGGTTTTCTCTTTTCCTTCTATCAGATTATTTTTAAAATGGTGGAGGAAAATCCTAGAGATGTTGGTCATGAGATGGATGGGTTAAGTGTTGTATATGGGGATGAATCTTTGCCTCGTCTTTATGAAAACTCTCGGATTTCATCTGATCAGCTACCTGGGCAGTCAGGTAAATACATTGTCCTCTCCCTCTGCAATTGTTGGAGTGCTTGGGGAAATCTTTAGGTAATTTATATTCTCTTTTGTTGTCAGGTATTGTTAAGCGGGCTGTGGCTCTTGGGCGTCATCTTCAAAATCCACTGGCAATGGTTGCAACACTATGTGGGCCGGGGAGGGAAATTTTATCTTGGAAACTTAGTTCTTTAGAGAACTTTCTTACTCCTGATGAGAAGTACGGGATGATTGAACAGGTTATGGTAGATGTCACTAACCAGGTGGGCCTTGACATTAATCTGGCAGCCAGCCATGAATGGTTGTTTTCCCCTCTGCAATTTGTTTCCGGGCTTGGACCCAGAAAGGCAGCATCTTTACAGAGGTCCCTAGTGAGGGCTGGAGCAATTTTTACTCGTAAAGACTTTGTGACTGCACATGGACTTGGTAAAAAGGTGTTTGTCAATGCAGTTGGTTTCTTGCGTGTCCGACGGAGTGGGTTGGCTGCTAGCAGCAGCCAATTCATTGATTTGTTGGATGATACAAGAATACATCCAGAATCCTATGGTCTTGCACAGGAGGTGGCCAAAGAGGTTTATAATCAAGATGTTCCAGATGATGCGAATGATGATGAGGATGTGCTGGAGATGGCAATAGAGCATGTTAGAGACAGACCAAATTTAATGAAATCTTTTGTTCCTAAACAATATGCCAAAGATATGAAGAAGGAGAATAAAACAGAAACTTTCATTGATATAAAGATGGAATTGATACAGGGTTTTCAAGATTGGCGTAAACAATATGAAGAACCGAGTCAGGATGAGGAATTTTATATGATTTCAGGTGAAACTGAAGATACACTTGCTGAAGGAAGAATTCTGCAGGCAACTGTTCGCAGGGTGCAAGCTCAAAGAGCTATCTGTGTGCTTGAATCTGGATTGACTGGTATGATTTCAAAGGAAGACTATTCTGATGATTGGAGGGATGTTCAGGAGTTGACTGATAGGTTGCATGAAGGTGACATTCTCACCTGCAAGATCAAATCGATTCAAAAGAATAGGTATCAAGTGTTCCTAGTTTGTAGAGAAAGTGAGATGAGGAGTAATCGATATCAGAATGTTCGAAACTTTGATTCCTACTACCATGAAGATCGAAGCAGTTTACAGAGTGAGCAAGAAAAAGCTCGCAAAGAGAAGGAGCTTGCAAAGAAACATTTTAAGCCAAGGATGATTGTTCATCCCCGCTTCCAAAACATAACAGCAGATGAAGCAATGGAGGTACGTTGCTGATGAAGTTAGGTTCAATATCTTCTATTGTAAATACTGTATTAGGTTGAATTTAATGGTAGGCCTTATTGTCAATTAATGGCCTGTTTGGTTGTCCAATTCGAAATTAAACAATTCAAGAAATTTTACATAGGGTTGAAGGCATAAAACTATCACCTTGAATTAGAATATTTTAAAATGTTGTAGTTATCACTATAGTTGATGTTGTAGAATCAATTTTAAGGAATTCATGAAATACCACTATTTTGAATTGCCACTCTTATTTGTGATGATAACTATCATTTTCTTGAATTTGTTAATTCAAGATGATAGAATGTGCCTTCAATACTATGTAAAATTTCTTGAATTATTTAATTTCGAATTGGACAACCAAACAGGCCATTAAAATTATCATAGGAGCAAAGTTATTCAATTTCTCATTCATCTAATGGTTAGGTGCAATTTATTATGAATCTTGAACATGCTTTTATGGTATAGTTCTATACTTCTATATATATCATTTTACTAGTGGAATTAACTTTATTGATAGAGAAAAGTACAATCTGGTGGAATAGATCACCTCACCAACCACAGAGGAACTGAGAAAGGAACAATTTAAATATCCATTACTATGAGAGAACACAGTTTTTAAATAGTTGTTGCTTGCATTAAGCTTTGTTTACATACTTTCGCTGGGCCTTTTTTCTGCTTTCACTATAGATAAAAATCACTTTATTTCAGGAAGAAAAAAAAAAAAGGTACAATCAAAGTCCTGTGGAAAATATGCATGTATATGTAGAAGTAGTATAAGACTCAAAGGAGGTCAGTGCTGAATTTTACAATAATTTCCCAAGTCCACTAATCTTGAGTATGCAAGGCTGTGGTTCCACTGTATTCTCTATAAAGATTAAAGACCACTAGTGCTAGTCTATTTCGTTCTTCAAGATATTGTAATATGAAATCATATTTGGGCCGCTTGACCCTTTTTTTTAATTTGTTTATATAAAAAGTTTTATCATTTGATTCTTCATCTTGGGCTTTAGTTGGTTTTCCCATCTCTCTTATACAATCCTGATTAGGTGAGCACATGCTCATATAACTTATATCAACACCATGCATTAGGGTTTGAACCCCTTGTATTGGCCCAATGTACCTTGTAACCCACTAATGCACGAAGTACAACCCCCAATACGAGGGCTGATAGAAGTTATATCAGCACGTGCTCACTTAATCGTCATCCTATATATATATATAGGCCCTCAATGAGTGCCAGTTTTTGGGTATCTTTTCAAAACTGCATAGATTGCTTTCCATTAAATCTTTTGAAGAGTTGCTTTCCTTCTTTGTTGAATTTTCTACTAAGGAAACCTAATTCAATGAACTAATAATGGTCTTTGAAATCGTGTTTATAAAGAGTAAATAAATTTCTAAGAAATGTGGTTCAATTGTGTAAATTGACAATGTTGTTACTACCTTTAATTTACCCTTCTTGTTGATTTGGCAATTTGAGTCCATTCATTCTTTTCATTTGTTTCATTATAAACTGTTAACTTACTTTGTATTTGCTTTAAATGATTCGTTAACCATATTCAGTCTCTATTTCATGCCTTTTTGGTCCAGATGCATGAAGGGAAAGCCTTTTTGAATATCTTGTTGTAGCTTTTAATGGAACAAATATGAATTTGAGCTTCATAGTAACTGTTGTAAATGATTATTTTTATTTGTTTATTTATTTATTTGTCTGAAATGAGGAAGCCCTTTGGGCAAACCCTGGGCTCATATTAGACCCCACAACCCATGTGGACAAGGTAAGTCCAAGGAACCATGAAATCTTGTGTGGGTGGCCCCAAGGGGTTTAGCAAGTCGAAGACATGCATATCTATTATTTACTTTCCCTTTCTCTATCATTGAGAGAAGCGAGTGACATGTATGCAACAAAAAAGGGTCATAGTTTGCTTGAGAAGGGCACTTGTTTTCCACTCAAATTGTGGGGATGTGCAGGATTTTTAGATTTAGTCTTAAATACTAAGATTTGGATGTTTTTTAAAGTGTTCTATGAATTAGTTTTCATAGCTAAGATTTAGATTCTTAGGACTTGGATTTGACATGAATTGCGGGATTTAAATACATTTTAGATGGAACAATATTAGGATTTAGTCTTTCCTTTCTTCCCTTTTTTTTTTTTTTTTTTTTTTTTTTTTTTTGGGGATCAATTAGTCTTTTCTTTCTTAATATCAATCTTACTTATGTCTTACGGAATTGCTTGTTACTTTTCTATTATGTTGAACAGTTCCTGTCCGACAAGGATCCTGGTGAAAGTGTTATACGTCCTAGTTCTCGTGGACCTTCTTATTTGACTCTAACTCTTAAAGTTTATGATGGAGTTTATGCTCACAAAGACATAGTTGAAGGGGGAAAGGAACACAAGGACATCACGAGCTTGCTTCGTATTGGAAAAACATTAAAAATTGGGGAGGACACTTTTGAGGATTTGGATGAGGTCAGTATTCTTTCTTATAATGTATCTAATTTTAGATATCTTGTTTTGTCCTAATTTTTCTTAAGAGTACACTTTCCTTAACTGTTAAAACTGATGACAGTAATGAAATAAGTTTGAAATATAACCAATACTATTTTCTATTGTAAATTGACATTGTAGCTATGTAAGTACCTGGGAATGTCCTAAATCGTTAGAACTAATAACAAAAGAACTGTGGAGGGTTATTATATTCTTTTCAAAAAACTTTAGAGAGTTATTATATTGGAAAATATGAAACACCTTTAGCATCTGAAGGTTGTTTGCTTAAATGAGAAACAATAATTATTGTTATTATTATTTTTGGAGGTCAATGTGATTGTTGAGCTCTTTGACACAAGCTTGAAATTGTTTGTAAATAAATTTTCATAGAAATAAGCTTAAGAATTTACTTAATAATTTTGAAGCAAAAGAAGTTTAATCGGTTAATTGATTTAGTCCCACATTTGGGTGGGGACATGAACATTTTTTTCCTGCTAATATAAATATATATTGACTGGAATCTCATATGTCACTATTGACTGCCTTATAATGTAGGTAATGGATCGATATGTTGATCCTTTAGTGGCTCACTTAAAGACTATGCTGAGTTATCGCAAGTTCAAAAGGGGCTCCAAAGTAGAAGTTGATGAACTCCTAAGGATGGAGAAATTGGAGTATCCTATGAGAATAGTGTATTGTTTTGGCATTTCTCATGAACATCCTGGCACATTCATATTAACTTATATACGGAGTTCAAATCCACACCATGAGTATGTTGGTCTGTACCCAAAGGGGTTCAAGTTTCGGAAAAGGATGTTTGAGGACATTGATCGGCTCGTGGCATACTTTCAGAGGCATATTGATGATCCCCAGCATGAGTCAGCACCTTCAATCAGGTCAGTAGCTGCTATGGTACCTATGCGAAGCCCTGCAACTGGGGGCTCTTCAGCGGCATCTGTGGGCAGTGGCTGGGGTGGTTCAACCAACAGCAGTGAAGGTGGCTGGAGAGGCCAGTCTTTTGACAGAGACAGATCTTCTACCCCGGGGTCTAGAACAGGTTAGTCTACAGAAACCTTAAATGTTAATTTGTGCATCAACACTTGCATGGATGCAACGCATTCATAAAATGCAGGCAGTTTGTTTGTTTTTTTTTCCTTACAAAAGAAACAATTATTTTGGTTTTATATTGCTGGTTCAGTTGCAATTTCTTCAAGATGGCTTAGCCCATGCTTCTTGATTGACTTGGTTTTTTTAATTTAAAAAATAAAATAAAATCATGTAGTCCGAGAGGTGTTATGCATATTAAACAATGATATCATTAACTATTGAAACTTTTTATGCATTTCTCTGCCTATATATATGAAGTGCACATGAAACTGGTCAACCATTAATAGATGCATATCAGAATCTCTTATTTCCATCATTTTACTGCACTTCCCATTTTTATACAGTTATCATTTATCAAATTTAAGAACGCACAGCTGCTCTCTCTGTATATGTTATTTCTGAGCATATGGAGGTAGCAGGTGCATGAAAAGTTATGATGTGCGGTTACTGAGCTTTGCATGGGCTAATAATGAACTAGGTTTTCACCCAATTTTGTCTTCTCTTCCTATGATTGTTTTATTTAAATATCGTTAGTGTTGTTTTACCCATTTTAAGGTGTTTTAGACATGCATTTGAGGAACATTATGAACCTTCAAGCACTGGTTGTCCTTTTTTATCGGATGATTTTGCTGTAACTGATCATCTCTTTTTTACTTTGTAGTTATTGGATGATTTTGCTGTAACTGATCTTTGTAATTTGCTCTTCTATGGGTGCTTTTACAGGCCGAAGTGATTACAGAAATGGTGGGAGTCGGGATGGGCATCCAAGTGGTCTGCCTAGACCATATGGTGGGCGTGGGCGTGGTCGGGGCTCATATAACAGTGGCAGAGGAAATAACACCAGCAATGATAGGCAGGATTCAGGCTATGGTACTTCCTCCTGGGATTCAGGTGCCAAGGATGGGGAGGATGGTTGGAGCAACTTTCCAGGTGCTAAAGTTCAAAACTCACCTGGCAGGGAAGCTTTCCCAGGTGGTTGGGGTGCTAGTGGTGGTGGTGGTGGTGGTGGTGGTGGTGGCGGTGGCGGGGGTGGTAGTGGTGGTGGTAGCAGCTGGGGTGGTGTTAGTGGCAATGACGGTGGTGGCAATGACAGTGGTGGCTGGGGTAATGGAAGTGGTGGTGGTGGTGGTGGTAGTGGAGGAAACTGGGGTGTTGGTGGGTCTGCAAATGATGCTGGTACTGATATTGGGAATTCTGGATGGGGTCCTAGCCCAAAGAGAAGTTCTGCACAACCCCAAGCTGCTACTGGATGGTCTGGTGGCAGTGGTGGTGGCAGTGGCGGTGGTGGTGGCGGTTGGTGAAGTCACAGAACTCAGCTCTGATTTTGCCTCTCCTCCCGGGATTATTTCTTAAGTGTGGGGACGACCATATAAAGAAAATTTTGCCCTGTTCCTATCAAAAGTGGCATTCTTCTATTATCCTCCCTTGTATGTATTTTTAATTGATATATGCAGTAGCAAATTGCACCTCTTTCAGATGTTTGCCACTTCTCCTGCCAATTTGCGGGTTGATGCTTTGAAGTCCTCTACTTGCTTGGCTCTTAAATTTTGTTTTTTCCCCCTTTTTTATTCCCATTAAAGGTTTACGCTCTATTTGGTTTGCGTAAAGTGTAAGAAAAAAAGGAAGTGACCCTCTATTTGGTCCATGGATTCTACCAAGGAAAAATAAAGGGTAGGGAAAAAAATGAGGAAAGAAAATGAAAGGAAAAGATAAAATCATATCACGTCAAAAATTATTCTAACTTTTTTTCTTCTTCTTCTTGTTCTAATTTTCCACTGCAATAAAATAAAAAGAAGTACAATTTCATATATTTTATTTTATTTTATTTTATTTTATTCATAAAATTTGTGAACCAAATAAAGCCTTAAGTACAATTCTTTATATTTTATTTTATTTTTTCTTGATAAAATCCCTGATTTTATGTAGGGCAAAAAAAAGTAAAATATGAGAAATTGTATTTTTTCTTATTTGGTTGCAATGAAAAATTGGTAGAAGAAGAATAATTAAAAATAATTTTGGTTTAATATGATTTCATCTTTTTTTTTCATTTTCTTTCCTATGCATATGTTTTTATTTTCCTCATTTTTGTCTAGGGTAAAGTCCACTAATCAAATAGAGGGTAAGGAAAAAAAAAATAAGAAAAAGAAAAGAAAAGGAAAATAGAAAACTTTCTAGTGGTTGGTGGTCTAGGTAAAAATGAGAGGAATGGAAATGGATTCTTATTATTTTTCCTTCCTTTGGTTTAATTTTTTTTTTTCCTTTGCTTGTTCAGAGAAAAGTAAAGAGAAAAGGAAATATTGTAATAAAAAGACATTAATTATTAATTATTAAAAGGTCTTAAGTTTGCTCTTTAGAGACCATTGTTTTAACTCCATACAATGATTGTTGGGGGCATCTCACATGAGCTGTTAAGGGATAGTCTGGGTTGAAACCTTGGTGAGAGTAAAGCTTGATGTAAATATGCTATAATTATTGCATATAGGATACATATCGGGTCCAAGACATATTTCTTGCGGAAGAGATCTGAGAATCGCTTGCCGTTTTTTGTTATGGGTCCCACGTAATTGTTGCACGAACCATCACGTCTTCACCACGAATTAGACCTTTGTGTATGCTCCTCCACGTTGTGAATGTCGGAGGGATCACCATTAGAGTCCTAAGTCTACAAGGTTATGAGAGAGAGAGTGCTAGAAAGAGGGGGGAGAATTTCTGCTAGAGGCAATGGTGAATAATAATCTCAATCACATAGAGAGACTCCTTGTATAGGTTCCTATTAAGTCTAACCCTAATAGGACTAGGGTTCCTCTCACAAATAGGAAATCTCTCCTTAATAGGAAACTAAGCCACCAAGGTCCAGCACCCACATGTGGGCGGACCATTGGTTTGGATCGTAACCCGACCCAAATATTAACACTTGGCATACAAATTTTTTTTTTTTCACCTGGGCCAAATTATGTAACTTGTAGACATGCATACATTTAGAATAGTCAGTTATTGTATAATGAATCTAAATGGTTGTTAAAAGATTCGTCATATATGTAAATATGTAATCATGAGCACTTCATCTAGGGAAAACAACCCAACCAGCTGAGCATATAGCTTATTCGATTGTGTAGTTTGTTGAGATGGTCCTGCTCGCTTTGTAGCCATGAGTCTGAACCAGCCCTGTACCAGAGTGCCCTGGAATCTGGACTCGGTTTGGATTTGTTGTGGCTCAGGAATAATATTGTTAGATTGAGTTAGAGCCCACGCATTCTGCCTGGGCAAGGTTCCAAAATTGAGTACAAAATGCTTGAAGTGCTTAGGGGCTACAGAGGCTTGAAGTGCTTCATGTTCAAAGCAATTCCTCAATGTCGATGTTTTTTCCATGTGAAAATCCTGTATTGGAAAATTTGATGTCAATGCCACCATTCACCTAAAATTTGGTATCAATTGAAGGTATTGATCACCATCTCTCAAATCTCTTTCATTCTCCAAAACACATTTACCCCATTTTGTTTGGCATAAGAACCGATAATTTTACTAGAACACATACCTTGAAAGGCCATAAACCTTGCAAATTATATGCTGATGCATATAATAGCATATACCTGAGTTCAAGTCTTCCTATGAGGTTGAGACCCTCTTCACCTACTAACACAACCAACAGCTAAGCATTCCCCAATATAAAATAAAAATAAAAATAAGACTGTAATACAAAACCACCGATTGTTGAGGCTTTAAAATCTGAAACGGTTAGCAGTGAACAGTCATTGATCAAGCGGTACGGATTGGGATTTGGTGAAGTTTGGGACTTTTTGATGGACACCACGTGGCAAGGGAGAAGAAGGGACGGTTCGGATTCACTGGTAGCAAAACAGTCGAGACCATAAAATCTCAGAATTGCTTTGCTACCAACGAATCCGAGCCTTCCTTTTTTCTCCTTTGCCACGTGACGTCAATCTAACGGTAACTTCACCATGCATTTAAAGTCCCAAACTTCATCAAATCCGGATCCCAAGACGTACACTATACAGAAACACCATTTCAAGGAGACTTGCATTCCCCTAAAAAGAAAGGAAAAGAAAAGTAAAGAAAAAGAAGACACTTGAATTATTTCAGAATTATTTCAAAAATTGAAATAATTCATTTTGCATGAACCAGTTTAGTTGCAAATCCATTAAACATATAAAATCAATAAACGAAAAAAGTTTATCAGCAAATAGACTTCATACTCCTTCATGCCAATCATATCATTGTGGTCTGGATCCATACTCCACATTACAACTAGAAGCTGCTTGATTAGGTAGAAAAGTGGCAGACTTGCATCCAAAGCAATAAAAAGAGTTCCCCTCATCAGTCCAGCTCACCAAATTATTACCTATATGAAGTAGCAAATCAAAATGCCATTGAAAACGAAGTGTGGATTTCCCATTTTTTGTTTTCATGAACCTCTGCAGCAAGTGGTTGAGCCAGTATGAGAAGCTGAGAAGGAAGCGAGCCTTTGGCTCAGCTACATATCAAACATATACTCTCTAGCTCTTGCAAGAATTTTATCAAATAGTTTGAATGCAAATAGTTTCAACCTAAAGCCAATAAATCTAACCCAAAAACTTGTCAATCAAAATAAACTAAAATTTACAAATGGATGGCAAAGAATGAATTAAGATCCAATATAGGAATACCATTTGAAGAGAACCACTACTTCCCCAAGAGTGAGGTTGACTGGAACCCAATAAAAGCCCACATACAAAGCCATCACAGACGGATATGAGAATTAGCCCAGGTTTCATTTGGCAGGTACATATTTTTAAAATTTTCAGGAAACAGTGTTTATTCCCCCTTGGTCCTTTACCTGTCCTGATTTAAAGGCTAATGAATCTATTGAATGTCTCCTAGGTGATTGGACGATGCTATGAATAACATAAATCAAAAACATGAATACAGCCTGGTTCGCCAAGTTCTCTTAGCACATAATAACCAAAGGTTTGTTTCCATTACTTTTCTAAGAATTGAGATAAATATGGAACAATTCAGGATTATCATTGTTATTGATATCTAACTAGTTTCTTGAACCCGGTAACTTTTCAACATTCATAGGTGATCCAATCTTTAGAATGGCATCTTTTTCATTGGAGGAATAAGCTTCTAGGCAGACCCTCTATTGTCTATTTTCTAAATTGTGAAGAGTAAGTCATCCTATTGTCAGAGGCAATGGCAACCTGTGATTATTATCATTAGACGTAAAAAATAGATACAACCAATAAATTTGTGGGAGTTCATGACTTGAAAATTTTCTCTAAAACTTAGAAGCTGAAATTTTTTGTAGGATCAGAAGATCACTACTATAGTGAAGGTGACTTCAAGATAACCCCTTCGATGCATTTTTAGAGTGGCACTTCCTGTGGGTCTCAAAGATGACTGTCAATGAATCAAAAACGACTGTCACAACAGGGTAAATAGAACTTGGTCGTCTCATTTTGTCACTTGATGATCATTTTTGCTTCTCATATCGGTCCCATGTTGAATCTTAATTAACGTATATCAGCTATTAATGTCCAAGGAATTGGTAGGGATGGCTTCTGTCACATTACATTTTCCGGGATGATTATGATGCTACAAGTATTTCTCTTTTCTTTCACTGGAGTTATACTAGATCACCGTCAGCATCTACTTGTGACACTAAGCATGATTATACCATGAAAGGGTGTGAAGAACTAGAAACAACACAGAGCACTTTGCAGGACTTCAAAGAATTGCAAGTAACAAGATTTAGGACGGCTCTGCCTTTGAAGCTAAAATGATATTTAGATTAATTTCCGAAGCACAAATTATGCACAATTTTTATTTTTAATTTTTTATTTTTATAAAAGTTGGACGCCCTGTTTTTTCATTTCTAGATAAATCTGTTCTATGTATATTTAAGTTGGAATATGCATGGAAATCTCAACTCTCCTTTCTTTTAATAGTATCTATAGAAATCCGTACTTAATATGAAATAGTTTTTCTTTTCTTTTTCTGAAAGATCACAAGTTCATGATTCAATACAGATCGCCATGTGACAAGAAGGTATGGAGAGAAAAATGAGATATGGAACATTGAATTCCAAAGCAATCCTTTAAAAAAAATTTCCAAATCGAGGGTATTTCCACTTTTCTCCCTCTGATGCCCCCCTTTTTTTATTTTATTTTTTAATATCGATATTGTCGACTTAATTTGACAAACCAGCCATGTGAAGTAGTTGCGTCCACCATAATTGACTCCTGAAAAACAAGGAGCTCGATCTTTCCACGAGGTTTCCCCCTCTCCCCATGCCTTTTGCTATAAAATCCAAGTTCTACAAAAACGAAACAGTATTCACAATCAAAAGTTCCTTTCTATCTGACCTTACTACCTCTCTAGCCTCTCCATCCTTCTTTATAGCAGTCATGGCTGAAACAATTCTCTTTTCAATTGCAAGGGAAGTTTTGGTGAAGCTGGGCTCCCTTGCTGTCCAGGAGATTGGATT
Organism: Liquidambar formosana; assembly: GCA_039720395.1. NCBI lineage: Eukaryota > Viridiplantae > Streptophyta > Magnoliopsida > Saxifragales > Altingiaceae > Liquidambar > Liquidambar formosana. The sequence goes on from CM077821.1 coordinate 23,290,357, forward strand.
GGCAAAGGATGTGAAAAGCGACATCAAGAGACTCCAGGACACCATGTCTACCATCTATGCTGTGCTCTTAGATGCAGAGAAGCAGCAGACAACGAGCCATGCGGTGAGAGATTGGCTGGAAAAGCTTAAAGACGTTGTTTATGACATAGACGATGTGTTGGATGAAATATGGACGGAGGCTTTGCATCAAAAAGTGGAGATTCATGGGAGCATGCTCAAAGAGGTAAGCAACTTCTTTTCACGATCAAATCCACTTGCATTTCGTTCTAAGATTGGCCATAAGATAAAGCACATTAGGGAGAGATTAGATAAGATTGCAACAGATAGGAGAGACTTTCACTTTACTGACCGATCCACGGATGCAAGAGTTGAAAACAGGAGGGAGCAAACTCACTCCTTTGTGCCAGAGTCGGACGTCATTGGAAGGGACGATGATAAGGAGCATATTGTAGAACTCTTATTGGAATCCAGTAATGGTGAGAGTCCTTCTGTCATTCCTATTGTTGGACTTGGAGGGCTTGGGAAGACTACACTCGCAAAATTGGTGTACAATGATTTTAGGGTAATGCAGAATTTCGAATTAAGTATGTGGGTCTGTGTATCTGAGGATTTTGATATTAAAAAGCTAATAGAAAAAATTTTAAAATCTGCCATTGGGGAGAATTTTGCAGATTCAGAGTTGGATCAATTGCAAAAATGCCTCCGAGATGTTTTGAAAGCTAGGAAATTTCTTCTTGTTTTGGACGATGTGTGGAATGATGACCCTGTTGTGCGAAAGCACGATAAACAAACAATTTCTATGGTGATGGAAGTGATTAATCAAACAAAACAAGTGAATCAATCCAACCACAAAAATAAACAAACACACAAAGAAAAGGAGACACAAAATTTACGTGGTTCGGCAAGATGCCTACGTCCACGGGCGGCGATGATCAATCCACTATGTGTTCAAGAGAATACAAGAGTAAGAATACTCACAAAATCCCTAGATCCCCTTTACACCCAATGACGGCTCCCAAGTGGCTCTCCTCGCATAAGGATGAAACCCTAAAAATAACCCCTTATATAAAGTGGGTTATAATATAAGTGAGCGGGTCGGGTCGGGTCGAAAAGACCCAACTTAACAAAATGGGTAAAAAGAAGAATTAAAGACAAATTCCAACAAATCTCCACCTTGGCTTGAATTCAACCAAACCATCCAAACAAAGCAAACAAATCATCACTGCCTCCAAATGCGCCCTTAGGCGCCATACACCCATAGGTGCTCAAACGTGAGAGATGTTGATCAAGTCCAAACAGTGTTTAAACTTGACCCCAGTCACCACCTTAGTTAACATATCTGCAGGGTTATCTACAGTCCCAATCTTCTGAAGGAGAATGTCCCCCTCGTTCATAACTTCACGAACAAAATGGAAACGGACATCAATATGTTTTGTCCGAGCATGATGGACTTGGTTCTTTGCTAAACAAATTGCACTTTGACTGTCGCAGTAGACCTCAACGTGCTTCTGAACAATCCCCAAGTCCTCAACCAACCCATATAGCCAAATGGCCTCTTTAATGGCCTCTGTCACCGCCATGTACTCTGCCTCTGTAGTAGACAAAGCAACTGTTGACTGCAATGTAGACCTCCAACTCACCGGTCCCTTTGCAAGAGTAAACACATACCCTGTAGTAGACCGACGTTTATCCAAATCACCAGCATAATCTGAATCTACATAACTAACCACATGCTGACCAAGTCTATCATCCTTCTCAAACATCAAACCAACATCCACTGTACCCTGGATGTATCACAAAATCCACTTCACTGCTTGCCAGTGCCCTTTACCCGGATCATGCATATATCGGCTAACCATACTGACAGCGTGTGAAATATCAGGTCTCGTGCACACCATAGCATACATCAAAGCACCAACTGCGTTTGCATATGGAATTTGAGCCATATACTTACGCTCATCATCTGTGTGCGGAGACATCAAAGCAGAAAGCTTAAAATGAGGGGCCAAAGGTGTACTAACTGATTTTGTTTTGCCATCTATATCAAATCTCTGCAAAACTTTTTTCAAATACTGTGCTTGTGACAAACAAACTGTGCCCTTCACTCTATCTCTCTTGATTTCCATACCAAGTATTTTCTTAGCTTCACCAAGATCCTTCATTTCAAATTCATTACTCAACTGAGTCTTCAACCTGTCTATCTCCACCTTGCTCTTAGATGCAATAAGCATATCATCTACATATAAGAGCAAATAAATAAAAGAACCATCACGAAGCTTACGAAAATACACACAATGATCAAAATGACTCCTGGTATATTTCTGCCCTATCATAAACCGATCAAATCGCTTGTACTACTGTCTTGGAGACTGCTTCAAACCATACAGCGACTTTTTCAGTTTGCAAACACAATTTTCTCTACCAGTAATTTTAAATCCATCTGGTTGAGTCATATAAATTTCCTCATCCAAATCACCATGCAAGAAAGCAGTTTTGACATCGAGTTGGGCCAACTCAAGATCAAACTGTGCAACCAAAGCTAGCAAAATTCGAATAGAAGAATGCTTAACAACTGGAGAGAATACCTCATTGTAGTCTATCCCTTCTTTTTGCGCGTAGCCTTTAGCCACCAACCTAGCCTTGAATCTCACACTATCTTTCCCTAGAGACCCTTCCTTCTTGGCATATACCCATTTGCAACCAATTGCCTTCTTTCCTTTTGGAAGCTGTACCAACTCCCAAGTCTGATTCTTATGCAGCGACTCCATCTCCTCATCCATTGCCTTTTTCCACTGTACACTTTCTGAATTCTGTGAGACTTCTCTGTATGTCAATGGAATATCATCATCCACAACTGGAAGTGCATAAGCCACCATGTCAGTAAATCTAGCAGGTTTCCGAATTTCTCTTCTCAATCTACTAACTGCAATAGATTCTAATTGTTGTGGAATTTCTTGTGCCTGTGCCTCCACCACATCTGAGTCTGAGTCCTCATCAATTTGATCAACAACATCAACTGTCTGAACAGTCTTCTTTGTAACCACTGGAGCTTCTAACTCCACCTGCTGCGAAGTACCCAAATTCATATTCTCTTTCTGAGAATTTTTCTGCTTCTGCTTATTCAACATCCCAGACTCATCAAAAGTAACATCCTTGCTCAGAATAAGTTTCTTCAATTCGGGACACCACAGTCTATATCCCTTCACACCTGTGCTAAAGCCCAAAAATATAGCTTTCTTGGCTCTAGGATCCAGTTTAGTTTCCTTCACATGAAAATATGCAGAACAACCAAATACATGCAATTTATCATAATCTGTAGCAGGTTTTCCAAACCATACCTCTAAAGGTGTTTTTCCATCATTCGCAGCTGCAGGCAATCTATTGATAAGATGGCATGCATATGTCACAGCTTCAGCCCAAAACGCTTTGCCCAATCCAGAGTCGAGCAACATACATCTCACTTTCTCCAGCAAAGTACGATTCATGCGTTCTGCCACCCCATTCTGCTGCGGTGTATCTCTGACTGTGAAGTGTCTGACTATTCCTTCATCTTGGCATACTTTAAAGAATGGATCCGACTTGTACTCACCACCATTGTCTGACCTGAGCCTCCTGATTTTCCTTCCTGTCTGAGTCTCAATCATTTTCTTCCAATTCAGAAACACATCCAAAACTTCATATTTATGCCGCATAGTGTACACCCAAACTCTCTTGGAATAATCATCAACAAAAGACACAAACCAATGCTTACCTCCCAAAGATGCAACTTTAGAAGGTCCCCACACATCTGTGTGAACATAATCAAGAGTCCCCTTTGTGCAATGAACTGCAGTGTCAAACTTCACTCTAGTCTGCTTACCCAAAGTACACTGCTCACAAAATCTCAATTTTCCTGTTTTGGCGCCCTTCAATAGACCTTGCTTTATTAATCCTTGCAAAGCCTTCTCACCAGCATGCCCTAAGCGCATGTGCCAAAGTCTGGAAGTATCAGGTCCACTGCCCTCTGAACTATCAGAAACGGCGACTCTCCCTGTGACTGTAGTCCCATCCAAAAAATATAAATTACCCTTTCGAGTACCTTTCAATACAACGAGCGCACCACGTACCACTTTGAGGACTCCACCTTCCATAGTAATTTTGTAGCCCTTTGAATCAAAAGTTCCCAATGAGATGAGATTTTTCTTCAAATCCGGTACATACCGAACATCTGTCAAAACTCTAATTGTTCCATCATGCAACTTCAAACGAATGTTTCCTATCCCTTCTGTTTTACAGGCATTATCATTACCCATTAAAACAATTCCACCATCTAACTCCTGAAAGCTAGAAAATAATTCCCTGTTGGGACACATATGATAAGAACACCCCGAATCCAAAATCCACTCATCTGAATGGCCAACCAATGATGAAACAGTCAAAGCTAAATCTTCATCCCCAACATCCACACGTGCTACATTTGCATTTGAACCCTTACCAATTTTATTTTGCAGCTTCGGACAATCCTTCTTCCAATGCCCTTTGTTGTGACAAAAAGCACACTCATCCTTTGCAGGAATTTTTCTATCAGACGATGCGCCTCTCGTCTTAGAACGAGACTTACCCCGTCTGCCAAATTTTCTGTCCTCACTCCTACCCCTTGCTGTCAAAGCCTCTGATGGTAAATCCCTATGAACCAGTTGGTCCTTCTTCCGATACTCATTATTCATCAAAGCATTAGACACATCATCATATTTAATTGTATCTTTCCCATACAACAAAGTAGTAGTCAAATGATCATATGAATCAGGCAAGGAATTTAATAATGATAAGGCTTTATCTTCATCCGAAATTTCAACATCTAAATTTTGCAAATCAGCAAGAATTTTATTAAAACCATTCAAGTGCTCAGTTATCGAAATACCTTGCTTGTAGTTGAAACGGAAGAGCTTCTTTTTCAAATAGAGCCGATTTTCCATACTCTTGGTCATGTATTTGTCCTCCAATTTTTTCCATAATTGCTTAGCCGAAGTCTCCCTCATAACAAAGTATTTTTGATCCTTAGCAAGACAAAGCCTAATCGTACCGCAAGCTTGACGATTGATCTTTACCCAATCTTTCTCATCCAAATCAGCGGGTTTATCATCCAAAGCGATATCTAACTCTTGTTGAGTCAGAACATCCAAAACTTCGCACTGCCACATGCCGAAGTTATTTGTTCCATCAAACTTTTCAACTTCAAATTTTGCATTCGAAACCATAGTTCTAACCGTTGATGAAGTGCTTGTAGACGAATTTTTCTGTGACAAAACTTCTGAACTTGATTCCGCCATTAATCAGATCCACACCCAAATACGAACGATCAACAGATCCAACTCCTAGGCTGAAACCTAAGCTTTGATACTAGTTTGTTGTGCGAAAGCGCGATAAACAAACAATTTCTATGGTGATGGAAGTGATTAATCAAACAAAACAAGTGAATCAATCCAACCACAAAAATAAACAAACACACAAAGAAAAGGAGACACAAAATTTACGTGGTTCGGCAAGATGCCTACGTCCACGGGCGGCGATGATCAATCCACTATGTGTTCAAGAGAATACAAGAGTAAGAATACTCACAAAATCCCTAGATCCCCTTTACACCCAATGACGGCTCCCAAGTGGCTCTCCTCGCATAAGGATGAAACCCTAAAAATAACCCCTTATATAAAGTGGGTTATAACATAAGTGAGCGGGTCGGGTCGGGTCGAAAAGACCCAACTTAACAAAATGGGTAAAAAGAAGAATTAAAGACAAATTCCAACAGACCCTAGAAAGTGGACAGAATTGAGAAATTTGTTGTTAGGCGGTGCAAGGGGAAGTAAGATCATTGTGACCACACGTATTATGACAACTGCTTCAATTATGGGTACAATTCCGCCCTACAAGGTGAGAGTTCTTTCAGACGATGAATGCTTATCCATTTTGATGAAATGTGCATTTAAAGAAGGGCATGATAAAGGGCATCCAAAGCTAGTAGAAATTGGAAAGAAAATCGTGACTAAATGTGGTGGGATTCCTCTTGCAGTTAAAACTCTAGGATGTCTTCTACATATGAAAACTGACGAACGTGAATGGTTGTATATCAAAGATAATGAAATTTGGAAATTGGAACAGAAGGAGAATGACATTCTACCTGCCTTAAGGCTAAGCTACCAACAATTTCCATCCTGTCTAAGACAATGTTTCGCATATTGCTCCATATTTCCAAAAGATTTTATCATGTCTAGAGAGGACTTAATCAATAATTGGATAGCACAAGGGTTTTTACAATCACACGACGGAGGTCGAGAATTAGAAGATATTGGGAATCAATATTTCAATGAGCTAATGTCAAGATCGTTCTTTGAAGATGTTGTTACATCGTTTGATTCTGAAATAAATACATGTAAAATGCATCATCTTGTGCATGATCTTGCACAGTCGGTGGCAGGTGTAGAGTGCATGAAATTGAATTTTAATTCTACAATAATTTCTGAGAAAGTCCGATATGTGTCGTTTTCTGAATATAATTTTTACGGGAAAGAATTTCCTACATCCCTCCTCGTTGCAAAGAAGCTACGGTCCTTCCGTTTCTCCTATAAAGTAGGGCTCATTAGCAAATCTTTTATTGATAGGCTTGTATTGTGCTTTAGATGTTTGCGAATCTTGGATTTGGGTGATTCACAGTTTGAGGAGTTGCCAAGTTTTGTTGGCCACTTAAAGCATTTAAGGTATCTTGGCCTAACAGAGAATCGTAGACTCAAAGCACTCGCAAATTCCATTTGCAAGCTGTTGAATCTGCAAACCTTGTATCTCTACGGTTGTGATCAACTTCAAGCTCTTCCCAAAGACATTGGGAAATTGATCAACCTTAGATGTTTATACCTAACATCACAACTGGTCTGCATGCCAGAGAAAGGGTTAAAAGGCTTGACTTCTCTTCGATGCTTGTTTTTGTACAGATGTAATCGTCTGACCTCGTTGCCTGAAGGGATCCAACACCTCACTTCCCTTCGAACATTGCGTATCCTTGAATGTTCGAGCCTAACTTCTCTTCCTAGTGGTATGAGACACCTGACCGCCCTTGAGAAATTGGAGATAATAGATTGTCCAGAGCTCAACTTGTTGGAGGATGAAGATATGCGGGGACTACATAGCCTGCGATCACTGGGCATTAGAGGGCTCCCCAAGTTGGTGTCTCTACCCCAAGGACTTCAACATTCTGCTACTGCTCTTCAATATTTAAGTATTAGAAATTGTCCAGGTTTGACAACATTGCCGGAATGGCTAGAAGTCTTCACTTCACTACAATTGCTTGATATTTGGGACTGTCCGAACTTGTCGTGTCTGCCACAAGGGATGCAGAGCCTCACCGCTATGCAAGAACTGTACATTCGACGGTGTCCGCAATTTCGTGAAAGATGCAAGAAGAATATGGGCGAGGATTGGCCCAAGATAGCTCATATTCCTAAAATTTATATGGTCTTATACTGAGGTTCAGGCGACTGAATCAAATTCAGAGGTTTTTAACTCTCTCTCTCTCTCTTTCTTTCTCTCTTCATGTTGTGTTCGAAGTCTCAACTCTCAATTGTAAGGCTCCGTCAATTTTTTCTTGCAGAAGTTTCCAAATCTTGGTGGGCACTCAAGGGAGTGAATCAACAGTGGTCATGCGTTTTGAATTTGGATGGTAGCTTTGAGGACTGCAACTTTGTTCCTTGGCGTATTTTTTATTTATTTTTGTTTTGATATACATTGACAAACTCAATTTTTGCTTCACTAATTTGTTCGTCTCATAGTTCTCTACTTGCTCTTAATATGATTTGGAAAGTGGGGATGTTGTTTTTATCTGTACATAAGTAATTTTCGAAAGTGGGGATGTTGTATGGGTGGGCTCTTAATAGCCATCTTCCGTGTGGTCTTGGGACATTTGCTTCCATTGAGAGTAATTGACGTTCTGAATTACCAGCTGGAAGGAGGATGATCATGTGCATTGTGCATACCCTTAGAATTGCTCTCTTGTTACTCATATTGAATTACATAATGGGCAGTGACAATTTGAGATTTCCTTTAGAATTGCTCTCTTGCTACATATGCCAATTAATTAATCCTAACTTAAGGTTTGGTTTATTCTCTCTCTGATCGGGATGGCAAACACATGGGTCAACAGGGTGGTCCAATACGGCCTATTAACTTGAAGACCAAGGCTTTAGCATATTTATTTTAGGCATATTTATTTTTAAGAATAATTAAATAAATACCTTTTAAATTTCTAGATTTTAGGGTTGCGTTTTACCTTATTTGATGTAATTGGGACCTATATATAGGGCTCCAATAACTCTTTAATTTTCATCTTATTATGAATTAAAATTGGGTTTTCCCACGTTTGGGTTTCGACTCCAAACAAACCCTAGCTAGGGTTCTTGCTTCTTACTTCTTCCAAGCTTCTTTTCTTTTTTTTCAAGCTTCTTGTCTCTTTTATTGTTCTCAAGAGGGTTGTCATGCATCAGTTTGGTATCAGAGCAAACTGTGATTCCTCGCATCTCCGCGAAGCACTTGATCTCCTTCATCACTACCGCAAGATGCCGTCATGGAGACATCAAATTGAACAAACCCACCATCGCCGACATCACTTCTGCCACCGTCACGAGTGAGCCAAGCACTTCCACTATTACAACTCAACACCCCTTCGTCCTCCGCCGTCGATCCTTCCTCACCCATAACCCTACTCTATTTTCGTACCCAAAAAAAAAAAAAAAAAAAAAAATTCAAAAATTCAATTGTTAACCCATCTCAGATCCACCCCACCACCATCACACAACAGTCGAGCCATCTCCATCACCATTGAACCCTACCCAATCGCACCCCCACAATCGCACAAACACATAACCACAATATTGAAGCCCTTGTCATCACTCAATCGAACCACCCACTTGATCTAGGGGTGGAGCCAGGATTATCTCCAAAAGGGGCACTGTGTTATGATTTTGTGAAGTGGGAATTGGGAAATAAAAGCCCTAGAAAGCATTTTTTTGAAACAATTACTTTTTAGTAATCATTTTTCAATTTAATACCAACAAAGGATTTTGTTGTTAATTTATTACAAATTAACTGTAAACATACTTTAAAATGACTACTATTTTCCTCTTTTTGACATTATGTTGAGAAATAGTCATCAAATAGTAATACCTCTCCCACCCACCAAAAAAAAAAAAAAAACTTAGTTTAGGCAGGGGCACGTGCCCCCAAAGGCCCCCTAGCTCCGCCCATGACCTTATCCAAACCTATACCCATATCAGGAAGTCCCAAAACCCGAGCCCATTACCCCTAGCCTCGCGTCAACCAACCCATCAAAATCAAACCCCACTATAAACCCCAACCCTCGAATCCCTTGAAACCCATAACCCCGAATCCCTTGAAACCCATAACCCCAACAAGTCAACACCCACTGTGAATCTAACCCTTTAAATCGGCAACTCAATCCCATACCCACTGACACCAAAACCCAAAACCCAGAAAAAAAAAAAAGAAAAGAATTTTTCACTGTCAAAGCTCACTGTCAGAGCTCGCTCACAGCACCACCACCGACATTCTCTATCGCGACTTCCATTGTCGTCGTCAAAGGCCACCGCCGTCGGAGAACACCCAGAATCACCATCGACGCCGATTCGCACCAGTTGTTCTCGAACTGCCGACGAATCCTCACACCTCGCCGTCGAGCCTTCGCCATCAAGCCTTTAACGTCAAGCCCTTGCCGTTGAGCCTCACCGTCGAGCCCTTGCACTGCCAGCGCCCTCTTTGCCGTTTCCTTCCCTGTCGTATCGAGGCCTTTCGAGAAAGCAAAGGAATTTCAGAGCATTTGGGTTTTAAAGAAGAGCATTGGGCCTGTTTGGTGATTGCTACAGCGTGGATAGAATTCGTACAGGACTATTCCCATTTTGGTTCGAACTATGCTAATCCAGGTTTGAGTTATCCTAACTGCGGATTTATTCATATTCCATTTTGGACTTTGCTATCTTATCTGTGGATAAAGTTATCCAGACTTCGATTTATTGCAATTCTGTTCTCGATTTGGTTTGAGTTATCTGTGGATTAAGTTATCTAGTTTGCATTTTGGGCTATCCTTAGCACATCTAGGACTATTCTAGGCAAATTTTGAGTATCTTGTAATGGAACCCACACAATTTGAAAAATTAGTCAAAGCCCTTCAAAATATGTCTGCTAAACTTGACTGAAGGTTGAATCAGCATTATAGTGATTTGCATGTCGGATTTGATAGGTTAGATAAGGCGCTACAAGAACTTGATTTGAAGCTCCGCAAAAAGAAATTCCTAACTCAACACATTTCGCCTTATGTTTTGGGTTGCAATGACCACATACTTCAATCAAATTATGAGAATGTAGTGCCTTCTGCCTATGTTGAGCATACTATTTCTCCAATAATGTGCTATGATATTCAAAATCAGCAAGCAATAATTAAGGAGCCTAAACCTATGGAACAAGAGGGTGATTCATTCCATGAACCTGTGCCAGTTGTAGGAGACTTGAACTTGAGTATTGAAGTTGTCACTGAAGTTGACAATTTGTGTGTTGAGCCTCTACCTGCAGTTGACTATTCATGTGCTGCGAATGCTATTTCTTTAGAGATTCAGGGGGAATCAAATGAATCTATGGCGCAAGAAATTGTTCCAGCCTCTGAGGAATTTGAGGAGGTAACAAAAGACTTGGGCATGGATCTTACACCCATTGCTGATAATTTAGGTGTTGAAGAAATTGTTATGCAAGAATCTCATCTTGAGAAAGCCAACTTGTCAGCATGTGGTGTTTGTCCGTCCAATTTACTCAAGATCCAGATTATAGATTTTTTTGGTGTCGACAGTTTCGAGTTACACTGTGATTCTCACTTGACTACGTTCTTTGATAAATTGAGAAGTATCTGTCAAGTTTTACACTTTAAAGCTACTATTTTTCACCAGGTTTTGAAGCGATTGCTTTATTCTAAATATTTGTTTCGTTGGGAAGGTAGCGTTCAATATCTCTACTCCAATCCAAACTCGAGGTCGAGTTTTTCTCTTACCCCAGGAGAGTTGATGGGGATGGCAAACACATAGGTCAACAGGGTGGTCCAATACGGCCTATTAACTTGAAGACCAAGGTTTAGCATATTTATTTTAGGCATATTAATTTTTAAGAATAATTAAATAAATGTCTTTTAAATTCCTAGATTTAAGGGTTGCATTTTACCTTATTTGATGTAATTGGGACCTATATATAGGGCTCTAATAACTCTTTAATTTTCGTTTTATTATGAATTAAAATTGAGTTTTCCCACATTTGGGTTTTGACTCCAAACAAACCTTAGCTAGGGTTCCTGCTTCTTGCTTCTTCCAAGCTTCTTTTCTTTTTTTTCAAGCTTCTTTTCTCTTTCATTGTTCTCAAGAGGGTTGTCTTGCATCACTCTCCTTATTTTTATTTTTTTTGCCTCCCTTGTGTCTACGACTTGTCAGTTTGTGTTGTGTTAGATAGAGTCGGGAAGCCTTGAGGTAGAAAAATGCCTAACTTGGGATGGTTGCAAACTTGCAATGCTATCAGGAGTAATATATATATATGCTTCATCTTTAATAGGGGCCTTTGTTTTTTTGTTTTTTTTTGGTTTTTTTTCTCAATCGAAGGGTATCCCAAACCATTAAGCCGAGACTAATCCTTTTGTGAAGCACGAACTACCCGCAAGCCCATGGATCCGATTATCATAACTGGATTTATATATATTTATATCATATTTAACTTGGTTTTGATTGTGATGATGTCAATGCCTATTGAAACTTTCTACATGTTCCTTGCATTTTGCTGAGTTTCTACAAATTAGAGTTGAATCCTATTCCATATGTTGATGTGTACGTTCCTGGCTGTCCAAACTGACCCTTTGCTAGATGCAATTCCATGTGGCTATCTGCTCCTTTGAGAACAATGCCATGAGATTTCCATTGACGAGTAGTGCAGTGGATTCATAATTTTATGGCTATCTTTGGCTTGAAATGATCAACCAAATGAAGCAAATGTCAGATGCCAAAGAATTAGATGCTTTGCTTTGGCTGGTGAAGTTGGAAATTAGATCATATTAAGCATAGTATGATCACCAAATCAAGGTTTAATTTCAAAGTTCTGATGTGAAATGTGGATCATAATTAGAGATCTATAGATTTTTCCATTTGCTATTTCTATTCAGGAGTGAGTCTTCCATGTAACTGTGATACGGCCACGAGCCAATGGGAAGGAAGCAAAGTGGAATTATGGAGGCAAAAAGTACTTTGACAATTCTACATTACTCCACTTCCATTGACTTGTGATATCACATCGGCCATATCACAGTTACACATAAGTTTTCTTCTATCAGATGGCTTGCGAATACCGTCACTGTTCTCTATACTGCACATTTGGCCCAAAATTTCTCTCCCCTCCAAATCAGAAGGGAAGAATTTCTATTGCTTCTTATTAATTTTATACTTGACAGTGATCTTCCTTGTCTTTTGCTCCATCTACAAGTTTGTTTTCCAATTCGCTTTTATTATTTGAAGGACAATGCTGCTTATCCCGAATTATATTTTAAAATTCAACGTTCCAAGATGTGGCAACAAAACAACCCATGAATTTGAAATGGAATAGTTATAGAAAATTAAATTCAATACCAAGATGTCATCTCTTTTGGGATGTTGAATTTAAGACAATAATTTGAGATATGAATAGCAATACTCTTAATTGAATTGTGATCTAGACCGTTTGAACAGCTACTTTGCGTTCACATGCTTGTAGATCAACCCATACAAGTAATGCAAGCGAAACTACAAAAGAATATGAAAAAAAAGGAAAGCAGGGCAATGAACAGCATGTATGACCAAGTGGGATTAATTAATTTATAATTAATGTTTCTTAAGCTCGACCAGCCATGTGAACAGCTTCTTTGCCTTCACATGTAGATCCACCAAAATCGCAGCATTAATTGACTATTGATTTCGTTCAAGACATATTTTTTAATGCATCAAATGTAGAGATGTGTTTAAGAAAACTAAGTGATATAAATCAGCTCGAGTTTGGATCTTCTCTGCTTGCGCATATAGGTTTGCTTGGGTAATCCAACTGCTTGAAATAAATGGGGTGGGGGCTGAGTTTTTATTTTTATTTTATTTATTTATTTTTTTTAAGAGCCATTGGATTTTTTTGCTTGAAATAAATGGGGTGGGGGCCGAGTTTTTATTTTTATTTAATTTAATTTTTTTTTAAAGAGCCATTGGATTCTTTTTTTTTTTAAAAAAAAAAAAAAAAAAAAAAACCAAGTAAACCCAAGTACCTAAACAAAGGATCTTTAAACAAAGGGGCTGTTTGGATACGGGTAGAAGGAAAACCTTGTAGAACTAAAACTTAGAGTCCAATGGTTTTCAGCCAAAACCATACCCACTATAATCCATTAAACACAATTTCCCCTACTACTACTAATAATAATAATTATTACTATAATTAAATGAAATAACTAAGGCATGAATATTTTTTTTAACATTTTCTTTTATGAATTAACATAAAATAGTGATGCTAAATATAATAAAGATGTAAAACCTCATAGTGGTAGAGCCGTAGAGAAGTTGTTTCCACCATAGTTGACCTACTTTTTTTTTTTTGGCCTGACGGTTGACCTTCTACTTTCATGGTTGAAGCTGGGGCATTAAGCCGGCGCATTTTTTGGATTCAGATTATTCCAAATGGGATTAATTAAAAATGAAAATGAATTGGCATGCACCCACTTGGCACAATTTATATTATTATTATTTGTAATTATTATTTAAACATTGTTGACTTCATTTGCCAAACCAATAGAGCTCGTAAAACGGAGGGAACACAACGAGCTTTGTCCACGAGACGTTCCTCTTCTCTTCTGTATTGACAATCAACCTGTCCTCTTTCTGTCCTAATTACGACCGCTTACTCGAGCAAAAGGCTTTTCCATTCTTGGGCATAGCAATCATGGCTGAAACAATACTCTTTTCGATTGCGAGGGGTGTTTTGGGGAAGCTGGGTTCCCTTGCCGCCCAAGAGATTGGATTGGCAAAGGATGTGAAAATGGACATCAAAAAACTCCTAGACACCATGTCTGCCATCAACGCCGTACTCTTAGATGCAGAGGAGCAGCAGACAACAAGCCATGGAGTGAGAGACTGGCTAGAAAAGCTTAGAGATGTTCTTTATGATATGGACGACGTGCTGGATGAAATTTCAACCAAGGCTTTGCGTCAAAAAGTGGAGATTCATGGAAGCATGCACAAAGAGGTAAGTAACTTCTTTTCACGCTCAAATCCACTTGCATTTCGTTCCAAGATTGGTCATAAGATAAAGGATATTAGGGAGAGGTTAGACATAATTGCATCAGAAAGGAGAGGCTTTCAATTTACTGAGCAAGCAGCTGCCACAGCTGCCCGAACTGAAAATAGAGTAAGGGAGCGAACGTCCCACTCCTTTGTCCTAGATTCTGATGTCATTGGAAGGGACCATGATAAGGAGCAGATTGTAAACCTTCTTTTGAGATCTCATAATGATGAGTGTCTTTCTGTGATTCCCATAGTTGGACTTGGAGGCCTCGGAAAGACCACACTTGCAAAATTGGTGTACAATGATAGTAGGATACTCCGGAATTTTCAATTAAAGATGTGGGTTTGTGTATCGGTGGATTTTGATATAAAGAAGCTACTAGAAAAAAATAATAAAATCTGCCACTGCTGCTGATTGTGGATACTTGGAGCTAGATCAATTGCAAACACGCCTTCGAGATAATTTAAAAGCTAAGAAATTTCTGCTTGTTCTAGATGACGTGTGGAACGAGGACCCTACAAAGTGGAGAGAATTGAAAAATTTGTTGATGGGTGGCGCAAGTGGAAGTAAAGTTGTTGTAACCACCCGTATTATGAAGATTGCTTCATTTATGGGTATGGTTCCACCATACCAATTGGAAGGTCTTTCGAATGATGAATGCTTATCTATATTGGTGAAATGTGCATTTGAAGAGGGACATGAGAAATGGCATCCAAAGCTAGTAGAGATTGGAAAAGAAATTGTGACGAAGTGTGGTGGGATTCCTCTTGCAGTTATAACTGTAGGATCCCTCCTCTATATGAAAACGGAGGAACATGAGTGGTTGTATATAAAAAATAATGACATATGGAAATTGGAACAAAAGGAGAATGATATTCTACCTGTTTTAAGGTTGAGCTATCAACAATTGCCGTCTCATTTGAAACAGTGCTTTGCGTATTGTTCCATATTTCCAAAGGATTATAAAATAAGAAAAGATGAGTTGATTTGCCTTTGGATGGCACAAGGGTTTTTACAGTCACCGACCAAAAGTCAATAGTTAGAAGATATTGGAAATCGATATTTCAATGAGTTATTGTCGAGATCATTCTTCCAAGATATAGAAACAACTTTTGATAATGAAATATCCCATTGTAAAATCCATGATCTTATAGTTGATCTTGCGCAACAAGTGGCAGGTATAGAATGGTTGAATGTAGATTTCAATTCTAAAATAATTACAGAAAGAGTCCGACATGTATTGTGTACTGACAATGATTTATATGAGAAAGAATTTCCTACATCCTTCCTCAGTGCAAAGAAGCTACGATCATTTGTTTTCTCATATAAAGTGGGGCAAATTAGTAAACCTATTGTTGACACGCTTATCGTGCGTTTTTCATGCTTGCGAGTCCTCAATTTGAATGGTTCAGAGTTTGAGAAGCTGCCAAGTTTTGTTGGTAAGTTGACCCATTTAAGGTATCTTCGACTATCAGCGAATCCTAGGCTCAAGGCACTCCCGAATTCCATTTGTAAATTACTGAATCTACAGAGTTTAGATCTCAAGGATTGTGATCAACTTGAAGATATGCCAAAAGACATTGGGAAACTGATCAGCCTTAGGTATCTTAGGCTAACTTCACAACTCATCCGCATGCCAGAGAAAGGGTTGAAAGGCTTGACCTCTCTTCGAACTTTGGAGCTCACCAAGCTTACTTGTCTCACGTCATTGTCTCAAGGGATCCCACACACCACTTACCTTCTATGTTTACGCATCGAAGATTGTGCCAGTCTTCCTTCGCTCCCTAGTGATATGAAACACCTAACCGCCCTTGAGAAATTAGTGATTTGGAATTGTGAAGAGCTTAATTTGTTAGAGGGTGAAGACATACAAGGTCTTAGTAGCCTACGATCACTCACCATTGCGGAGCTCCCAAAGTTGATGGCTCTACCCCTGGGACTTCAACGATCTGCTACCACTCTTCAATATTTACGTATTAGAAATTGTCCAGGTTTAACGACATTGCCGGAATGGCTTCAAGCTCTCAAGTCACTCCAAATACTCTACATTATAAGTTGCCCTAATATCTTGTCTCCACCGGAAGGGATACAGTCCCTCACCACTCTTCGACGACTGGTCATTAGAGGGTGTCCGCATTTGAGTAGAAGATGCAACAAAGAAACAGCTGAGGATTGGCCAAAGATATCTCACATCCTTGAGATTTGTATTGATGGTGTCTGGATTAAATTTTGAATCAATTTCAGAGGTTAGTAACTCCATTTCTGACTCTCAAAATTGTAGTTCAAGTCTGAATTATTTTTCAGCAGTAGCAGTAACAAAATATTTAGATTTTCTTTGATGCTCCTCTTTCTCATTAGGAAATACACACACACACACACACACACACACACACATAGAACTTGGTAATTGTCCAGGTTTGACTACATTATATAGCATGCATGTGAGGTCTTTTTCTTGTATTCTCTTCTTTTCCTTTTCTCTTAAATCTGAATTCAAATTTTGTCAGTTTCTCTTTAGATTGCTAAAGGACAATAATGGTCGAAGACTAAGATTTAGGTCCTTCAGTTCCTTCTCTCTGTCATTCTTTAAGATTTGGCATCGCTTCCACCTTGCAGGTTAGAGTTGTGAAAGGTATTGGGAAAAACTTTGATTGATTCTCTTTTGGACCTCTTTCTTTTTATATTCAGCTTAGAGGCTACTGAGTGCATTTTGTCGTAGGTGATTGGATGATGCTTCATGAGTTAAATATCACTCACCATCACTATGCCAATTGCCAACTTAAGGTTTGTTTTCACAATCTACTTACATGCACTACCATTTTATTTTTAAAATGAGAAATTCCTTTGCAAATTAATCCCATTCCACTTGTTCTAAAAAATATAGAAAATGATTGGATGATATGTGCATACCCTTACAATCTTTTGCTTGATAACCCGAAGGCACTACAATGCACAGGGGATTTCTGATACCACTACCATGCTTGATGCCTTGTAGCACGGAAGTGCTAATTGGTATTTTGTGATTTACTCTCCTCGGTTACTTGCCGGTGAGTCTCAGAGCTGACAGCCAATGTATTAAAAATGACTTCACATCCTGGTATCTAAAACATCTTATTTTGTTGCTTGGATCAATTTCATTTATTTGTTTTCTTCATTTTCTTTCTTCTGTTGAACTTTGATCACTGTTGTCGTTCCAGGCAAGAGTGACGATGCCTCAAGTCAGTCTGTAATCTCATGGATGATTTGTGATAATGATGTTGACATCGGAGATGCATAATTAATACGATAATAAAAAGCGAGAACAAGAAAAAATGAAGAGTACTTTCCAGAATTTCCAACAATTGCAAGCTACAAAATTTGGCAGAGCACTTTTATGTGTGGGACTTTGAGCTTCCATGTGGTCTTTGTAGTAGCTGGTGATTGATACTTGCAATGGCATTGTCGAGAACCTGCTCCTTACATGTTTGATAAGCTAGACTCTTCATTATTTGTAGCACCTCCGGTTTCACACTATTATGGTTGAGTCCTTAATTATGAATTTTCAATAGATTTTTCTCTATAAGATTTTATTTTGATTTTGATTTTGATTTGTTCTTTTTACAAATTGGGTTTGACTTATGGCATTGATCTTAATGGAAACCTAATTCCCATTCCTTGCCTTATACGAAAGTAGTATGCAGATCAAAATTTATTTTTCTCTATATTGTGTTGTGTCTTAAGTTCAATCCTATGGACGGATGGCTCACTATTTATAATGGGTGACCAAAAGGGTGCTCCCAGTTTGACTCATAGCTAGCTGTTAAGGCACAAAAGCAGGGGACAAGAAGTAGCCCCTCCGAGAAAACAAAAACTATAAATGAAAAATGAACACACAAATACTTCATGGTTGCTAAAATTATTGATCAGTTCAGTGCTTTCAGAGTGCTTTCTGTACGTGCTTCAACAAATCAGAAATCTCTCCTAGTCATGTTTATAACACAATTTTCATTATAGATCCCCTAAGGTTTATGATATGACAGAGGGCAGGTCAGCCGAAGACATTTTGTGAAATTGGGTTCAAGTTGTGAATTCATAATTTTATATGCATTCAATTGAAACCAATCAATCAAATGATTTGTTTGACCCATTTGGCTTGAATATATGGTCATTATGGCAGCCACCTGTTTCCTCTCTTTCTCTCCGTATCTATCTGTACACACACACACACACACACACACACACACACACACACATAATACATACTATCAACCTATTAAGCTTGTGCTTTTGTTTAGTTGAAAATTAGAGTAATTACAAGTTCCTTTTGTTGCCCCCATGTTGCCAAAATCCTGGCTTCGTCACTGATTTCCTAGTTATCTTTGAGGAGCCACTTGAGGGCTTACCTCAAGTCCTCTTGGCGGATCGCTGTGGTGTGAACTTTTCAAAAAAGGGTCCTTTAGCAATGACAGGCAGGTTTTTTGATGGGAACCATTATGAAGCAATTCAAGAAAAACCAAAACCAGCAGATCGAAGAATATTGAATGTCAAGTTTTCTTCTTCAGCAAGATGGGCCACTTTACTAGGAAATTCTCTAGGCATAAGGATGGTAAGGAACATAGTTGAGTGGAGATTCCAACATCATCAAAATTTTATAACCTGCTGGGAATGATGGATTTTGTCACAAAAGCATTTGCAATTTGGTGAAGTTGTGTGGTTGATAGAAGGTCCATCAAAACAATATTCATATTTCAGCATATAAGGAAGAGGGATCCAAGTTCCATCCTCCAAGGTGAGCAAGTACCAGGATGCAGAGTGAAAAAGTGAGAACAAAGCTGATACACATTAATATTAAATAATGAAAAATAGGAGTTCATACTGTTGTCCAATTCGAAAACATACAATGGATGGGATTTTTATTTATTTATGTACTCCGTATTAATTATGAGTGAACTGCAAACAATCAGATTAGAACAACACCAGCCCCCTAACCATATATAAACATCCAAAACTCAAAACCCAACCCTCGCAAACTAGGAACAGGGAACAACTAAATAAGTGAAAGAAAGCGTGGATTATGTTGGCGTAAGTTGAGATTGCCTTCAAATATATACACATAGCACTTTCTGAATGCAACAATAATTAGGGAACTGTTCTAATAATTTGCAATAACCTAAAAATAAGAATTTTTTTTTTTTATCTTAATTTTATGGACATTTAACACCCCTGATATCGATCTCTCCATCACGATATTCTCCAGTGAAAGAAAGCTTGGAATATGATGAAAAACTTCAATCCTTGATTGACTTCTAGGATCACTTAGCTTTGTCAAACTTCTTGTCCTAGAATTATAAGAAATCGCTTTAGTATTCATTTGATCCAGATGACATCAAAGTTTCCTCGTTTTTAGAATATCTAATTAATTGAAGCCATTTGTTTCCATTCCACCAACATGCCTTTAGATCTTCGACAACAGGCTCTTTCGTCCAAGACTCCTCAACACCATATTCCTTCATCACCCATATTTCGACAGAACAAGGATAAGGTTAAATAAGCTCACAAGCACATACATAAAGACAACCTCCTATTACCCCAAGGTTTGCCCAATAAATTTCATCCCCTTGTTCTGAGAGTGATACAGATGTTGGTGGGATTATTTGGAATTGCTCGCTTCCAATGTCAAAGGCCCATATTAGTGCATAATTGTTATTATCATGCGAAATCTAATGAAGAGCACCATTGAGAAAAATGCTAGATAATCTATAAGGTGAAGAATGTGGGGCACAACCAATATTTCTCCATGTGCCACTCCCAACTGTGTATATCTCTGCCTCCCAAAAACGTGAAAGGACTCATCCAGAGGGATCGCGAATACATTGAATTTGCACCCCTATCACTTTGTATTGGTTAGTCTTTGGGCTAAAGCCAAACCCATACACATAACAATGTTTTAAACCCACGGAAGGGTTACACGCTTAACAGTAACTGGATTTGATATATAAAACTTGTCAAGTGATTGGCCATCTCGTAAGCAAAGCAAGCCGTTACATGAACCAACAATTGTTATACTATACGACTTGGGATTATAAAAACCAACCTTAACCCGGTTATTACATCACCGTAAGAAGCTTCTCGCTCAACCATATACAACTTTGTTCCAACACCAATGTAGTGGCTTCTAAATTGGAACGCGAAAGTGGCTGGTGCTTTTGTACAGTGCAGATTAGCAAAACAAGGGTTTAATATCATATCACACCATGCCTTACACACGCATTTGCAGTTCATTAGGGATTTGATGGGGAGTTTGTAAAAGATGTCCATGGCGATGTAGCATGGGAGTTTTGACATGCAATCGCTTCTCTTCCTTTGCTGTTGGTATCTCATCTTCGTCGTCCTTTTCCTCTTCTTCCTTGTTGTCTCCTTGATCTCACATATTTTGCTATGTTGTTGGATCAGAGACTTGAGCGTGTTTGGGAGTCTACTTGTTTCCATAGCCATTGCCGAGACTGATAAAGGAGCGAGTTGAGCAGCAAAGATTGTACCTAAACCTTAATAGAAGACTGTTATATGTCCTCTTTAATCTTAGGAATCTGTTCTCCTTAATCTTAGGAGTCTGTTGTGATTTATTCAAGTTTGAATCTTTGTTAGCTGTACATAGCAATCTTAGCAGTAAGTTTTAACCTCTCTAGTATATAGGATATTTAACAAATCTTTTGGTTACTCTCCTTTTGTATATATATACATTTATTGATTAATGGAAAGGAAAGAGGAAAAGTTTATTCATTCTTAATTCTTTCATGGTATCAGAGCTCCTCTAAGTGATAGCTATAAAGTATTGAAGTAGAAAAAACTAGAATGTGGAGGAAAATCAACAACAAAAATTTTCATTTAATTCCCTAAGCCCATGAATTTGATTGTAATGCAATACAAAACATAAAACCCTAATTCAAAGAAGGGGTTTAGAACTTACAGTAGGTCCTTAAGACGATTGATTGATTTTCAAATGAACAGCAACAAGCGGTACAATTGTCCTGCCTCCACGGTATCCACACCAAGCAAAAGTATTCAAGTTGTCTTCTAGTTCCCCTTAAGATTTGCTAGAATAGAGAAGAAGAAGAGAGAGAGAAGCTTTCTCAATACTAGCCAAGGAGAGAATAAAGTGAATTGTGGTGTAACTAGCACATGCTAGTGTGTTTAAATAGGCACACCACTAGGGCCGGCCAAGGGGGGATTCCCACTTAAGTGGGATTTGCAATTTCTTTAAATTGCACTTTAACCTTTTCTATTTATATCAAATGCAGTTATGGCCCTAACGAACTTTACTCAATGCACTATTGCCTTTTTTCTCACAACTGTAAAGTCCCTCTTTACTTATTGGTGTGTGACCCATTAGGTTCACAACATTTAGTAGTAGGTAATGGCATAAAGAAGGCCCAATAGAACACTTTCTATTAACGGTCTAATTGGAACACCTTCCAATTCCCTAATTAATTATAACTCACTTATATCAATTAGGTTATAATCAATTAGGGCTTCTACTAACCATGAGTAACATCTAGTAATGGCTCATGGTCTAATCTTAAATGAGGTGAATAATAGTATATAAAGAAACCTTCAGTTACGGTTAAGGTTACAATTACATCATTCCATCATACACAATGTCTTTGATTAAACTCATAGGACATGGAAGTCTGTCAAATCCTTAGTTCAATTCTTTCATAATCATTTACAAATATCAACTCATTGATGCACTATGAAAACTCCTTTCCATAGTCATCTTACCATGGCCATAGACTTTCATGAGTTATATTAGTAAATGCTATGTGAGACATTCTCTGCCTTTTACTAGGAGTGATAGATTCCTTGTTGATCACTCACATGCTTTCATACATGAAGTAGTAGGGCTAATGAATACCATTGTAAATCCCATTGGGATATACAGTTAGTGCTATCAAACTTCTACAGTTCCATGCATAAGACACCATGGTGTCTCAAGTTTAAGGATTACTTATACCACTGCAACTATGAGAAACTGATTGACAGGCAAGTAAAACTCCATTCAATTTATCTCAAAATACTTTGATCACAATTCAGTGTACCTGTTTATATTAACAAGCACCCATATGTTAGTTTTAGTGTCTTCTACACAAATAACTTGAGACTAGTTATCGTCCTATAGAGCTAACCTAACATGTGCTAGTCCTATGGTTTATTATTGTCCATCATAGTGAATCTTTAACTAGGAATGATTTAGGAGTTTAGTATAGAGATATATTTACAGTCTCATAATTACAACTCTTTGTGATTTGATATTCTCAACTCTAACTCCATGGATATATCATGCAAATATAAAGAATAGAATAAACATGATAGAATAAAGCCCTTTATTAAATTAATAATAAATATGACATACAATAAATGAAATTCTATGATTGTTCTTTATTCTTAAAGCATTATCTCTATGATTGGCTGTGGGGCATATAACTAACAATAGCCATTTTTTTTTTCCTTTTCGTCCCCTCTCTAGCAACTATGACCACCAACACTAATGAAACTCATAATAACTAACAATAGCCATTTTTCCTTTTCTTCCCACACTACCATTCACAACACTAATGAAACTCATAATACCCTCATCACCATTAACGTAGCTGTACAAACTCCTCTTAAACTCACATTCAGCAACTACATCTCCTAGGAATTGCAATTTCACACCCTATTCATTGGGTATGACCTCCTAGGCTATGTCCAACAACCACCCTCACTCAAAATAGCACAACTAGCCTAAATCCAGAATATATTCTCTGGATTAGACAAGACCAACTCATACTTAATGCCATCATTGGCTCTCTTTCCCCAATTATTATTCCATTCATTGCTCAGTCCAAAACTTCCCGTGAAGCATAGACCACCTTAGCTAATATTTATGCCAAGCTCTCTCGTGGATGCATCAAACAGGTTAAAAACCAACTAAAGAACATTACGAAGGTTTCTGAAAGTGTGTCTAAATTTTTGCATACAATAAAAGCTCGATCTGACGAACTGGCCCTTCTTGGAGTACCACTTGATACAAAGGATCTCATAGAGAAAGTACTTGATGGTCTTGGTGATGATTACAAAGAACTGGTTCGTGCTGTTCAAGCCAGAGATTCCTTAATTACCTTTGAAGAACTTCATAAAAAATGGCTCAACTTTCAAGCATCCTTACTAGCAACAAAGCCAAAATCATCTCACTTTCCAACCAGTGTAAATCCTACTAGTCGAAACATAACACCCTGGTGCCCTCCATCAGGCTCTGGCAACCATAGCTCCTGGCGTCCCTCCAACAACACTACAAATCAATATTCCACACCACCAAATGGTGGACCATCTTCATCTCCATACTTCGGATACTACCAAATCTGCAGAATACAAAGCCACACTGCCAAAAGGTGTCCCTTCTTTCAGCTAGTTCCAATTCTATTGCTCAACAACAACTCCACTACTCCAACAAATCATCCTACTTCACCATGGCAACCACGAGCACATTATGCTGCTAGTTCTTCTACCGCTCCATCATAGCTTTTGGACAGTGGAGCCTCTCACCATGTTACCTCTGATCTAAACAACCTCTCACTACATACTCTATATAATGGCTCGTATGACATTATGATTGGAGATGGCTTGGGTCTCCCAATTACCCACAATGGTTCTACTTCTCTCGGAACACCATCTTAAAACACCTTTCAATTAAACAATGTTCTTTGTGTTTCTGACATGAAAAGAATATAATTTCAATTTCACAATTTTCTAACACAAACAATGTTTCCATTGAATTCTTACCATCCTCTTTTATTGTGAAGGAACTTCGCACAGGGGCAGCATTTCTAAAGGGCCACACTAAAGATGGTGTATATGAGTGGCCAGTCTCTTCTCCACTTCTTGTCTTTTCTAGCATAAAGACTTCTTCATCTGAATGGTATCATACACTCGGACATCCAGTTCTTTCAATTTTAAAATACATTGTTTCCAGTAATAAACTAGGCTCAGCTTCCTCTGTCTCATCTGATTTCTCTTGTAATGCTTGTCTTTGTAATAAAAGCCATAAATTATCATTCTACAAATCCACAATCCTCTCTTCTCACCCTCTTGAAACTATCTTTTTTGATGTTTGGACCTCACCATTAATTTCAAATGATGGCTTTAAATATTATATCATATTTCTTGATCACTTCACCAAATATGTCTGGTTTTACCCTCTTAAACAAAAATCATATGTCAAAGCAATTTTTATTCGATTTAAAACCATTGTTGAAAAGTACTTTGATAGAAACATCAAGACCTTATACTCCGATAATGGTGGTGAATACATAGCTCTTGCCAATTTCCTCGTCACCAAGGGCATTTCTCGTCTAACTACACCACCCTACACACCTGAACACAATGGTTTCTCTGAAAGACGACATCTTCACATTGTTGAAACTAGTTTAGCATCACTTACTCATGCTTTTCTTCCTCTAGCTTACTGGTCTCATGCATTTGCCACATTAGTTTATTTAATCAATCGCATACCCACTCCAACCCTCAACCTCTCCTCTTCATATGAAAAACTTTTTGGAACAGCTCCCAATAACTCCAAACTACAAATCTTTAGTTGTCTTTGTTACCCTTGGCTCAGACCTTATACCACTCACAAACTAGATTCTCGTTTCAAACCATGTGTCTTCATTGGATATTCTCTAACTCAAAGTGCCTATTATTGTCTTAATCCTTCAACTTCCAAAATCTATGTCTTTAGGCATGTTAAGTTTGTTAAGTCCTCGTTTCCTTTTATACATCTCTCCAAACAATTAATTACCTCGTCCCCAACCCAACTCTATTGCCACTTGGATTCCGCAACCCTTTCGTGTCTCTTCCACAACTCTAGTTTTGCTTCTCCATATACCATCAACAGTGGACACTCCTTAGCAGCTCTCCAACAAAGCTCTAGAGTTATCACCCATGCCCACTACCTCAGCTACACCCACTTCACCAGGAAATGTCCCTCATATAACTTCTCCCCAAGCAACATCCAACACTCACGCACCTGAAACTCATCCCCAACCCACTTATAGAATGACCACTAGAGCTGAGAACAACATCCACAAACCTCTCAAAAAAATGAACCTTCATACTCAACTCTCCAAACCCAATGACCTTGAACCAACCACGGTGATTTAAGCTCTAAAAGATCCTCAATGGTGTCGGGCTATGTCTGAAAAGTATGATGCTTTGGTTAATAATGGAACATGGGAATTAGTTCCCCTAGATACACGATACAATCTAGTTGGATGTAAGTGGATTTTTAGAACTAAACGTAAATCTGATGGTTTTGTTGACTGGTTCAAAGCTCGTCTTATAGCAAGGGGCTTTCACCAACGTCTTAGAATAGATTATCATGACACATTGAGCCCTGTGGTTAAACTAACCTCCATTCGTGTTGTGCTCAGTCTAGCCATGAGTCGTGGCTGGTCATTAAGGCAACTTGATGTCAACAATGCTTTCCTTCAAGGAAACCTTTTTGAAAATGTCTATATGTTCCAGCCACCAGGATTTGTTGATAAAGACAATCCATCACATGTATGCAAACTCAGAAAAACAATCTATGGCTTGAAACAAGCTCCTCGGGCCTGGTATCAGGAATTGCAAAATTTTCTTCTTTCTTCTGGATTTAAGAATTCACATGCTGATGCTTCTCTATTTGTCTTCAATACTGCTAGTCATATTTTATATCTACTTGTGTATGTAGATGATATAATTCTTACGGGTAACACTACTGCCATAGTCAATCAATTTGTAACAGCTCTTGTTCGGTGGTTTTCACTTAAGGATCTTGGGCTCTTAACTTATTTTCTAGGTGTAGAGGTTGTCCCCAACAAAAATGGTGTGTTACTCTCTCAATGGCGTTATATTATGGACTTTTTAACTCAGACACAGATGCATGATGCCAAATCTGTTCTTACTCCCATACCAACCAGCCCTCCTCTCATGTTAAATTCGAGCTCTCCTCTATTTGATCCATCTGAGTATCGACAAGTGGTTGGTGGCCTTCAATATTTACTAATCACAAGGCTAGATATTGCCTTCGTTGTCAACAAACTCTCACAGTATATGCATTACCCAACAACTGAGCATTAGTCCTTTGTAAAGCAACTCTTACGCTATCTGGTTGGTACTATTGATGATGGATTACAGATTTATCAAAACTCTTCCATTAGTTTACGTACGTTTTCTAACTCATCTCTCAGTTTGAATGCCTTTTTTGATGTTGATTGGGCAGGAGACAAAGACACGTTCTGCTCCACAGGGGCCTATATTGTTTATCTTGGCAAAACTCCTATCTCCTGGAGTTCTAAAAAGCAAAGGACTGTAGCTAGATCATCCACTGAGGCAGAGTATCACTCTATTGCTAATACTGCTGCTGAACTAAATTGGCTTTGTTATCTTTTGTCTGATCTTGGTATTAAGCTTCCTTGCTGTCTAGTAATATATTGTATAATGTTGGGGCTACCTAACTCTATTCCAACCCGATTTTTCACTCAAGAATGAAGCATGTTGCAATTAATTTTCATTTTACTTGAGATCAAGTCCAAAATGGTGTTCTTCATGTTGCTCATGTTTCCTCTGAAGATCAAATTGCTGACGCTCTTACCAAGCCTCTTCCTCGACAACGTTTTCTTCAACTCAAAGTTAAGATTGAACTTCTTTCCTGTACTCCATCTTGAGGGGGCATAATAGAAGACTGTTATTTGTCCTCCTTAATCTTAGGAGTCTGTTGTGATTTATTCAAGTTTGAATCTTTGTTAGCTATACATAGCAATCTTAGGAGTCAGTTTTAACCTCTCTAGTTTATAGGATCTTTAACAAATCTTTTGGTTACTCTCCTTTTGTATATATATACGTTTATTGATTAATGGAAAGGAAAGAGGAAAAGCTTATTCATTCCTAATTCTTTCAATCCTAATGCTCCTTTTCTTTCCGTGAAGACAGAGGAGACCCTATTTTCCCTTTCTTCTTTTTTTGGTAACATGGTGAAGAACCGAACGTGCCGAACAAGTATACACAAGTGACGTTTGGCTTAGGTAAGTCCTTTTTGAAATTACCAATTGGTCAGGCGCTAAGAATTTAACTACAAAGCAAATATAGGTTCCAAATACGGTATTCACACCTTTGGGGCAATTTTTACAGTCAAGGTAAAAACACTATGCATTCCTAATTAAATGGCAGGTTTGCCCTCCTCGCAATTACCAATATACCCACTCTCTCTCCTTTGTCCGAGTCAATATTGGCAAGCCGGTTGAGCTTTGACAACCGCTTCAGGAAGCATTGATCTCCTTTGGGCAACCTTAGGGCTTTTAAGGGTGTAGTAATATTTTAGTTACAGTGAACGACTCCATTGAATCAACGTGAGGGTCAATGACATAATAGTTTAATGGCATTCTTCTTATTGAGTGACCGATTTTGGATTCAAACTTATGAGAAGCAATGATACTCATTGTTGATATTGGGAGGTTAAGATTAGGGGTAAATTCTATTGATTTTCACAAAAAACAAAAAAAAAAAAAAAAAAAAAAAAAAAGGAGGAAAAAGAATCAACATGAGGAATTCCACCTCGGCAATTTTTGTGTCATTCCAAATAAGAGAATTGGCACAAAATAAAATTGCGAATCAATTCAATTCTATTTTGATTGATTCCAAACAAGTTATAATAATCGGCTTATATGTTATTATCCTTTTGGACGGTTGCATAATAAGCTAATAAAATGTATCCACCCTTGGGTAAGGGCGAGCTTGTGATTGTGTGATTAGGTGAACAATTATGACTTAGATTTCCTGCTAGGACAACTTAAGATTTAAGTAAGGGCCGTGGCATTGGGTTAGTACGCTAGTTTCCCTGAGGATTTAGGTTCCATGGGTAGGTCCAAAGGAATGTTGTGAGATAATTCCCTCGTTATAACAAAAAAATAAAAAAATAAATAAAGCTAATAAAATGTCAACCTTCTCTTTTTCTTTTTCTTTTTTCTTTTTTGGGCGATAAATGAAATGTCAACTTAATTACATTTTGGGTTCCTAAAGTCTCAAAATTTGGAGTAATTTGTTGACTTACAAATTTTTATTCTTAAAAAAAACTTGATCTATTTAACCATTATGGTCTGTTTGGAAATTTCAAAAATTGGATGAGATTGGGTTTGATTTATAAATGTTATCTGATTTTCAAATAAATCAATTCACGGTTGGTTTGGAAAAAATTGTATTTATGCCATGTTTTCATTACAAAGCTGAACAGATTAGATGATCATGAGTTATCCTTAGAACAGAACAGATTACAAAGCTGAACAGATTACTGGCCAGAGTTATCCTTACCTGGGTAGGTTTTCAAGTTTGCCACACAACTTCTTATGAAGTAGATGATCATGAGTTTAATTTTAACTTTTTGGGTAAATTGCAAAAAACCTCTCTAAAGTAGGGGGTTAGTAGATAACCTCCCTTATGTTTTAATTTTACAAATGTGCCTCTTAATTCAATTGGGGATTTAATTGGTTTAACACCATTAATGGTAAACGTAAAAAGATTGATATGCCCTACACCTTCTCCTCACATGCATCCTCTAGTCAAAGGCATTTTGGGCAACATGGGTCCTTTGACGGTGCATGTGACTAATTTCTATTAAATTTCATCAACGGGGAATGACGGTAGGACACATTAACAAAAATTAAAACATAAGGAGCACACATTGCTAAAATTAAAACATGAGGGGGTTATCTACTAACCCTCCCATATACTTCAGGAGGTTATCTGTAATTTACCATAATTTTTTTTTTCATTACTAATGAGCAAATGACTACGGGGCTGTTCGGCAAACCTGAAAATCTGATCAGTTGAGGATAAGTTTGGTTAGTTTTGATTTCATATTGTTACGTAAGTCTCTTTTTCATATTAAACAGTTCAGTTTTATTATGAAAATAAGGCATAAACACAGTTTTTTTTCAAACCAATTGAGAGTTTGTTTATATAAAAACCAGATAACAGTTATGGATTGAATCTAGTTTGATTTAGTTTTTGAAGTTCCCAGATAACCCGTACAACTCATGAATTGGAGATCCTAAGTTTGAGCCCCCATTTTTTTAATATTGGATGCATGAGCTTATGGGTGCACTGTACATTGTAAGCTTGTTTGGCCCAAAAAAAAAAAAACAAAAAAAAATTTACATAACGAAAAAAATGAAAAAAAGAAAATGAAAAAGAAAAAAAAAATGGAAATGAAAAGAAATGTGCCATTCAATTTGGTTCTGGGTCGAAGTCAAACCAGTTCCACTCGAACCAGAACCAGAACCAGAACCGAACCAGATTTCAGCCTTCCCACTTTCCAGCCCTTATAAAATAAGGAGTCCGCCTTCGTTATCTTTCTTTCATTGTTCATTTTGGGGGCTTAACATTAGGGTTTTAGGCTGTGTTGGTTCTGTCGCCCGAAAACCTGTCAACACTATGACTGCTCAGACCCAAGAAGAGCTCATTGCTGCTCACCTCGAACAACAAAAGATTGATGTAAAATCTCTCTCTCTCTCTCTCGCTATATATATATATATAGATATATATATATATATATATATATATATATAGTCCAATCTCCTTGTTTTTAATAGTAATTTCTTTTGCTAATTGTGACCAGTTCTTTAGTGTTTTGAATAACGGTTTGAGACTGGAAATGAACAAGATAAACAGTTTTATTGTTTTGGGTGCTTTTGGTTCCTAATTAACTGGATCTCATTGTTTATGTTAAATTTGAAATGGGACTATCAGTTTTGTGATTGGGTGTTTCTGAAAACGGTTTGAATCTTTGTTCTGGTTGAAGGAGGAGGCTCTATTCTAGTTGGCTCAGTGATGGGTTTGGAAAAATCACTGATTTTTAGTTTTGCAATACACATTCTTATGGGCTTGATTTACATACAGTCCCAATGGTACATGTGTTTGGGTTTCCAATACCACCGGGTCATGTTAGCGCGGGAAAAGTTGTCCTCTACTAAGTCCTATTTTAGTAAATCGAGTATATTACGGATCAGCTTGATTTTATGATTTGCACATTTAACTCTATGGACGGTATTAAACTCTTTGCAAGTTCTAACTCCATGAGAAGCATAAAAGTTTAAATTGGATGGTTCAGATGCATCAAATAAAGCTGATTCTTGTGCATTTAATCTATTAAATGACATCATTGAAATGGTGGGTCTTGATTCCTCTTCCCAATGCTGATATGGCAAGTGAACATAACAAACTGTATGGTTGGAACTTGGAACTGGCTGTAACCCATGATGCAGCTGCTGACCTTAGCCATTTTTTTTCCTTTAATGTGACTATGTGAGTTAATTTGACTATTGATTAGCTTGATATTTGCTTACACTTGGATGTTGGGGAATATAGTTTAGTGGTTTTGTTTCAGTTTTGTGTGTTAGTGTGTTATGTGAGTTAGTTATATTAGAGCACCCGAGGTTGGTATCAACAATTATGAACGGTGTGAGACTTATCTGGCTGACTTTGAAGCATAAGGAGCAGAGTTGAGTTGTGAGTCACTTGTCAACTTTTTTTAATTTTTTAATTTTATTATTATGATTTGTTTTTTATGAAGGTAATTTTGCATTTCTAACAAAAGGGCAAAGCCCATGTACATGAGACATATACAAGTACTTGCCAAAACCCCTACAAGGGCTTGAGAGAATCTAAAAACATTAAAAAGGAAGGACGGATCCCATTACAACAGCTACTAAACCATTCACAAAGGGTTCTAACAAAATAGGACTGGAATTGAACTAGAGAGATCTCAACCCCTTCAAAATTTCTCGCGTTTCTTTCTTTTCAAATGCCCCAAGAAGGGGTTTTGAAGCATAAGGAGCAGAGTGAGTCATGTGTCAACTTGATATATGACATTGTCTTTTTTGTGACTAACCCTGTTGTGTGAAAGATTGTTCAATTTTGTGGTGATTTAGAGCATTCTATTGAAGAACATTTGTAACTGATCTTGGTTGTCAGATTAATGGATAAATATTAAAAATTACTTAAAGAATAAAGTGGAAAAGGAAGTGATGGCAACATTAGTTGAAAAAGTAAATATCAAACCCATGATGTTATAGCTTCAATTAACAACTTAATCGATACAATGGAAGAATTATTTAAATTTAGATCACCCTTGTAGGTGTTGGACAAATTTTGGATGCAGTTGTGATTGCTAATGAGTGTCTTGAGTTTTGACACTAGATTGAGGAGTGGGATCGCGAGTGTGATATGTAAGTTAGATCTGGAAAAAGCTCATGACTGTGTTAATTGGAAATTTGGAAAGTAGTGAAGAAAGGGGAAAGGATTTGGTGCTGTAACAGCACCATACTGTGTGTGATCGCACGGTTGGTGTGTTGCCAACCATGCAATCATGCACTATTCACTGTGTATGATCACATGGTTAGCAACACACCAACCATGTGATCACACATAGCATGGTGCTGTTACAGCACCAAATCCAAACCTTGGAGAAAGTGGATAGGGGTGTGCAACTCATCTGCTATGTTCTCACTTCTGGTTAATGAAAGACCTCATGGTTTTTATATGAGTTCTAGAGGCCCACACAAGGAGATCCTTTATCTCCTTTTTGGTTCATTGTGGTGATGGAGGCTTTAGTTGACTTCTTCATAAAGCGGTGAATTTTAACTATATTGAGGGAATTAAGGTGGTTTGTAGCGATCAAGGTGAGGGGAGGATTTCACATTTACTTTATGTGGATAATGCCATTGTTTTCTGTAGTCCACCAGGGGAGCTACTTAGATTTTTTAGAAGTGTTTTACTATACTTTAAGGCGGTCTCAGTCTCTCAGACTTAAAAATTAGTCTTAGCAAATGTGTATTGATTTCGGTTGGTGAGGTGGAGAATTTGGGAAAATTGGCTGTGACTTGGGATGTGGTGTAGGATCACATCCTACCTCATATATGGGTCTTCTATTGGCTGCGACTCACGAATTTAAAGAGGTATGGAATACGGTCATCTTTGAAAAGAGTCTCGCCTCTTGGAACAGGAGTTATCTTTCAAAAGGAGGTGAAAAGCAGTTGGAAAAGCTGCAATGAGATTTTTTATGGTTGGGTTAGGTGATGAGAGACTAAATTTCATTCGATTAACTGGAAAGCAGTGTGCTTTCCTAGGGAGCAGGGAGGTGTTTGGGGATTATGAATCTGAAAATGTTGAAGATGGCTCTTCTAGGCAAGTGCTTGAATGCTTAATAGAGGCAATTTATCATTTGGAAGTTTGGTTCTGTAGAAAGGAAGGGGGTGGGGGGGGGGGGGGTGGGAGTGGGAGTGGGGGTGGTGGTGGTGGTGGGCAAGGGCAGTGCTTGGTTCTTTTGGGATGGGGATTTGGAAAGCTATTATGGGTGGGATGGATTCTTTTTTTGATAGGGTGGGTTTTAAGATGGGAGATAGTGCTACTATTTGGGTTTGGAAGGATGTTTGATGAAATATGATTTTCCACTTTTGTATAGGTTGGTGTTTGACAAAAAAGTGTGGGTTAGGGATGTGATGCTTGAGGATAGTTCTATTAGGTATCATTTCATCTTTGATAGAGATTTTAATGACTAGGAGTGGTAGGGGGTGACTGATTTTTCGGAGAAGGAATATTTGGTGAACGTGGAAGGGGGCTGGAGCATAGGATATGTTGGCCGATGTACTCTAAGGGGGTGTTTTCTGTGAAGTCTTATTTTAATGCATTGTACAGGTTGAGGAGCAGGACTCTTCGAGTTGCCAAAGTTTAGGTTCCTTTAGTTTCGTGACTTTGGATTATCAAGTTTTGTTTTGGCCAATCAATGTGCAAGAATGATTTATAGTCACTAAATCACCCTCTGATTCATTGGACAGTGGCTTGAGAGTTATGGACATTTTGTTTCCAGATATTTGGTATTCTTTGGGTGGTGCCTCTTTGTACTTTTTATTTGATGTAGGTGTGGTGGTGTAGGAGTTCAAATAAGTTTTCCCTTAAGGTATGGAAGATGGTTCCTCATGCGGTTTGTTGGTCTATTTGGAGGCAAAGGGATTGGCGGATGTTTGAGGGGTGGAATGGTTGATGGGGAGAATGAAAAGAAGTATTAGAGAACTTTTATACGTGGATTGATTTGGGATGTTTGCATTAGTCCTCGATTGAGGATTTTTTTAAGTCTTCATTTGTATTTGTATTTTTTATTTTTCGAAATTTTCTTTTCTTCTCTTGTATACCTCAAATGTACATGGGTTTTCCCTTCATTTTTATTTTTCATAAATTTATTACCTTATCCAAAAAAAAAAAAAAAAAGGAAAAAAAAAAAAAGAAGAAGAAGAAGAAGAAGAAAAGAAACTAGATCAATTAAATAAACAGAGTGAAGATTTTAGGGGACAAACCAGAATTTTGATCAAGATTTGGTCACGTGAATATGCTTTATATGGTGCTAGGAATGTTCTATGCACATTTATGCTATTAGTTATACCTACAAATATGGTTCCAATTTGATTTTTCTTATTCGAAAGAACTTAGAAATAACTGTTGCAAAGTTGATTTTGATAAGAAGAGAATTGTAACTAAGCTTCACAGTTTGGTTTTAATTAACAGGGCATGTGGTGAAGTCATATATTGGTACTAAACTGTGATGATCTAGACCTATTTGTAGGTACAAGGTGACCCATATGGCAATCTCCAAAGACCTGACATGGTATAAAACTTTGGTTATGACATCACTTATCAAACATGTTGACAGGGAAAAGGGCTATTATAGCTATGCCGTTGTTAGCTATATTCAGTATAATTTATCATCTTTTAAATCCCCTTCTGCATAATTTCCATTTCAAAATGCAAACGCCATGTAGAGTGTTAATTCTTCAAATTAATAAAAGCATTGAGTCTTTGACTCTTTGCTAGTCTGAAACTATTATAATTGCTCTGATCAATGCAAACCAGATTGAGGTCAACTCTCAAGAGTTAGTTAGCCAACTACTTTGCTTTTTTGATGTGTTGAAGAAGATGCAATTTAGAAGTATTTTAGTTAACTGCACTTCATAAAAAAAAAAAAAAGTAGTTGACTGGAAATTTTTCCTGATGTGCTGTAGAAGATGCAGATTTGTATGGACGGATGTGGAGTCCACTATTTTGCCTGTTGATTCAATGCAGTATCTGAATAATTCCGTGTTTTGTAGATTTAAGTGCTTATTTTCCATTGATTTTCCTCACCTTATGCCTATATCAACCTTAGATATATTCTGGGAGTAGGGAAGGCAAAGGTGAAACTTCGGCTTCCCTTTGGAGCATTTATAACTAGCATTTATTTTGCTAACCTTGCTTCAGTTAATCATAAATTATTTGCTTGGTTCTTCTGTTCGCTTATTGCTGTCATCCAGAGGAAAGGAAAATTTTGGGAATGCTGGCTGCTGCTTTGTTGAAATTTAGTTAAGCGGGTATTACAAGGTTTTCTTGTGCAGATATGAAGGGAAGAATATGCACTGATTGTTGGCATACTGTGGTCAAACAAAATTAGATTCCTTAGGGATTACTTATGCATGCAGCTTTTGTTATATCTAGTCAGACCTGTGATCTAAAGGGGTGCTTATAGGAAGAGGATTAGGGATTTATCAGAGGAATTCCTGGCAGAATTTTGCTAAGTGAATGAATTTTAGTATTTCAAGGTTTTCTTTTGCAGATGTGGAGGGAAAAATATGCACTGATCATTGACATACCTTAGTCAAACAAATTTAGATTCCTTTGGGATTACTTATGTTTGCAGCTTTTGTTATATCCAGTCAGACCTGTGACCTAAAGGGGTGCTTAGGAAGAGGATTAGGGATCTATCCATAGTTATCAGACTCAGACCACACAGTGACCCGCAAAAGGGAGTGGGTCAATGGTTCAATCGTGGGTCAACCGGTTCAACGATTTATTAGTAATTATATATATATATATATATAACTTTGATTTAGGATCTCTATATCTAACTACCCTTAAGTAATATATTTTTGACAAAGCATACAGCTTAGTGGTAAGGGAGTGTTACTGCAGCCTTCCAGTTGGTGGTGCACATTTCAACTCCTCGTGCCTGCAAAACGTCCTTGAATTTTCCTGTACAGTCTGCATAGAAAGTGGTCAAACCAAGCCGGTTTACATCTGGTTCAAACAAAATCCACTGAGTTTGAGCGGGCCAAGCTGGTCTAATCCGGTTCATATGCATATCTGATCCAAGCAGAGAACTGAACTGGATAGAGACTTGGTCTGCTGGCCTGTCCGACCAGCTGATCTAGTCCCGTCGTGGTAACTATGGATCTATTCAGAGCGATTCCTGGTAATTAGAGTGTTGTATGTTTATATTATTGATCAAAATTGAATTAGTAGGAACTAGGGTACTATTATAGTAGGAATTAAGGAGACTTAGATTTAGTTATCTGGAATAGTTGTCTAACAATTCTGTTTTTATTTTGTATTTTTTTAAAGATTATTTTAATGGATTTTTATACTTATGTTTGAATAGTAGTCTCAAAATTCTGTTTTTATTTAGTTAACCAGTAGTCTAAAAACTCTGCTTTTTTATTGTTCTGGTTTTAATTAACCAGAAGCTCTTTTATGTCAACCTATTTATTGCTAAATGAACTGTGATTAATAGCTTTGTCAAGGAATTTTGGGTCCTAGATTTGAAAGCCCCATTTCTTTGCTACATATTTGTTGAACTTTTGTGTAACATATGTTGCAGCCTGATGAGCCTGTGGTTGAGGATGAAGATGATGATGATGACGACGATGATGAGGAGGATGACAAGGACGAAGAAGATGCTGAGGGTAAGTGGAGAACCAAAATGTGAATTTTGCACCAATTTTTCTGCATATTATGTGTGTGTTTGCGATCAATTTTTCATGCATATACTTTGCGTTAATATTGATGGATTTGGTTGGATGATTTTAGTATAAGATATCGTGTCATTAAAGTGGATTTATATGTTTGTCAATCCATCTGTCCTTTATCCATGGCACCAAATTTAAAATCTTTTCATGTCTTTGGTCAGAGTATACGGTGGTGGCAAATTCAGTATTCACACATTATTTTCAATCTGCAATAACTTGGTCTTTAGGAATTAATTGGTAGATTTGTATTCTTAGTAATTTGGGAAAAGTCATTAAACAACTTGAGATTGGAGAAAGACAGACATGCATTTAGAAAAAAGTTGTGTGTTTCACCCCAAAATTAAAAAAAATAAATAAATAAAAATAAGGATTTGTGGGTTCGAATTATTGGAATTAGAAAGGAACTCCTGCAAAATTGGGGAATTATTCGTAATATTTTTGGATAGTTTATGCTTTATTATCAGCTTTTACACCCAAATTAGATAGTTGGGTATATATTCTTAAAATTTTAAGTTGTCACAATGGCCAGGACAAGAAGGTGATACAAGTGGTAGGTCTAAGCAAAGCAGAAGTGAAAAGAAGAGTCGAAAGGCAATGCTGAAACTTGGGATGAAGCCAATCTTAGGTGTCAGCCGTGTTACTGTCAAGAAGAGCAAGAACGTCAGTTCTCTTGGTTTACAATTTTTCATCTATTTTTCTTGCTTCTCACACCTTTAGGTCTTTGAAGAGCTTTCTCATTATTCTTCCATGAATAATAGATAATCTACTATGCTTTCATGTTCCAGATTCTGTTTGTTATCTCGAAACCAGATGTCTTTAAAAGCCCCAATTCCGACACATACATTGTGTTTGGGGAAGCAAAGATTGAGGATTTGAGCTCTCAACTGCAGACACAGGCTGCAGAGCAGTTCAGGGCTTCCAATATGAATCAAGTTGTATCGAACCCTGAGTCATCTGCCATGCCTCAAGATGATGAAGATGTGGATGAGACTGGCGTGGAACCCAAGGACATAGAGTTGGTGATGACACAAGCTGGGGTGTCAAGATTGAAGGCTGTGAAGGCACTCAAGGCTGCAGATGGGGACATTGTTTCGGCCATTATGGAACTAACAAACTAAGAATCGATTTCATAAAATGTTTTTAACTCTGGTGAGTAAACATTTTTCTTTTATTCTCCCCGGAAGATTTGAGGTTGAAGTTTTGGATATTTGTCCATGGTTGTTTTCTTCTGTTTCCTTTCTTGTGCTATTTGGTTTGTGTACTCGTATTTAAGAAACTTTTAGTATATGTGACAAAAGCATCATTTGGATGTCAGAAATCCTAATATTCAGGAGTGGAGCTGGTAGAGTAATGAAAAGCAAGCCTAGAAATAATAAAAGCTATTGCTTTACAAAGCGAAGATACTTCAAACCCCTTACGTATCCCTGCATCGTATCTGATAAATATCCGATATAATGGGAATACAAATTGAAAATGTTTCTTATGTAGCTGAAAACAAAAATAATATGTTTTTATATGGCCATATGCGTACTTTGAAGATATATGGCAAAAATGTTGGGTTGCTTTGTAAGTTTCTTTAGAAGGAGGGGTTGAAATTGTCATTCTACACTATTTCAACTTATTCCCCTTCCACTTTTAAGAGACGGTTTCCATACTCTCTTCTTTGCTTCAACTAATTCCTTTCCTTCTCTTACTCCCAAGGGGGTCAGACATTGGCCTAGTAGTTGTACTTGGGTCTTAACTTGGGTGCTAAAGTGTTCATATGACTCAAGGAGGGGACTAGTTGGGTCTTACACCTGACCTGATAACTTGGGGTTTGTTCGAGAAGAAACCTAATTCCCTTTCCCCCTTTGGTCACAGAGTTAGAATGATATAGTTTTAAACTAATTCCTTTTTTTTTTTTTTTTGGATTATTGCATATCACTCTCTTTCTATGTCATTTTGTGGACTACAGATGTGTTTTGTGGTTTTATATTCTTGCTTCTTAATCATAATTATCTGACACTGACTAAACATCAACTCCGTGAGGAGGGTGGGTCACCAACTCAATTGCGGTCAATAGGTTGTACAACTTACTACTAATTATGTATTGTATTATATTTGACATATATGGAGTATATGTTTTAGGGTAAATTACAATAAACTCCTTAATGTCTAGTCGTTTTTCACGTTATCCTATGAAGAAAAAATGGTTGCAATGTCCTCTTAGACAGTTTACAAATTAGCAATTAGCGCTAGTGTCAGTCGTCGTTTATGGAATTAGTCAGAAAAATGACGCACGTCCCATCCCAATTGGAGTGTGGGGTTTGTAGCGATCTTGATTTCGATTCTATATATGGGTGTGTGTTTTTCTACTCTTTGGGGGAAAAAAAAATTAAAAAAATAATAATAATAATATTGTCAGTTCAAGTGGTTTAAACCGGTTCAATCTATGCTTTGAGTCTCCATGCACTCAAAATAAATGAATTTTTTAAAATACACACGATACATAGGCTACCAGCTTAACTTGCTGGCTTAACTAATTGGTTTGTCCTATTTCAAAGAAAATTCTATTGATTCAAGCGGTTTAAACAGGTTCAATCCAATTTACACACATAATCGATCTAACAATAAAATCAAATAGAAGGTCCATTGACTCACTGGTTTGACTTACTTTGGTTTCATGCTAGAAAGATTAACAATGGAATCTATTTTCTTACTTGGAAGATTGATAGAAAAGTATAGGGGAAAAAAAAAATGTCCTTCACATGGTTTCTGTTGACTTAGAAAAAACAAATGGGAGTTGTTAGGGATATAATGTGGTGGGTATTAAAAATGAAAGGAGTTCTTATTAGGTGTATCGATATAATTAAGGACATAAATGATGAAGCTGTAACTAAGCATTACAAGAGGAGGAGAAACAAGTAAATTTCCAACTATAATAGGTTTACAACAAGGGATATCAACATTGAGTCCATATCTTTTTACTTTAATTGAGTAGACATATCCAGGAAGATGTTGATGGAGATGAAACTGACAAACAACAAAATAATGCTTCTATTCATCCAACAAACATGATTACAAAGAGAAATCTGAAGAAATACAGAAAAGTACGCTGTTTGGGAGCCTAGAAAGAGCAGGATAATGCTCTTTACAGAGAAACAATTCTATTTACAAAGAGAAATATCAGAAAATTGCTTCTAACAGCTAAAACAAGTCCTATTTATAGGAATCTAATCAACTAACAACTTGTAACCACTTCTAACAACTTCTAACTAGTAACTAACTCAAACTAACAAGTAACTAACTATAGAAGTTTCTATAACATACTAATACTGGACAGTATACTATAGTATGCATCAGTATGATAATTCAAGCACATCAGGACTCCCCCTCTAAAAGAAACTTGTCTTCAAGTTTGAAGGAGAAGTAGAAGTAGAAGTAGGTCTTGACGTAGCTTATTGAAGCTCTCCCTTAACACCTCCCAAGCAAGATCTCTTGCTTTGAAAAGAAGCTTCTCTCTTCGATTATCAGCTTGAAACTTGTGCTTGATATTGAGTTTCTCTATTATGAACCTCTTGGGAGCATGAACATCCTTCATAAATTCAACCAAGTGTCTACCCTTTTCATATCTCTTCGTTGGAAGAGGAAAAGAAACTTGATTTAAGCTACTCGGAAGCTTAGAACCAAGATCACCACACACATACTCTAATTCCCAAAGAAATGAGCTATTGAATTTCTCTTCTTAATGCTGCCATTGTAGTTCAACCTTCTTTGAAGGAGTCATGTGTTGAGTAACCTTGATAAGAGATGCTTCCTTGAGTTCCTCGTCAAAGCAAGGTGCCATATCATACATAGAAGTTGAGTCGGGAGGCAAATCATAAACACAATCAGCATAAGATGGCTGCAACAACTCAACAACAGCACTAGTAACTTCAAAATCAACATCATACTCTAGTGGAATTGAAGCACCAATGCTACCACTATCAACATTTTCTTCCATAAGGCTTAGAAAAGTTGCTTGAGGCTTAGAGACCACCTTTTCCTTCATGGGCAGCAACATGTATGCTCTCAACCAATCTACTTCTCCAAGATCATCACCAACTTCTTCATTTAAGGGTTGGTCATAGATGGGTTGCACTTCACACAGACCAATCTCCTCTATTCCTCCATCAAAAGCACTTTGTTGTGAGTTTCCATGTCACCACACTTGAAGCATGTAAGGTCACTTCCTTGGAATTTTCTTTCTACTTCAACACTTGGAAAATTAGACCAAGTGGATAAACATTCAGCCGCCTCTTTGAGAGGAACTTGTTGTCCACCACTTTTCTTCTAAGCATTTGAAGAGTATCCACTTTTAGAATGGGTTTGTGAGTAAAGGAATGGAAGAAATTGCCCCTTGAGCTTCTTCTTCATTTTATTCTACTCTCTAACCTTTCCTTGTCCACTCCTTTGGCGGAACACTTGTAATTGTTTCCACCATTTGGAGGCTTTTCCTTTTAGGTGAGTAGAAGCCAACTTCACCTTCTTGCTATTCGGAACATCATAGTAATCAGATACTCCCTCAAGAGCATTCAACCACTCTTCGAACTCATCTAAATCAAAACTTCCATGAAAGTTTGAAAGTTCATTTTCAATTTTATACTCCAATTTAGAGTCTTCACTCTCACTAGGAGAGTGGAGGTGCTGTACCATCTCCTTTAAAACCACTACTTGTCTTTGTAATTCTCCAATCTCATCTCTATGTTGTTGGTTTTGCTGGTTGTCATCATTTCTACCCATTTGAGGGTGATTTTCAGCCCCAAAGTCTATGTCCATAGCGTTTCCTCTTCCCTTACCTCATCTACCTCGACCTCTTTGAGCCATTGTAACAATATGAACTCAATAATGGTTTGAATTTAAGAGGGTGTGAAGTCAAACAGCAGCAACACCCCAAAAGCCAACTAACTTGAAAGCTCTTGAAGAACTAAGTATGAATTTACAGTAGAAAAGAACTGGAGTTCAAGCACACTAGGCTCGAAAGAATTTGTCGCAACAAGTCAACAAGGCTCGAAATATTCAATACAACAGAGCACAAGCTCGAACCAGGTCACTATCGAACAGATCAGGGGTCCTTTGAATTAACTTATATTGTCGAGCAAGTTTCAATCCCTTCTGGTTGTGATCGCAAGGCAGTATCCAACTCTAGTCATAATCAATTCACCAAAACAGAAGAAAATTAGCTGTCACACAAGAGAATTGACCTTCTACTGGTAGAATTCCTCTAAATCGAGTGGTACGGAAGTTCTCGAATGGTTGCAATAACTCAAATCAAAGTAGAACTGAACCAGATTTGATTGTGAGAACCTATGACTCTGAACTTACCAATCTGCTATAGGCGAAAACTGTTAAAAAGAAGAATCAAGCTCTAACAGTGATCGAATAGAGTTAACGAAAGCCGATGACTATGACAGACCCCTTAGAACTCATTCTCAAACTAGTTGGAAGCTTTAATAAACCAATTTAAGAGAAATCTAACCAGAAAACAGATCTCGCACGAAGCTATGATTTATCGCGACCTCAAGAATTCCTCAAAAATTTGGTGTTGAACCAAAACTAAAAGCTGCAATAGAGACAAAACCTCCATATTGTTCTCTCGATCCAAACCAAAGGCTTCGAACTAATATTTGGTTGCAAAAGTAGATGAGACGTCAACGTTGTTGTGTTGCAATCAACCCAAAAGAGGAATTGTGACAAGAAAATTACTCCAGACCTTCGAAACCAGGGAAAATTGCTCCAGAACTTCACAGAAGGCTACTGTGATCTAGTAGGAAGCTTCGACTGCTGCTATTCAAGGCTGTGACCAAACCCTAGCAAACCCTAGGTGAATCGATTAAGGTTGAAGCACCTTGTCGTCATCTCAACATAGGTAACAGAGGAAAACAAGGGAAAATTTCACCTCCACAGGACTCGATTCTAAGCTCTGATACCAAATGATGGAGATGACACTGACAAACAACAAAATAATGCTTCTATTCATCCAGCAAACATGATTACAAAGAGAAATTTGAAGAAATACAGAAAAGTAGGCTATTTGGGAGCCTAGAAAGAGCAGGATAATGCTCTTTACAGAGAAACAATTCTGTTTACAAAGAGAAATATCAGAAAACTGCATCTAGCAGCTAAAACAAGTCCTATTTATAGGAATCTAACCAACTAACAACTTGTAACCACTTCTAACAACTTCTAACTAACTAGTAACTAACTCAAACTAACAAGTAACTAATTATAGAAGCTTCTATAACATACTAATACTGGACAGTATACTATAGTATACATCA
This sequence comes from Liquidambar formosana, assembly GCA_039720395.1. Taxonomy (NCBI): domain Eukaryota; kingdom Viridiplantae; phylum Streptophyta; class Magnoliopsida; order Saxifragales; family Altingiaceae; genus Liquidambar; species Liquidambar formosana. The sequence continues at coordinate 23,332,883 of CM077821.1, forward strand.
ATATGATAATTCAAGTACATTAGATGTTTCATGGTGTATTTATTTGCTCTTCTTTATGGCTCCATCCAAAAAGTTTTCAGAACAAAAACCATCTTAAGACACAAGAAAAATAATTATAATTCCCAGAAGTAGCAATAATTCCCCATATAAGTAAAACTCCTTGAGGTATTTTAACTGCTCCATCCTCCCTAGCCATGTTGATGACTGAGATGGCATTACAAGTTGGGGGAATAACAAAATGGAGCGTCAAAATAAAAGTAAATCTAAATAAATTCTAAATAAAAGTAATTAGCATGACAACATGTGAGCAATTGTTATTGATTAAATAATATAAGTTTTAATTCAAATAACAATCAATCTTGAATCAAGTTTATTTTTGGCAAGAATCCCTTACCTGAGAAAGCAATCTAATTCAATAATTGGATTTGCAAAATACAAATTATTAGGTAGAGTTTTTGAGTGCACTTGATATTAGTTAAAATTAGGTGCACACGATAGTAGAATGACTATATATATATATACAGTCCTCATCAGGTCAGCACCATGCATTGGAGTTTGTACTCTTATATTAACTCAATGTACTCCGTAACCTACTAATGCACGAGGTACTACTTCTAATGCGGGTGTTGATATAAGTTATATTAGCACGTGCTTACCTGATCATCATCCTCTCTCTCTCTTTACACACACACACACACACACACACACACACACACACACACACGAGCGATACCCCATGTGATGCGCATAATAATATTATGATTATGACTAATAACAATATCTCTTAGTTATTATTAAAAAAAAAAAAGAAAAAAAAAAGGAAGCACCCTATCCAAAGAGTTACATATAAGGATTTTTGGGATTTACAACAATGGTTGAGAGAAGAGAATTTTGGAAGTTGATTGGTGATTCTTACTTTAATTATTTTTTTCCCTTTAAGATTCTAAAATCAAATTGCTATAATTAATTGTTTTAATTATTTTTTCCTTAATTATTTATTTGATTTTTTTTTTCTTTTATATAGATTACTAAGTCAAATTGCTTTAATGGTTTAATGGATGTGCCACGTAGTACGCTCTTAATATTTGAGGGGAAGGCTTGAAAGACTGCCACCGTGGCACACTTTCTTTTATGTAATAGTATATAGATATATAGATAGATATACAGTCCTGGTTAGGTAAGAACGTTCTTATATAAGTTATATTAACACTATGCATTGAGGGTTGTACCCCATGTATAGACTCCATGTACCCCATAACCCACCAATGCACATGATACAACCCCCAACGCGAGTGCTATATAACTTACATACGTAACTTATATAAGCAAGTTTTTACATGACTGTCATCATATATATATATATATATATATATATATATACACACACACACACACACACACACACACACACACACACATATATAAGGGTGGGGTTATTTCCACAGCCATTTTTGCTATATCCACAACCCTACTAAAAATTTTGTTTAATTTGTCCAATTTACCCTTGCACCTCTCTGCCCCTTTCACCTTTGGCTGTTGTTAACAACGGCCCACTTTCTCTATCCTTTTCCCTTCAATTTTTCTCTCCCTTTTCTTCTCCTCCTTCCCCATCTACTCTCGCCCTTGCTCCGCCGTTGGCAATAAACCATGGTAGCCACTGTTGATGAATCAGGAAACAGATCAACCCATGCTTTATTAATTCGGAGAAGGCTCCAACTACATTTGGTTGCATTTACTACAGGTAGTTAACGACATAACATAGAACTAATGATAATAGCTAGATGATCACATGGGATGATGGGAATTACCCATTGAGTGTGGTAAAAATTACTTGACGAAAAGCAGACTATGGGCAAAATGGTAGCACCTCCAAGAAAAAAGTGTTCTTATAAGTATATGGAAGAGGTAGAAGATATTTGTGAGCTATGTTATAAACATGCTCATATGGGTCTATTGATACTAATATGATCTCGAACAACTATTGACGTGGTAGTATTAAAATTACTGTTGCTGGTGGTTTTGAGGTTCTTGTTGGTGTCACTGGCATCATTGGGGATAGAGCATCATCAGGGGAGAAAAAAATGAAAGTTTTGACCGGTAGAGAGGGAGGGGAGGGGTTGTACAGTTGAACTGTCCAACAAGAGGGGTATATTGGGTAAAGCAAGAAAAATTTTTAATGGGGCTGTGGATATAGCCAAAATGGCTGTGGAAATAGTCCCACCCTATATATAATGGTGATATTCTTATAAGAGCATATTGATTTAAGTTGTATGAGCATCCCATGCATTGGCAGGTTATATAATCCCCAATATACGTGCTGATGCAACTTACATAAACACCTAAAAATAAATTTCTAACATGCACACCTCCTTGCCCTATATGTTCACTAAAACTTCCATCTTTTAGTAAATGATGAAAAGAGATTTCTTCTTGTCGGTAAAGAATGGCAATGCCGGCCTTCTCTTAGCTATGTTTCTAACATGCACCCCTCCTTGCCCTATATGTTCACTGAAACAAGACTAGACTTCGATGCTTGAATTTCGTCTTTGAGTTAATCTTTTAGTAAATGATGAAAAGAGACTTCCTGTTGTCGGTAAAGAATGGCAGTGCCAGCTATGTTGGTTGAGATACTTCTCAAATGTCTTGGTTTCAAGCTCTCACATCCTCTAAGTGAACCACCCAGGCAAAAAAAAATTTAACCTGTGAACAACCACCCCCACATTCTCCTGAATTAAGCACGTACATAGTGTGCACATAAAACGTCCGGGTAAAATATGATGGGAAAATACCAATGACTACCGCACTGATCACATAACTGAATGCCACAGATTCTCAATAAAGACAAGTTGCCCAGGAACAGTACCTGATTAAGCATTTTAGAGTTCGCAAACCATAAAATTTATGTTCAGGTTTTCGGGTCAGGCAGATTGTCCAACCTGAATACAACTAAACCCAATGATTACTAGCTCTAATTCCAATTATGGGATGAGTACAAGAAGCAAAACAATGACAGAAGAATGGGCATCTGCAAACCTAACGACACCATATGCAAAATCTCAGCAATATTTAGTATAAAAAGGAAAGAATAAGACCTTAAAGAAATGGTGATACAAAGGAAAAAAAAAGGTCATTTACACTAATAGAAGCAGGCTAACACACAAGGACCTTCATTTACCTTCAAACAAGAGATACCAGTCTACTAGAGTCCCAAGGTTTCAATCACTCACACCAGGCTATTTGCTGCGTTTAGTTGAAGGCAGACTTATCATTACACAAACACAAAAGAAATCAAACCATGTTCTAGACAAATAGATATTAGTCAAAATGCCACCCGGTATACCCCATCTGGTGGTTCTCTTCGCGCAAATTTGCTGAGCTGCTACCAGGCCTTTCATTATGCTGAGAGCTAGAATTAGATGAACGAAATGGCCACAAAAATGAGAATGGATTCCTTCTTCCCTGATTCTCCCTGCTGTTCTCCCTTCCATTGGCATTACTACTGTAACTGCTGCTTCTATTTCCACCACTTGAGCTTTGATAATTACGGCCACTACCTGATCCTTGAGGTGGCAGTTCAAGGCGGCAAACAGGGCATGAATTGTGTTGAACTAGCCACGGAACGATACAATCCGAGTGATAAATGTGTTTACATGGCATTTGCCTAGCTTCGCACCCCATCTCAAATTTTTCTTTGCAAACGGGACAGTGTGAATCAGAACGAAGATGCTTCTGAGAAATTTGAATAGTGGGCATTGCATCGATGGCAGATCTTGCTGCGGGGGGTGGGCCCCGCCTTTCATTACCGGTAAGTTGTTCAATCAGTTCTTCCAATCCAGGACCCATAAAATAATCGCCAACATTACCCCGCATCAAGCCTATTCCAGGAGCCCCCCCATTAAAAAGAACTTCAAATCCACCATTGTCAGACATCCTAATAGGAATCTGGCCACCAAAAATCAACCACGGACCAAATCCCTGACCATGTTCAGGTCTCCCTCTGATTTCATGGCTATGGTTTCTGCCTGCCAATGGCTCCCCCACAAGGGCTGAAAAAGTTTCCATATTTCTTAATCTCCGGTCCCGATCATCATTGGACATTCCAAAGAAATCTAGGGGGCCAATGCTCATCATATCGTCGAGTTCTTGAACAAATCCTGCACTGCAGTTTGCGCAAACTGCATCTCGCCCTCGGAGTCGAACTGGCCGCCTGCAGCTATAACACCAATGGGTATTTCTGCCACTTGACATCCTCTACACTCCCTTGCCGTCTCCCTTGACAAAATCTTAAAAATCAAAACCCGAATCTTGTCCCGATAACTCCTCAATCTTTAACTGTCATCTAAGCATTATGACCAACAATTCACAAAACAAAATAAAAATCATATAAAAACTTTTAAAAGACATAGAAGTTACAGAAGATGAACTCTCTATTATTATCAGGGACTTATCTTCCCTAGAAGGGATTCCAAAGGAAAAACAAACAAAAATAGGAAAACTAAGACATTTACAAAAAACAGACCAAAAAATAAAAGCAAAAAACACTAGAGCTATAAATTGAGATGTCCAAATTGAATATTAAATATTAAATCATACCGTTTCAAGCTAATCATCAATTTAGTCATAGTCCTATTAACATGAACAGGATACAGATCATACACAGCACTCCAATCCCCAGAAAAGAGCTAACAGAAAAATTCAAAAGTTTGTAAGAAATGCTTGAAAAATGATAGTGTAGTGATCAAAGGAAGAACATAAATAATAAATTTATAGAATAAAAAAATGTTCAAAAAATTACACGAAAGATAAACAAAAGGAATTTGACCAAAAATCTTAACTATGTGGTTTACGATAATTGTTTCAGTAAATTAACAATGAAAACCCATAGATGATCACACAAAATTAACATTATATAATTTCAAATAGAGGAAAGAAAATCACATGACGTGCATTAACAAAATGAGGTACTGTAAATGAAAAACGAGAAATAAAGCTATGCACCTCAAAGAGATAATTAAAGGAACAAGCAAATCCAACGGCTTTTGTAACAGTGTAGATTATTTTCTGTTAGGATAGTTTGAAGTGAAAGGGATGAACCAATGGGATATTTTCGTTACATCTTACTTCAGTAGTTTTTACAGTGATCAGAGAAATGTTTTTCTGGCTTCATTGTTATGGCAGGTTCCGATCCTAGCCAAGGTTTCCTTTTTCTTCTGGATGACTATGCAGGGCAAATGCCTCACAATGAATCAGCTGCAGCGGAATCATTTTGCCTTGACAAATAGATAAGTAATGTGCAAGGATCAAGAAGAGTTGGCCAACAACTCTTTTTCCATTGCTTGTCGGCCTGAGAGTTGTGGGTGTTTTACTTTGGTATATTTGGGTGCAGCCTCGCTCAGTTTTTTGTGCAGTTGAGGCTTGGGGGTGAAGGAATGTACATAAGAGTTCTGGGGTTTTTTTTTTTTTTTTTTGGGGGGGGGGGGGGGGGGGGGGGGGGGGGGGGGGGAGGGAGGGAGGAGATTGCCTCTCAGGCTCTGATGTGGATGTTATGGTTGGAGAGGAATAAGAGGGTGTTTGATAGTGAACAGCTTACTGTGGGGTAGCTAAAGAAAAGATTTATAGGTTTTCTTTTTGCTTTGGGGGAACTTGGGGAGTATAGGCAATAGGGTTTCCTTTGACACTTCTTAGGACACTTTGAAATTGTAGCGGTTGCCACTTCTTCTTTTGGTTCTTACTTGTACACATCGTGCATACATGAATTTTAGTCCCTTTCTTGTTGAATATCATCACTTTATTAAATAAATAAATAAATAAATAAAAATTTAGTGGTGCCTATTTCTCTTTCAGCCTATTGGAGGAGCTTTTGTGCTGCATATGATCACTCATGGACTTTTAATACCAGCCCACATCTAAATTCACATTCCATATAATTATCCATTAATATCCTCTACATCATACTAGTTGGGGGCTTTTCTGCAAGTGCCACCAGAAAAAAAAAATAGAGTTGAATGATAATTTGACACAAGACTGGTTAAAACATTACTTTGCACAACTCTCCTCATTAATCTGTGCCTAATTCAACTTTGCTACAATTAAATCAATAATACATTAAAAATCATCATTTAGTACCCATCAATGGAACACAACTTTTATAATCTTGCTAGCAAGGCATGCACCTATATTTGTTTGCATGAAAAATTGAAAATCATGCATGCCCCTCACCGAGCTGTTTTTATTTGTCTTAGTATGAAAATTGTGCATGCTCCTCATTAATTTACCAATATCTAAACACCAGTGAGGTAGAACACATGCTTTCATGAATTGAAGATATAATCTTCACAGATTCTCTAAGGGCTTTAAAGATAATAACTGAAACCTTAGGATCACAACTAGCACCTTATCTCAATAAACCATTTTGTGTTTTATCCCCTATGCCTATACCTGTTATGAATCTATCTTGTCTAAATAAATTAATCATCATTATTTATTCCAAATCATAGACTTAATAGTGTCTCAAGTAAAAATAACTAAATATAGTAAGTCCTCCATTCTTGCAATGTCCAAAAGCAGTAAATACTTAATATATTCCTTCTTTTTGTCCACATAAAAAAACTTAACATATTGCCTAAAGTTCTTAGGTAATTAATATCCTAACTTCCTAACTTTAAATGGATATTTTTTAGAACACGAGGGTGTTCACACCATTTAAACTCTCTCTCTCTCCTCATCATAGGGGGCAAAAATTCACAAATATACAATAGAAATATGGGCTGGTTTAAGAATCCTGTGGAATCTAAGTGTCCCCATTGTGATTGGTTTTTTTTTTTTTTTTTTGGAAGGAGGGGGGGGAGATGGAGGGAGCCAACAATCCATGATCATGAATGGCTTTAAGAAATGGCACCATCACCGGAAGTAAATTAGTAAATGATCAATTTTAGCTTTTTCCTGTAATGTCACTCTTCAAGTTTTTCATCACCAATGTAAGATGGCTGCTATTTCCTTCAATAACCCCATTCATAGTGATGAATTTGCAATAGTCAAATGTAATGTAAATCACAACGTAGACCTTCGATTTTCATGGAACATCTGAATGCACCCTAAAAGCATACTTGAATCGTCCATGAAGCTTGTATTTTTCCATTGAGTCTTACACATGATTTCATAGACATATCCATCATTGTGAATGAAGCCATTCAAGAAAATGACAGCCATCATCACAAATGGCAGTGAGAAACTAAAACCGCAAAATTTCATAAGATCCTAAAAACAATACATTACCATAGCTCCCATTTTCTTTATTAGCTTCTTACAAATGATGAAACTGAAAGTGTACCTTCAAATCGTATTGATAACCAAATGAAGCCACTGCCATTAGACCTCCAAACTACCTAAGAAAGTATAGCAGTAACGAAAGACAGGAGCACTTAAAAATAAACTCCAGCTTATAATAGCCAAAAGCTAATCTCCACTCAAATTTGCAAACCATTTGAACAAAAACCAGATCTAATACAACTCTTCAACCCCAAAAGCAAAATTACCCTCTGGTAGGTTGCCAGAAAAATCAAGGAAACGAAAAGAAAATTAGAATTCAAGTCTTATAATTTATGTTGTTTTACTTTCAGAAAAATGAGAAACTCGCCTCAACATAGCCAAATAGTTGTGCTAGGCTCAATTAAGTAGGGGATTTTTAAAATCAAACAGTAAGGCCCTGTTTGGCTACCGAGAATCTGAGAAAACGATAATTAAATTTTAAAAAATAAATAAATTTTAGGTTTCATATTCTGAAAAAAATTAAAAATTAAAAATTTAACTAAGCCCAATAATTGGAATAACATCACATAAGTGGGGACATTTTTCCTTGCTAAAAAAAAAAAAAAAAAGAAAAAAAAAAAGTGGGGACCTTTTTATTATCAGATCCCAAATAAAAACGCTAAATTTATTTTCATTTCCCATATCTTCTCAGTGACCAAACAACAATAATCACATGATTCAACACAAAATTGAGAAGTGATGCAACAAACATGAAGATGAGATTTATAAAATAAAAAAATAAATAAGTAAATAAAGTAGAAGGGGAAAGAACCAGAAATTAAAATGAAGAGAGATACCATTACGAAGATCGGAAGGAGGAAAGACTGGATCCAACAGCTTCTGTGAGGGGAAGAGGAAAGAGAGAGGAGGAAGGCTGAGCTTGGGGTGGGTGGGAGGTGGTTCAATAATTGGGATTGAGCAGATAGATCATAGATGGAGGAAAACGCTTATCCTGTAAAGTACACGTGCGTGTGTATTACGCCAACTGTGCCCAATGTGTGTTTCTCACTTGCTGACTTGCTGCTCTCTTGGAGTCTATGTCTGTATCTCTACATTGTTCGGTGGGACATTTTTCCACAAAATAATACTTCCATTTTAATAAAAAGGCACATGGGTTTGGAAATTTAGTCCCACAGTATATCCGTCCAACACGTCGATGCCAATGGGTCGATGCCAATGGGTATGCTGGCCAATGGCGGAGTCAAGAATTTAGTTTTACATAGTTAAGAATTAAAATTAATAATATATATATATACAAATCAAGTGTAAAATAATTTGTACTATCATGATTATTTGTAGATGACATGTGCATTTGTAAGTATACACATGTTATTCATAGACGTTTATGATCAAATGGAAATTTTTCTTGTTATCCCCGAGTAGGAAAAAGAAAAAAAAAAAATTATAATAATAATCTATATATATAGATATATATATATATATAAAGAGAGAGAGAGAGTGATATTCAAGTACAGAATATCTCAGATTATTTACAAATAATATATATATATAAATATATATATTATTTATTTATTTTTTTCTTTTTCCTACTCGGTGGTAACAAGAAAAATTACAATAGTGAAGTAAATCATTAATACGGATGACATATTCAATCATTGATACGGATGACCCCTTGCCTCCCTCCCTTCGGCCCTAGCCATGCTGGCATATTAAATTATTGATACGGATGACAATTTGATAATGAACCTAGACAAAACAGTGTGCTTGTCTTTTTCTCTCCTCTGTATTTAAATGAAGTTGGCAATTCGTATCTTCCACGGCTAAGACTAGACCACTTCAACGCACCCCAACCCACTGCCTCAATAATTTATCTCCAAAATACCATGCTACCTCAACAACATTGAAAAATAGGAATTGGGGAAGAAACATTTGATGGTTTAGTTTCAATGGATCGACACATTAACTTTAAATTTGTGGGTTTCTCGTGATTTTTCCAGTGAATTGTTTTCGATAAATTTGTGGGCTTTTTGTGGTTTTTTAGTGGATCGTTTCTAATTCGCTGTCATTGTTGTCATCAGAGGTGATTTTTGGCAGTCATGTCTTCCATAAGCAATAAGTCATTGCTTTATAGAGATTAATCGGTCATTCAATGACAATTTGTAAATGATTAAGTTCATCAGAAAATAATTTTGTAGCAAGGCTTCATCTTGGGTTTGCTCTTTGAGGTGAGCAAGGTTTGCTATGGTTCTCCATCAATAGACTTTCTAGATGATTACAATCATTATTTTTTATTTTTTTTTTAATGTATAGGGGTGGTTCATTGGGGAAAAAAAATTTATTGTTGCGCTCTGCTTAAGATGGGTTATAAAATAACGACGGTACGTTGACGATGGCAGAAATGGTGAACGACAACAAAAATAATAAGCGAAGACGGTAACAATGACACCGACGATAAACATAGATGTTAAACGATCGTGATTAATAAGAGAAATGAATTGCGAACAATGGTTGTGGTAAACACTTGTTGTGATCGTTAGCATGAGTTTATCGACGAGGGAGGTAAGGATTTCACACCAAGAAGAAAGGGTATATTGGTAAGAGTGAACGCCGGCAAAATGAAAGATGCTTAGGGTTGGGGTTTCGCACATAGAAGGAAAAAATGAAAGGAGGTAGATGAAATGCAAATGTAAAAATAAAGAGTGAAATCAACAGCAAAAAAACATTTACAGCAAGTCGACAACAATCACAATCATTAGCTGTATTTACGATATAATTCAAATTTGAAAACAACCAAATGCGTCAATACGAGTGACGGTTTCAAACTCTAACATAGCCACCCGTACCCACGTGGCAATTGATGTGGTGTACAGACGTTTGTTGGGGAAATAAGTTTCCTAACTCATCTGCTTTGGCAAAAATTAATTATAATATGTAATATTGTTGTAAAGAAAAATCCCATTTATGAGGAAAGATGAAACAATAGTAGCTTATAAATTCATTAAATGGCACTCTAGGTAAATTATAAAGAGAACTTCTATGGGTAGAACAATTCGTCTTAATACTTCTATCTAAAAAAAATACTCTCTCCGTCTTATAAAGATAGGATAAGTTACTAACGAAGGTTGGCCTGAGTGGAAGGGGCTCTCGTCACTTAAGTAAGAGATCTCGGGTTAGAGCCTTTGTGAATGCAGAAAACTTTCTTGGGAGAGGTTCCCGCTTCGGCGTCCGACCGTATCTCGGAGGATTAGTCCTGAGCGAAGCTTAGGGACACCTTGGGAAACCAAAAAAAAAAAAAAAAGGACAAGTTTGACAAAACACGTGGTTTAAGAAAAACCACCATTGCATTGACCTTCTCGTTTATTAAATTTTATCTTTCCAAAAGTATTATCTCTAATTCTTTATATGAATTGTTTTTGAGTTGTGTGAAAAGTAATTTTTGAAATAAGAAATGGTAGTGTAGAAATATCAAAAAAAAAAAGGGTAAAATACATCTACACCCCTTATATTTACTGACAAATACACTGACCCCCCTATGGTTTCTAAAAATACACTGACCTCCCCTGTCAGAACAGCAAAATTGACGGAGTTAATAGAAATGTGAAATGACCGAGTTACCCTTCCTTTAAAACTGTGTCGTTTTTGTGTTTTTGTGTTTGAGTAGAAGGAGGGTTGAACGAAGAAGAAGATAGGCGGCAGGGCTGAGTTCGCCAGTGGTGACAGGTCGCCGGCGGTGAGTGGGTGTTTTTATGTTTGAGTCGAAAGAGGGTTGAACGAAGAAGATGATAGGCGGCAGGGCTGAGTTCGCCATTGGTGACAGGTCGCCGGCGGTGAGTGGGAGGCACTGCGATGGGGAGGCCCTGTGTGAGGGTTTGGAGATAAAAATAAAAAATAAAAATAAAAGAAAGAGAGAGAGATCCCTGGTAGATCCATCCATGGCAGATCACCACTCGCCGTGAGTTCGGCGTGGGCACGCTGTCATCCACTAGCGTTGAGCTTCAAATCCGGCGTGATTTAACATCGTCATCCAACGCCTTCATCAGCGTTAAAAATATGCATTATCTCTCATGGGTAATGGTCGCCGGTGTGAATTGATTGGTCAGATTGTCGGCGTTGGATCTTGAACAGTGAGAGATGTTGCAACTCGGAAGCGGGGTAGGAGGACCAAACCGTCGCCGCTGCGCTCACCGCCACTGCAATTTCATCGTGCACCTAAATCCCTTAGATCTAAAATCGCGAACTCGCACATCGCAAACGGCTGCGGCTCCCTCTCCACGAACCTTACCGTCGGCGCATGGTCTTCTTCTTCTTCTTCCTTAAGCTCTCTTCTATCTTCTTCTTCCTTAAGCACAACCAAACCCTCTCCTCACCTCCGGCGATGGCCTTTCCGATTTGGGTTTGATGGGACCCAAAACATTACACAACCAAAAAAAATAAATAAATAAATAAAATAGGAGCATCCACCTGTGTGATTTGGAGAGGGCATGAGGGGAGAGAGAAGGGGATTAGGAGCTGCGGCGGCGGAGTTTTGGCAGTGGGGGGGAGGCGCGAGGGTTTGGAGAGAAAAAAAAAAAAAAAAAAAACCCCAATTTGTCTACTGCTCAAAAGAATTGATCACAGCAATTCTGTGTTAGTGCCCTTATTCTGGTGCTCCATTGCACTCGGCCACTTCTCCGGCCTTGAAATAACCTCATTCACCTCCGGCGAACTCCAATTTTTTCCGACAAGGGTGGTTTGGGTGGGTTTCGCCATAACCAACCAACCAAAACAATTCCCTCATTTATTTCGTCAGAGGTGGTGGTGGGACGACAATGGGTTTTTGGGCAGAATGAAGAGATGAAAAAAAAAAAAAAAAAAGGATTGAACAAAGCACAAAAAAACAACAAAAAAACAAAAAAACAAAAAAAAGATGCACGAAGAAGAAGAAGATGAAGAAGAAGAAGAGGAGAAGCAGCAACAGCAGCACACATGGCTGCCACCGGTCTAACCCAAACGATGCGTTTTGGCTTCACTAAGGGCAAAATGGGTATTTTGAGTCAATATTTTCATGACGTCAGCAACCGATATTAACGGCTCCCAATGGCGGATTGACGGATGGGGTTAAGTGCACATTATTTTCCAAAGTAAAGGAGGGCAGTGTGATTTCAGAAAGTATAGGAGGTGTCAGTATAATAGTCAGTAAACATAGGAGGTGTAAATGTATTTTACCAAAAAAACAATATGTACGATTTGACTTTTCGAAGTGGCCAACCATGTTGGGACAAAGAAAATTACAAAAATAACATATTTTGTGGGCCGGAAGGAAGGAGTAGTAGTTTCCAAGTTTTGATTCCTTCCCATGGTCTAGCCATCATTTGGATTTTTTATGGACATTGACCAACGAGAGCCGTTGCTTCACTCACGAATTGAATTGAGATGTTACAGATGTTGACCAATGGCTTATGTCCCGTAGTACCAAATTAAATTTGTGCCACGTGTTCTAGCGTGATTTGGTGATCTAGTCGTCTCGAATTATTTCCACACAACTCAAATGTAAGGATATAATTAGTAATTTTCAATCTCAAAAAGTAAGTAAAAAAAATTTTAATTAGCTGTGTTAATATTATTTATACTATCATATTAAAACTAAACACACTTAGAAAAACAATTCTTTTAGTTGGTCCATCCTAGGGCTAGGCTTCTCTAAAGAATTCGGCCAAAAAGGCATTCAATTTTGAGGCCGGCTATTGCCATTATAAAAATTTATCAGTATTCTTTATTTATTTTAAACTTTTCAAAGGTTTTATAAAATAAAAAATAAAAAGTTTTTGTAAAAATTGGCTATGCAATCTACTAAAAAATATCATTTTAAATAACAATTTTGTAGAACAAATTTTTTTGAAAATCTATCATTTAAATGGATTTTTTCTACATTTATAATTTCTATTTTAATTTTACAAAAATTTTAATAAAAAAATATTCAAAATATCTATTTAAATGATAGATTTTGAAAAAACCTCTTTTTATAAAATTATTTAAAATAATGTTTTCTAATACAATATATATTTTTTGAGAAGTCTAAAATAAATGGGGGATGCTGAGAGATTTTTGTGGTGATCAGTGGCGTGGCTTCCTTGTCAAGAGGCAACTTGTTTCAATTTCAAAGCAGCATGCAGAGACAATGTTTCTCCCCACCGTTTTCCCCTCACCGAAAAACCCAATCACATACAAAACCATAACCATTCCTCTCACTCTCTTCTCCACACACTCTATCCCATCTCAGCAACACCACCACCCAAACCACGAACTCAAAGAACAAGAAGAAAACATAAGCAACAGGTCCTACTGGACCAAAACAATCCACGCTCTCTGCACCAAAGACCGCAACGTCGACGAAGCACTTCGCCTCCTCGACCGCCTCCGCCTCCACGGCTACCGCCCCGACTCCCTCAACCTCAGCAGTATAGTTCACGCTCTCTGCGATTCTAACCGCTTTTCCGAAGCTCACCACCGCCTTATTCTCTCCATTGCATCCAACTGTGTCCCCGACGAGCGTACTTGCAATGTCCTCATTGCCCGCCTTCTCGATTCTCGAGACCCACAATGCACATTTCACGTTATTGGCTGTTTGGTCGCGGCCAAGCCCGAATTTGTTCCCTCTTTGGTCAATTACAACCGTTTGATTGATCAGTTTTGCGCGTTATCGCGGCCCGTTGAAGCTCACCGGTTGTTTTTTGATATGAAGAGTAGGGGGCATTGTCCTAATACGGTTTCTTACACTACTCTTATTAATGGGTACTGCAAAATTGGTGAAATGGGTATTGCACAGAAGGTGTTTGGCGAAATGTGTGTGAGCGGAGTGGTGCCCAATTCACTCACGTACAGCGTCTTGCTTGGGGGTGTTCTTCGGATGCGGGACATTGAACGTGGGAGGGAATTGATGGGCAAGCTTTGGTTTAAAATGGATGATGATGAGGATACACCTGTGAAAAATGCGGCTTTTGCTAATCTTATTGACTCATTGTGTCGAGAAGGGTTCTTTCATGAAGTGTTTAGGATTGCTGAAGATATGCCTCAAGGGAAGAGTGTGGCTGTCGAATTTGCTTATGGGCAGATGATAGATTCACTTTGTAGATTGGGAAGGAACCATGGGGCCTCGCGAATTGTTTATATAATGAGAAAGAGAGGGTTTACTCCAAGCTTGGTATCGTATAATTCTATTGTGCATGGGCTAAGCAAGGAGGGAGGTTGTATGAGGGCTTATCAATTGTTAAAAGAAGGAATTGAATTTGGGTACTCACCCTCAGAGTATACTTACAAGGTCCTCATTGAAGGGCTTTGCATAGAAAATGACCTCAGCAAGGCGAAGGAAGTTCTTCAAATCATGTTGAGTAAGGAAGGTGTTGATAGTACTAGAATTTACAATGTATATTTAAGAGCTCTTTCTATGATGAATAACCCGACTGAGCTTCTAAATGCACTTGTTTTCATGCTTCAGACCCAATGCCAGCCTGATGTGATTACCCTCAACACTGTTATTAATGGTTTCTGCAAGATAGGGAGAGTTGAAGAAGGTTTGAAGGTACTAAATGATATGATGATGGGAAAATTTTGTGCCCCTGATGCTGTGACCTTCACTACTATTATCTATGGTTTATTGAATGTTGGAAGAACTGAAGAAGCTCTTGACCTCTTGCATCATATAATGCCTGGAAGAGGTTTTAACCCTAGTGTTGTGACCTATAATGCTGCTCTGCGTGGCTTATTTAAACTCCAGCGAGCAGATGAAGCAATGGGAGTTTTTAATAGCATGGTAAGTGATGGTGTGTCTGCCAACAGTACTACTTACACTATAATAATTGATGGATTGTGTGAGTCTGACCAAATAGATGAGGCGAAGAGGTTTTGGGATAATGTTATTTGGCCATCAAAGATTCATGATAATTTTGTATATGCAGCCATTGTCAAAGGGCTTTGCCGTTCAAGAAAATGGAATGAGGCTTGTGATTTCCTATATGAATTGGTAGATTGTGGGATTACTCCAAATATTGTAAACTATAACATTTTGATTGACAATGCTTGCAAGTTAGGTTTGAAAAGAGAAGCTTATCAGATTGTGGGAGAAATGAGAAAAAATGGGCTGACCCCAGATGCTGTAACTTGGAGGACACTTGACAAATTACATGGCAATGCAAAGACACAATTCCGTACTAGGGATTTGCCATTCAAAGAAGGTCAAGAAGAGTTGAAAATGGAAGAAATTTGCATAAGTGAAGCAAATATGAAGTTGGGGGCCAATGTCAAAGAAGAATAAAAAAGGGTGCTGTTTGGGATGAATAATGTTCTCATAAGAGGGGAATCTTTTCACTCTAGCATGATCTCCATCATGCTAGAGTGACTATGAGGAGGAAGAAGAATTGGTAGCTGCATGGAATGCTATGTTTGATGACTACAAATTGTGAAAGATTACCTAAATCACGATGTGATGCAGTTTTTCATGCACTTTGAGAGGGTGCTCAATGATATGCAGTAGAAAGAGTTGGAGATATGCCTTGATTCAAAAGTTGCCTAAGCTTTTGATGGCAGTTTCAATATTGAAATAAGTAGGAGATATGTACACCAAGAAAAATTTTGAGGAGTACCAAGAAAAATTTTGAGGATTTTCAAGAACAGTATATTGAATCTCAGAATTTAGTTTCAAATGAAAAAATTAAAGATGGTTTTCCTCTTGTGGACATAGTTTCTAAGTGTGGTCATGATGGGCAGGAGTGAGAAGTTAAGAGAGAGTCTGACAATTCCATCCATTGCAGTTGCAGGTTGTTTGAGATGACAGGGACATTGTGAAGTCATGTGATAAAGGTCCTTAAAGATGAAATGAAAATCATGGAAATTCGTAGCAAATATATCCTAAAAAGGTGGACAAAAAAAGAAAGAGCTGAAATTGTGCAAGACATAGATGGGCACAACATTGAAGCGGACATTAGGTTGCAACTTGCAACAGAATCCATATAGGTCCTTGTCCTTTGTCTCCTACAGGCTAACATGTAGGGCCTCTAAGAGTGAAGAAACATCTAAGCTTGTCATAGAGTGTACAAATGAATTGATCATGACTGTTAAAGACATGTTAAGTTCAAAAATGGATGGCAAGCCACCTAATCATTTGATCACAACTCTCCTTCCATTGAATGCGAAGTTGGAACTGAGGCAGAAGTTGCATTCCAAGCAAAGGTACTGAAGAAGAAACAGGCCACCGATAGGGGAAAACAAAGAATTAAAAGTGAATGGGAGAAAGTTGTCGAGAAGAAGAGGTCATCAAAATCTGAATCATTAGAGGTGTGGGTTTTTTTTTAGTAGTATAATTATTAGTTTAAGTACATTTCAAAGAATCAATGTTAGAGTAGTTCATGTTTTAGGGTGCTAGTCTTTTGACACATACTCTTGCATCGATGTTTATAATGCCAGCCCTCAACTACCCTCTCAGTCATCTTAGATGTACCATAATTCAGTTCCATGGACAGCATCGCTTGGAGAACCCCCAACATACTAGTTTCCAGGCATTATTGGAGCAACATGGGGTTTTAGACTATTGTTTTCAAGACTTACATGCCTCAACAGCACCACCGCTTATACTCAGGTATACATCATATATTTTGAAAATGAATGAATTAGTCATTATATGTAATTTTTACTTTAATGATGATATGTTCATTTGATCTTGTAGGCCATAGATTTAAACATTAACATGAATGATATATGGCCTACACCTTCAAATTCTGATCACTTTGTAAATGCATGAAAAAAATGCTTTGTTGAGGTATGAATGACTTTTTCTCCCTTCTTTCTTATATTGTTACGGTCCTTATTAGACCTATTATTGAAGTTACTTTTGTTGAACTATTTGTGAACTTGTCATATAAAATTTATCATCCATAGGCAATTGTTGTCATTTAAGGAGTAAAGTAAAAAAAAAATTATCCTATTAATGGAAAGTCAGTTTGTACTTATCATATTAGAAGGTGTTATTCTTGATGCCAAATATATCATTTTCTGCAAGCTATTTGTGAGTATATTTTATGGCGTTATTTTATTTTTTTTTCACAGAATTGGAGGGAGAAAGGCCTGTTGCTGCTGAGTTTTGTGCTGTTAGGGCTGCTGTTGGGGCTGCTTGCTGCATTTTTTGCTCCTAACATGCTAAATTGCTTCTTTTTTTTTTTTGGTTGCATTTTTTGCTGGTTGTGCTTAAAGGTTGCATGTTAGCAACTTTTGTTTAGAGGGCTACTGTTGGGCTGTAGTTGTATGGACAGAATTTGTGCTTCGAGTTCGAATTTTTAGCTTTTAAACAGGGCATGTGCTGTGTAATATTTGGTTACAAATACATTTAGGGTCAAATGATCTACTGTGTGGAGATATATAATATTCAGGTTGGTACTTGGCAGCAGTTTTGCAATGCATATTGAGACAAATTTAATTTCTATTATGACCAAATGTAATTTAATTTCTATTATTCAGTATTTGCTTAATAATAACAAGAACTTCCTTTATCCTTACCAAATTGCTGTTTTCAGCATTCTTTTTGGGCTTCTCCACCTCTTCAAGGTCATTCATTTGCAGGTTTTCTAAATACGTCATTGCACAAAACCCTGACAGTCATCAACGTACCTCTTCTCTATCAGATTGTTTCGTATATATAATATAGATTATACTGCTTATGTCATGATTGCCCATAATTTGAGAAAATATTTTGTTAGTTCTATTAATTTGCTAATAACATAACCTCAAATTTATTCACGTCCATATAATTTATAGATGGGAACTGTTGTTCTTATGAACAACTTATGTGAGCAAGATGCTAGTTAAATTGATCTTTAATAGATCTGATCTGCAAACTCTTTCTGATTCTGTTTGGGACATTGTTAAATTGGCTCAAAGTCCATGGAAATTTCTTAGAAAATTAATTTAATTTAATCATATAGGTTGGCCAGTCTGACATTGACCAGATTAAATTGGGTCGAATTCTGAAAGAGTTAACTAAAACTTTAAACTGTTGTATAGATCTGTTTGGTTGACTTCTAATTAGTAGGAAAATGCTAACTAAAGTGCCCAATAGAAGTATATCTCTACCTCCATGCTATGTACTTTAATTCATTTGACATGTTTATCTATGAAGGAGACCTGGCAATATCTATGGCTCAAATTTGAGGGCTTCGGTTGGACCAATTGGAGTTTAAAATTGCTCAACTAGAATTCAACTACCAATCCATTTATATTTTATTCAGAAACACATTCTAAATAATTCAAAGATCGAAAGTAATTAAACATTACTACAAAAAATGATAAATAAATTGGACACTGGGTCTCTTTTACCGTTTGACCCAAAAAAAAAAAAAAAAAAAAAATGTTGGACGCTGGGTCCAATTATACCAAACCTGTTGAAGACCTTTTCCAGCCCTGGGAGATACTACTACTGCCATTGCTCCTACATTTCACTGTCCACATCACCTGTGAAGCAAAAAACCTTACTCCAATTTTGGACTTACTGGTGGCTAGGGAGGATTGCATGAGCCACTAGCTACTACTATAACACCAACCAGAAGTCGAAGTAGAGAGGTTCATTTCAAAACTCATGTACACCATGGCCCTCATCAGAAGAATCATTGCAGTGCAGGCATTCTTCTTCCTCATTCACTCCCCCATTATCACCACTTCATCCCATTCTCCCAAGGAAGGTAGGAGCATCCACATAAAACTTTTTCACCGTGACTCGCCTCCATCTCCCTTCCACAACCTCAATGAAAGCCCCACGGAAAAAGCCAACAAGTCTTTCAAGAGATCAATCCCGCGCCATGCTTATTTGAGTGGCATGGAAATCACTGGTAATGCTTTTCAAGGTGGAATTGAGGCAGAAAACGGTGAGTACCTTGTTAAGTTTTCCATTGGATCACCCCCATTTGAAATCCTTGCCATCATGGACACAGCTAGTGACCTTGTTTGGACACAGTGCCTCCCTTGTGACCACTGCCACAACCAATTAAATTCAATAATCCTTGATCCATCCAAGTCCTCAACCTGCACTAACCTTACCTGCAACACTCCCTCCTGCACCCTTCTCCCAAACTGGAACTGTGATTCCTCCAATTGGTGCAACTACATTTACAGCTACACAGACTTCTCCCATTCCAAAGGCTTACTCGCTACTGATGTCTTCACATTCGAGACCTCAGACGAGGGCACATTTCCTCTACACAACATTTTGTTTGGCTGTGGACATGACAATGAGAACACTTCTCCAAATGGCAGAGACACTGGAATCCTCGGCTTGGGAAATCATAACCTATCTTTAATATCTCAAATGGGTTCTATCATTGAATCTAAATTCACCTACTGTTTTGGAAACCATAGTAATCCTAACATCGAAAGCCATTTAGTACTTGGAAATGGTGTGTTTTTGGAAGGCCAAACGACCCCTCCAAAGATCATCAATGGACGATACCATCTCACGCTTGAAGGCATCAGTGTAGGAGAAAAGAGGCTTGCAATATCATCAGAGACTTTCAGTTACAATCCATTCGGTGGTGGAGGAGTGATCATCGATACAGGAACGTCGTTGACCTTTCTAGCACAGGATATGTACTACAGGCTGGTAGAGGAATTGGAGGAGCAGCTTGGGTTGGAAATGGATATATTGCCAGACCCACCTTATGGGAGATGCTATAATGGAAAAATAAGCAATATGAATGGATATGGTGGGGTGAAATTCCATTTTGCAAGAGGATTGGATGTGGTCTTGGATCGATGGAATTTGTTCTTGCAAGTGAAGGGCGATGAGTTTTGCCTAGCTTTGTTGCCTTCTTTGGGAGGAGCATCAGTTGTTGGTAATTTGTTTCAGCAGTTTTTTTAGCGTTGGTTATGATTTGGTTAGCAAGGTGGTCTTTTTATAAAAATAGATTGTAGCCTTCTTGACAGAGAAGCTGATAGGAATGGAACTATATATCTATCTATCTATCTATATATATAGGATGATGATCAGGCAAGCACGTGCTGACATAACTTACATCAATACTCGTATTGAAAGTTGTACCTTGTGCATTAGTGGGTTAAGGGGTACATTAGGCCAATGCAAGGAGCACAACCCCAAATGTATGGTGTTGATATAACTTATATCAACATGTGCTGATGTAAACATAACTGTGTATATATATATTGGTTATGTTCCTATCAGCACGTGTTGATATAAGTTATATCAACACTATGCATTAGGGGTTGTACCCCTTGCATTGGTCCAACGTACCCCTTAACCCACTAATGCACAAGATATAACTCTCAATGCGGGTGTTGATATAAGTTATATCAGCACATGCTTACCTGATCATCATCCTAGATATATATATAAATGAATATATGATTGTAGAATCGAGTTCTAACTATTTCACCTAAAACCCAGCTGATGTTAGGGAAGGCACCCTCAAATCTTTTAAAGGATAGTGCAACAGCCAAGCACCACAATTCGAGTGATCGCAATCGGCATGATGATGTTGAGCCTACCCTGCATCCCTAGAGTCTAGGCCAACATTAATTAAAAATGTGCAATCATATCAGTGGCTAAACTCGAATATAAATGAACCATATGCACTAAAATAGAGTGAAAATTACAAAAGATTTTTCCATGTGTCGAGTGTTCATGCCCTCCAAGATACACACAGACCCACGTGATGAGTATCATGTGTCTAGAGCCATTCATGCCTACCACATTAAAGAACGATCCCTTTTTTTTTTTTTGTTTTTTTTGGGTGGTTAAAATGGCATACGAAACAATTTTTGCTACTAATAGTTCATAATCTTTTAACGAAGAAAAATGTATATTAAATTTGTAAAAAACAGAAGTAAAAATTCCTTAACTATGGAGAATTAAATTCTAATATTTAAAACATCAAACTTCTAGTCATTTGAAGAAATTCCGCAAAAAAAATACGAATATCATAACAATACTTTTCCGGATGTGAAGTAAATCAAGAGCTAAAAAACCATGCCATTTCCTTTTTCCAAGACTCAAGAGGCTAGAACCTCTCCCAATATTGGGGATAAGTGCCATGATCAAAATGACTCAATCCACTACACTCTTTTCTGCATGCTTTGTCTCTAAATATGACTCCAGTACCTAACCCACCCCACTCAAAAAGGAAAGAAACAAAAAGGAATGGGGCCATTTCTAGCTCTGCCCCAGTTTCCAGCAATGTGCTCAGCAAATATCCCAGTTTACAATGTACAACAAGCTTCCTCTTGCGCAAAAATTGAGCATTCAACCATTTCTCAGAATTTTGCAGCACTGGTTGCAGCAAAATTCTTCTGTACACTGATAACATATGGCCGTGCTGGCAGCATTGTGTCCCATACTTGACAAAACACATTAAAGCTTTCCATATCAAGTACTCGTTCCATTTGGCTTAGTGCAAAAGAACCAAATATGAAGTTGACACCACATATTTCAGATTGCCTCAGTCAGCATCACCAAGACCATCACTCCCATCCCCCCTCTTGGATATAGGTGCCAAATGAGAGTTTGGTTTCCTGGTTTGTGAAGCGATTTCAGCATTCTTTCGCAAGACAGCTCCAGGTGATGGGTATGGACGCTGCTGAAATAGAGGACCCTGAAATTCAAATAAACGCAAGTTTATTTGGAAGCATAAAATCCTCTTTAGGATAGTCAAATAGCAAGCTTTGAATTATAAAACATACACGTGAAAATATTAGTTCTGCTAATGGGGTGAGCAATCTGTGTATCAAAACTAAGTTCTTTGGGCAATGTTACTGAACAGTGCCATGTTATATTCCTTCCGCTCCTAATTGACTGTCACATTTGAAAAAACACGGTTTTTAGAAAACCCTTTCAAATGCTTTCACATCAATATTTATGTTTGAACATTCTAAGTTTGCCATTCAGTGTACAAAACATTGGAAAAAGGTAAAATACTCTTATTTAATTAGTCATTGACTTTTTGAATGGGACAATAATTTTGGAACATTCAAAACGGAAAGGAGGACAATAAAATAGGAACAAAAGGAGTTTAAAAATACCTTTTGTTAGCATGCATCTGATACACTTGTATAATTAGTATGACACCATGCACATGTCGTCTTCAATCCAAAAATAACACTCACCCTATAAAACCTTGTACTGAATGCTTGTATGAATGTTTATCATCTCTCTCTCATATGCTTGATGCTTACTCTCTGTCCCCACTATAAATACTTGTATTGAATGGTTTCCTGAATGCTTCTCGACCCTATCTCTCTCATATGCATGATGTTCTCTCTCTATCTCTCTCTCTCTACATGTGTGTGTGCGTAGCTTGCTATCATATATAATTTAACTTGAGAATGCTTGCCATACGTGTGCTATATTGTACATCACCATGCTTACATAGTTATAGTGATAGTCTGCATAAATCTGTCCATAACTTGATTGCACTCGAACCAACTTAATATAACTTCGACATAAATCTTAAACAAATTGGTAATCATTAAGGTAATGGACTAGGAACTTGGGGAGGATTGCAAGAAGTGTACCGTGGCGGTGGTATCAGCTGCTCGTGGCTGCACTCCCTTCAGGCCTACAACCCTACAAAAATGAAATCAATAGTGATACTGAGAAACTTTTCCAGATCATGTATTCCAACTCTACTATTCAACATCATACAAAAAACTGTCCATTATTCTGAAGTTAGCAAGAAACAGATAGTTCTTTAGCTCTATGCCACTAACTTGAATGAGAAATGTTATATGTATAGCATACCAGCCTCCGCGGGGAGCATCTGAATAAGAACTTGGATCCATGGGATCCAACTCATCATCCTCGGTGTAGGCACGTTTCCTGCTGTCTCTTTTATTTCCTTTTCCCATTGGGGGTTTCAAATTGGACCTGAAACGCAAAGTGAGATCAATCAACTTATTTGATGCATGTTCTCTCATATAAATTTACCTGTTGGTATCAATGAAAATCATATTTCAGTGTAATTATGGAAAAGAAAAGGATACTCAGGAAATTTCTCAAATTTTTCTTCTGTCCTGCCTTGCTTATTTCAGAGCATATGGTCAATTTATTAGACGAACAGTCAAGAGGACTTTGGTGGAAGACTCAGGAAGTGGTGAAGTTTCTTCGACTAATGGGGAGTAACACAACCCAACTCCGAATGTAATGACAAGGAATATTAATTTTTCAAGATACTAACTGGAAAAAGTTGGTAGGAAATCCTGAAGTGGAAGACAAAGTCCAAAGCCTGAACTGCGTCCAGATTAGCACAAACAAATATGAGTTCAATAAATTCGAGTTTCGAACATTTGACTCTAGAGCCTCAGGCCAACATGTAACGGTAAGGTTCAAAGACCATTGATCAGTGCTCTTTTTTTTGGTCTGAACTCTGAAGGAGCCTCAAAGCAATGAAACATGTAATGATTGTTTCCCTTTACGTATCTTTGTCTACAAAAGGATTTTCTTTTACAAAGCGTTACTATCTCCATTTTTTTCAAGCACATCATTCAGTTGATGGAAGGAAAATTGTTCAAGAAAGAAATTTGTTTGCGGATCAGAATCTCTGAACAGCATTGAACAAGCTAATTCGATAGCAAAGTCACAGCCATTTAATCAAAACTTAAGGTTCAAGGGAAGGTATGATACCTCTGCTTGGAGACCTTTTTGTCAGAACCTTCTTTGGTATTTGCAGTACTTCTGGTCTGCTGCTGATTATTCAGAATGGGTGACAAGAACTGGCTTTCAGGAAGGTTGAGACATCTGCATTTGAAATAACATTTAAGAATCCTAACCCAAAAAAGGGGAAATAAAGAACTTTTAAGAAAAGTCACCACCAATATGCTTCATTAAAAAGAAACTAACTGCTTAATCAACCCAGAACAGGCCTCCACAGGCTCCGAAGAGGAGAAAGAAGAGAGGGGGGGGGGGGGGGGGGGGGGGGGGAAGAAAGAGAGAGAGAGATGTATTATCTTAGAAGCAGGATCCTTCCACTAAGGGTGCCACTCCCACTTTGGAATCACAATTCTGTATTCCCAAGTCAGAACCTTGTAAGAACCACAATTCTCTCTCTCGAGAATCTCGGTTCTAAGTACGAACCTTATGATAGAGGGGGGAACGGAAGGACATGACAACCCCCCCCCCCCCCCCTCCCCTCCCACTAACCTATACTCTACTTTAAATAAAATCTAAAAAAGTTCCTAAAAATAATAAGATTCCCATTAAATAATACCAAATTAATACTTAGTTAAATATTCAATACTTTCCCTATTTTTTTTTTTCAAAAAAAAAAAAAAAAAAAAAAGAGGGTAAAAGCATGCTCTTTCTTTACATTAGTGTGGCTTCTCAAAATAACAATCTTTGCACTTTTTTTTTTTTTTTTTTTTTTTTTTTTTTTTCTGAATTCCTTTATTTCTTGATTTTTCTCTAAAATTTTGTCCCACAAAACATCATATTGAGTTAACACAATATATATATATATATATAGATTTTCCACAAACACTACCTACACGCCCCAAATCTTTGACTCTTCTATGTTCCCTCACTTCCTCACCCCCACTCTCGCCCCTGACTCAGCCCCCGCTCCTGCTTCATGCTTCTATGGGTATTATACAACCATTCTACATCATAAAGATACTACTCTTTTTTTCTTTTTCTTTTTTATAACAAGGGTGTCCGAGGTTTTGCCCCCAACTAATCTACTCCTATTATTTCCATTTTGCCATGTAGACATCTCATCTTCATTTCAAACACTAACAATTGTGTATATTGGACTCAAGTACATCTTGGATACCAGCAGCCACATCTATGTCCTCCTTAAAAAGCCACACGCTTGTTCAGGTGGCTGGAGCAATATACAAGAAAAGATGGGTACTGTAAGAAACTAGATTATTTATGCAGTTTTTTTAGAACATGAGACCAACTTTATGAAAGAACATATTATGGACATTATTGCAGAAGTGATTCCTTAGAAAACCAGTTATCACCTGCTCTCTCAAAGAAACCCATAAGGTTGGAAAAGGTCAAACCCATAATATATATATATTTGATGAAGTAAGTATTTGTAATGAAAAGGAAAGGGAATTAAAAAAACACTACCACAGCAAGGCAGCAAATCAAGCAGGATAACCAACAAAGTGGCAACACAAGTACCAAACTCCTCACTAAAATCTAAGAGAATCTACAAAATGAATGAACGAAGGTTTATAACCTCCCCTATAAGTAAAAACCCACCAAAAAAGAGAGTTCACCTAGATGATTTAAGCTCTACAAATGATTTTTTCCTTTCCTTCAAAAGTTCTCATGTTTCTTTCTTTCCAAATGCACCAATATATATATATATATATATTTTTCAAACCCATAAGTTAAACTTCCAACAAATATATATTCTTAACTTAACCATTCTTTCTAAAAGGAAGATCCCTTTAATACAGGGAAATAACCTATACAAGTAAGGCCATTATGATCACTCTTGTGCTACCCAACTGAAACCCACTTCCTGAAACAATTAAGTACCATATTGGCAGAGCCTTGGGGAAATGCAATAAAAGATTGTCCATAGACTCAAAAGTTTATATGCACATAATGCATAGGTTTGATTGATTGAGGAAAAAAAAAAAATCATGCATAGGTTTGGAAAAAGCTTCTAACTTTCTAAATTCTAAGTATGCCTTTAAGGATAGGTGTGTATCTCCAGTATCGATTTTATCAAGTGCCACATTCCATGCAATATATATATATACAATAAAAGACAAGTAAGACCCTCATTCTTCATTGTTCATTGGTGAAAAATCTAAGATTCCACTTCATCAAAAAACAAAGAAGAAAAATCTAAGGATTCTAGATGTCAAACACTTGGACCTATTATGCAATAGCTTTGTTGATATAATGTTTCAATCTATTTTTGCCTTTTAATCTCCTTGCACCTTCAATGAAGAATTTTAGGTTCTAAACTCAACTCAACCAAGCCTTATTCCCAACAACATGAGGTCGGCTTCATGAATTCTTTTACACCACTCAATTCTATCAAGAAATGTATCTGCTGTCAAATCCTTAGCACACATGTCCTATCTCACAACTCTAACCATGTTACTTTGGGCCTTCCTCTTATTCTTTTAAGGCCTTTAAATTAAATTAAGTCGCTCTTACATACACGGGTGCATTCCAAGGTCTTCGTTGCACATGACCAAACCACCTTCGACGATTTTCCCCCATCTCCTCAATTGGCACTACTCCTACCTTAATGCATTAATTTCTTATTTTATTTTTCCGTGTATTACCATATATCCATCTTAACATCCTCATCTCTACTACACTTACTTTCTGTAAATGTTTCCTAACTGCCCAACATTTTGTACCATAAAGCATAGCCATCTTGTAGACTTCTAGTCTAATTTTCCTTTTTAAGTATTCTATTGTCACACAGCATTCCACACGCACTTCTCCACTTAGTCCATCCTGTTCTAATTCTATGAGCAACATGCTCCCCTATCTCTCCATCTTTATGGACAATTAATCCAAAATATAAAAAATAGTCATTTTCAGGCATCTCTTGACCACAAATTTGCACTTTCCTGTCATTTCTATTCTGAGTTTGACTAAATTTACATTCCATATGTTCTTTTTTAGTCCTGCTTAACCTAAAACCTTTAGATTCTAGGGCATCTTTTTCATAATTCTAATTTCCCCCTACTCTAGTTTCAGCAACTAATATTATGTCATCAGAAAACAATATATACCATTGGACACCTTCTTGGATATGTCTACTCAATTCATCCATCACTAAAGCAAAAATATGAGGACTCAATGTCAATCCCTAGTGTAAACCTATCGTGATTGGAAATTCACTTGTCTCTGATTGTTCTAATGCTAGTTATGGCTTCATCATACATGTTCTTAATTATATCAATATACCTAATAAGTACAGCTTTCCCTTCTAATACCCATCATTGTTATCCCTAGGGACCCTATCATATGTTTTTCCCAAGTCGATAAACACCATATGAAGATCTGTTGTCCTCTATACTTTTCCAATAATCTTCTTAAGTTAAAATATAGCTTCCATAATTTATGTTCCTGACATGAAACCAAATTGATTCTCTGACACCATTGTTTCAAGTCTTAAACTTCGCTCTATCACTCTCTTCCAAAGCTTTATCGTATATTTCATGAGCTTAATGCCACGATAGTTTGGGCAACTTTGAAAATCACATTCTTATACAACGGCACCAAAGTGCTTTTCAAGAACGTTTTAGGTTGGGTGATCATAATTATTAATGAATTCTTGGATGGCCAACAATAAAATACTTTTAAGACTACTATAAAAGACTAATTAACAGGAAAAAAGAAAAAGAAAAAGAAGAAGAAGAAGAAGAAGAAGAATAAGAAAAAAGAAGCCTCTTTAAATTCAATTATATTATTCTTATTTTAAAAAAATAAAAAATAACAAAATAAAAAATGAAAAATGAAAAACGAAAACACTGTAGATACCAATAGCTATATTCATTGGTAACCTAACAGATCATCAATATTGAACTATTTCTCTAAATAAGTAGCTATTGTTCGCTTCCTAGTGCTTTTTTGCACTTCACATCAACTCCTGCATGCATGTCCACATCTATCCCCAAAAAAAAAAAAAAAAAAGAAAAAAAAAGTACCAAGAAAAATTAACAAAAAAGCCTTTAGTTGTAATCTTTTTTGTCACTAATGCTTTTATAATTAGCATTCAATTTACAAACTCCAAGACAGCGAAAATTACAGTTCAAAGATTTTTTGTGATGAACAAGAAGCATCTTACCGTGTGCAATGATTGCAATAACCCCAAATCTGCACAAGGCCTACACCCCAACCACCACATCTGTTGCATTTCTTCGGGGCAAATGACCGGTCATCCCAATTCCCGTTGGCTGTATTTCCAGAACCTATATTGTCACAATGTTGTGAGGCAACCTGCTGTAATGAATCTGGGCGCTCCCACTGTGATACATGGGTCTTTTTATTGTAGTAATATTTTTGACCTGTACATTAGGGGGGTAAAAAAGATTTAAGAAACAGAGGAAAAGAAAAGAGATTGCAAGCAATGGGGTTTATCATAATTTTCTTTCCTGCTATACCAAATAGCATCTGTGGCTGATCCACACGTTCATCGGGGAGTCTGTCCATGTATGCAGTCACAGAAACAAGATAGAGTATCATACAGTTGTGCCCCCAAGGAGGATAGGATAATTTAATCTTATATATAAAAGGCCTATGAACAACATGTAAATGAAAACCGAGGAGGCCAATGATGTAATCACAGTTTCTGCCTCTTATGTACCCATTATAACCTACTAAACTGCCTGGATACCACAACTCAACAGTTTATACTCCAGAAAGGAGGATTAAAGAAAATGAACATTATAAGACATAGGGCACTAGTATGATAATGTTTGGAACATAAGATGTGATTGAGACAAAGATGGCCATGAGGAGAGACAACACACTATGGCCCTTCAAATGTTTTAGACAATGGAATCACCAAAAGAACATGATGAATGCTATCAAACTAATATTTTTTAAAAATCAAGTCCGAGTTATGAATCCATTGTGCAATATGGTGTTAGATAATAGGAGTCGTACCAGCATCATATATGAAGAATTTTCAACTAAATTGGGGTAAAAGATAAATCATATTTAAAACTACATTAGAATAGCTTAGGTAATCAATACAACACTTCAGGTTAGTTAGATTGCTTGGATAAG
Organism: Liquidambar formosana; assembly: GCA_039720395.1. Taxonomy (NCBI): domain Eukaryota; kingdom Viridiplantae; phylum Streptophyta; class Magnoliopsida; order Saxifragales; family Altingiaceae; genus Liquidambar; species Liquidambar formosana. Next base: position 23,361,891 of record CM077821.1, read on the forward strand.
TGTTTAGGGTTAGGGTTTGATGGAAGCTTAAGAAGAAGAAGAGCTAAAGAGAGAAATAGAGAAGATAGGGAGAATCTAGGTAGAGATGTGTGCAGCACACTCTCTCCTTTATATACTCATGATATAAAACAATAGCAAAAGTACAATAATACCCTTACAATAAGAAAGGGACCAAAATAACTCCACTACTCTAACTCTACCATTCTAACACTCCCCCTCAAGCTGGAGCATAGATATCAAAAATGCCCAGCTTGGAAGAGAGATGCTGAAAAGGAGCACGAGCTAAAGGCTTCGTGAGGATATCACCAAGCTGAAGATCGGAGCGGACATACGGAGTGACAATCTCCTTAAGCAACAAGAAGTCCCGAATAAAGTGACAATCAACCTCAATATGCTTAGTGCGCTCATGAAAGACAGGATTGTTGGCAATAAAAATAGCTGCTTGATTATCACAATACATCTTCATCGGAGTTGGAACCACAATACCCATATCACAAAGAAGAGATCGGACCCATAACAACTCAAAAGCTGTATGAGCCATAGCCCGATACTCAGCTTCTGCACTAGAACGAGCAACAACTGCTTGCTTCTTACTACGCCAGGTAACAAGATTACCTCCAACAAAGGTACAATACCCGGAAGTGGACCGATGATCAGTACGACTACCAGCCCAATCGGCATCACTGAAGCCTGTCACAGTCAAAGAAGGAGAGGGTTTATACAACAAGCCTCGTCCAGGTGCACCTTTTAAGTAATGCAAAATTCTACACACAGCATCAAAATGAGGTTGACGTGGAGCATGCATGAACTGACTAACCACTCCAACAGCATAAGTGATATCAGGACGAGTAACTGTCAGATAAATTAACTTCCCAACTAGGCGACGATAACGACTAACATCAGCAAACAATTCGCCTTGCTCACCATCAAGTTTAACATTAGAATCCATGGGAGTATCAGCAGGATGAGAACCCAAAAGACCTGTCTCTAGCAAAATATCAAGAACATATTTCCGCCGAGAAAGAGAGATACCCTGAGAAGAACGGGAAACCTCAATCCCAAGGAAATACCGAAGAGCACCAAGGTCTTTAGTGTGGAAATGTTGACCCAAATAGCATTTCAAAGCAGCAATACCCATAGAGTCATTCCCAGAGATAATAATATCATCCACATAAACAATGAGAACAATGGTTCCCGTAGAGGAGTGACGAACAAACATTGAATGGTCAAAAGTGGAACGTTAAAAACCATACCCAAGAACAACAGTGCTAAAGCGATCAAACCAGGCTCGAGGTGACTGTTTCAGACCATATAGTGCCTTGTTCAAGCGACAGACCAGGTGCTCACTACCAGAAACAACATACCCAGGAGGTTGGTCCATATAAACTTCCTCATGTAGATCACCATGAAGAAAGGCATTCTTGATGTCAAGTTGGTACAAAGGCCAAGAATGACTAACAGCCACGGAGAGTAAAATACGAACTGAATTTAGGCGAGCAACAGGAGAAAAGGTCTCCAAGTAGTCAACACCATATATCTGAGTATAACCTTTAGCAACTAGTCGCGCTTTAAGACGCTCAACAGAACCATCAGGAAGATATTTGACAGTGTAAACCCAATGACATCCCACTGCCTGTTTACCTAGAGGAAGAGAAGTGAGCTCCCAAGTGTGGTTCTTGTGAAGAGCACTTATTTCCTCATCCATAGCATGCTTCCAGCTAGAAGAAGATAACGCCTGCTTATATGAAGAAGGAACAGAAATAAAAGACAAGGAACAAACAAAATTGCGCAAACAAGAGGAAAGATGAGTATAGGACACAAAATGAGCAATAGGATGTTGAGTGCATGTCCGTTTACCTCAACGAAGAGCAATAGGTAAATCATCAGTGCTCAGAGAAGGTAAAGAAGGATCTGCAGACGGAGAAGATGCAGGAGCGGGGCCATAAGAAACAACACGCCTATCTTGAGATCGCTGATATACCTGTAAGGGAGGATCAGAAGGAGCACAAGAAACTGGACAATGGACCACATGAGGAGACAGAATTGGAAGAATAGGAGATAGAAAAGTAGGCTCCCTCTCACGACAAGATATGAGATCAAAAGATAAAGTCTTACCTGAGGAGGAAAAGAAGGAGGTTGACTCAAAGAAGGTGACATCAGCACTCACAAAATAGCGGCGAGACTCAGGACTATAACAACGATAGCCCTTTTGAGTACGAGAGTACCCAAGGAAAACACATTTACGAGCTCGAGGAGATAATTTATCCTAGCCAGGATCAAGGATATGAACAAATGCCACACAACCAAACACACGAGGAGTAATAGAGAAATGAGAACGATCAGGATGTAAGAGAGAAAAGGGAGACTTATTACCTAAAACAACAGAAGGCATCCTATTAATGAGATGACATGCAGTAAGAACAGCATCACCCCAAAAATGTTTAGGTACATGCATATTAAACATCAAAGTGCGAGCAATATCTAATAAGTGATGGTGTTTGCGCTCAGCAACACCATTTTGCTGTGAAGTATGCACACAACTAGTCTGATGAATGATACCTCTGTTAGCACAAAAAGAATTCATAACAGTCTGAGTATATTCTAATGCATTATCATATCGAAAAATCTTAACACGCTTGTTAAATTGAACAAATATCTCATTATAAAAGCGAAGAGTAACATTAGGCAACTCAGACCGTTCTTTTAATAAAAACAACCATGCCATCCTTGAATGATCATCAACAAAAATAACAAAATAACTAAATCCATTCAAAGTAGGAGTACGAGAAGGACCCCAAATGTCTGTGTGAACCTGGCTCTAATACCAAGTTAGATTGCTTGGATAAGTGTTTAGGGTTAGGGTTTGATGGAAGCTTAAGAAAAAGAAGAGCTAAAGAGAGAAATAGAGAAGATAGGGAGAATCTAGGTAGAGATGTGTGCAGCACACTCTCTCCTTTATATACTCATGATATAAAACAATAGCAAAAGTACAATAATACCCTTACAATAAGAAAGGGACCAAAATAACTCCACTACTCTAACTCTACTACTCTAACAAGGTTGATTAAGGTTATCTATTTTTTCTTCTTCTCTCTCTCTCTCTTTTTCTTTTTTCTTTTTTCTCCCTTTTATGAATTAAATTGTATTTAAACAAATAGAAGAGGTCAAAACCTTGTATGCGCATGGTACAAGTGAGGTATACCAAACAGCAATTAGAATGATCTTAGAGGGTGCAAGAGAAAAAATCCAGCACTTGGATCACTCAGCAGGAAGATTAGCAACAGCTTGGAGCAGTAGCAGTATGGCAGTGGTGGCTGCTGTTACAGGCAGCAGCAGGGATGAAATCCATCCAGGATTGCAGCTACCAAAGGGAAAAACCTGAGGTTGTATGGCTTAAACCCCTAGGGGTGGATAGGGTTTAGAAAGAGAAAAAAAGGTTTCTTTGATACCAAGAAGAGAATAGAGAGAGAAGAAAAGAAAGAGAGTTAGCTCCATGAAAAGTTGCCTCTTTATGAATATTATTCAGCTATATGGGTAAACTTACACTTATACCCCTAGTTAGATAATGCTCAAAACAAAAGACACCCTAATCTCTCAATAATGTTGTTGTTGAACCTGGATAATAGCCCCTATTTTTGTTCATTTGCATTACTTTGATTGTTCTAAGTCGGTTCAGATATCAATAGTATATCCACAAGAATAAAGGAAGATAAAAGAGTACAATAAGAGAACTAAAGGAGCAGAAAAAACTATAGAGTAGGTACGTTGACTCTCTCCCTCATAATATCTATACTATAGTGCCATAGCCACAAAATAACACTTGACATAAAACAAAAATAACCATGCAGTAACCACCACCATCCCCACTCCCAACTTCTGCACACTCCTGGAAAAAATAATCAGCCATTACTGGTGAAGTTTAGATTGTAAATTGTTTACCATTTTACTTTTAGGCTTTACTAACTATTAAATTACTCATGAAAGATAGAAAAGTTCCCCATAGTTATTACACCTGGATTGGAACTGGTGAGCTGGTGCCTCAGCTGATTTGGTATTTTAATAGGATTGTTTAAGTTATAGAACTAGATCAACCTGGTCTAAACCAGATGGATTTTAAGTGAACTGGACAAGCCCAACCAGTCTGACCAATTTAACAAATGTCTAAAATTGCAACAGTCATACTAAAGCTAGCACGATTTGAAAACTTCACCTCTTTTAATGAAGTCAAGTCTTCAATCAACTATCCCAATATCCCATGACTTCCTTACTGTCATACCTTCACTATATATATTATTTAATGGTTAACTTTCAATACTAACAACAAAAAATCAAATATATTTCAGATAATATATTTTAAATCATAAACCAGTTCAGCAGATTAACTTGGCAATCAAATCAGTGACCCAGTGACTGCTCCCCCGACTAGGTCACTGTCCGGTCCAAGTCTGATAACTATGGATTTTGCCCCTTCTATCACCAAAACATCAATGGCAGCATATTAAGAAATCTCCTCTAGTTTTTTCTTCCAAGGCCCTAAGGAGTTCTCTCTATCATGACAACACTGCCTTCATTTTGGAATTACCTTCAAGATATGACTATTCCTTCTAATACATTTTATAACTGAATAGAAACAAGACACAGATACAAGTATACCACTGCCTCACAAAATCACTGGCCTACAACAAATCCTTCAGAAGTTTTAGCTAACAATAAGCCCAGCTTCTCCAAAAAAATAATTGTATAAAACAAACTACGCAATAATATCAGATTGCTACATCATGGCCTAAGAAAATGTTCTTAACACATAGAAGAAACAATCTCCCAAGAATTGCATGGTATTCCAACAATTAGAAAATGCAATTTTATGTTTCCTCTCTTTCTGTGCTCTCTTTATGTACTAAATTAACATCATAAGAAAGATATTGATATATATGGCATACCTGTTGTTTCATCCAAAGCTTCCTCCCAATCTTCAGGAAGAGGTAAAGGCAAAGGAGGTTGTGAACCAACAGAAATTTCAGAAGGTTTTTCCCATTGACTCTTCCCAGTACATTCATTATAATAATATAGAGCACCACTTGCAGGGTCCTTTGCCTCCACCTAGATAACAGATCATAAAAATTAAGGTTTAACCTGTAAGTGATAGAAAGAAAAATCCATTTATTTTTTAAATATGAATAAAATTTTCTGAAATGATTACGAGTTTACACAAATACGAGAACAGAAGAGTTACAATCTCAGCCCATGAAAAATGTCTTCATTTTTCAGTCATTCTAGAGGTAGTCCACACATGATGTGTCTGTTCGCACAACACTACGGTTTAACCTGTTAGTTGCTTGGTTAGGACTTAGGAGTCTCCCTAACTTTATTAGATTAACAATATTTTTATTTTTATTTTAAAATTTTCCTATTATGCCTGCAAGGTTAGAAAAAAAATTAATTGAATTAAATTATCAGATGGAGAGCATTTGAGGAAAGATGAGTTTTTTTGTTTTGGTTTTTTTATAATAAGCGTGTCCCAGGCTTTGGCCCCGACTAATCCCTTGGGCAGGTACAGTCCTCTTGTCCCACATGTACAGGGCAATTACCAAGGCTTGAAGGGCATGGCGGTAGCCCCAAAGGGGATCAGTGCTTTCATGGAATTTTGAAATTCGAACACTCAACCTGCGCTTCTTGAGACATGTATCAAGGCTAGGTGGTGCGGACACCAGATCTCGACCACAGATCACACAGGTGTACAAGCGCCGCCGACGCCGCCAGACCGCACACCCGTTGACCTTATGGCTGGATCTTGATGTGGATGTCCTACATCACTAGGCTTGCCACAAGGCTAACCCCTTGAGGTTTTGAGGGAAAATGAGTTTATTTTGGGGGGAAAAAAAACTTAACCACACAAACAACTCGGCTTGTCTTTATATAATAGATGAACAAAAGCTCTTTAGTCGACCTAAATTGTTCTAGGACAACGTGGAGCGATTAGCAGGCGTCTTAGGTTGCTCTTTTGATTGTTTGCCTATAAAATATCTTAGCTTACCTTTAAGGGTTGACTTGAGATCTGATTCATTTTGGAGCCTTGTTGTTGTTAAGATTGGAAAAATGTTGGATGGTTGGAAAAGAGCGTTGTTGTCCAAGGGGGGTAGACTTATCTTGGTCCAATCAATATTAGCTAGTTTGCCTATTTATTTAATGTCCTTTTTTAACATTCCTGTGAGGGTGGCTAACAAAATTTAAGAAGTGAAGAGGGATTTTTTGTGGGAAGGTTGGGGTGAGGGAAAGTAGTTGGGAGGTGACTTGTTGTTTTAAGATTAAAGGGGGTCTAGCATTGAGAAATACTCTTGCAAAAAAACATTGCTTTAACAAGGAAATGATGGAGGTTTCCTCTGGAAAGGGATTTGTTGTGGCATTTTGTTATCAAAAGTAAATATGGGATGCAGGCTAATGGTTGGGACTCTCAAATGAGAATTAGAGGTTCTGGCCATAGTCCTTGGAAGTTTATTTCTCTAGGTTTACCTCACTTCTTAGGGCTTACCTCTTTGGTGGTGGATAATGGGGAGAGGATTTTTTTTTGGGGGGAGGATGTTTGGAGAGAGGATTGTCCATTTTTTGTCCTTTTTCCATGTTTTTACTTTGTATAACCTCTCTCAAGCTCATGGTTTTTGTATTTAGGACATGGTTGGTTCCTCCTCTATTTTTATTGCTTGGGACTATAAGTTTTTCAGCAATCTCAACAATAGGGAGGTTTGTGAGTTAGTTTCTCTTTTATCTCTTCTTGATGGGGTTGTTTTGAGATCTTCGTGTCCAAATAAGAGGAAATGGCTTCCCCATTCTTCTGGTGTCTTCTCTTGTAAATCATATATGGACGTATTGACTAATGACTCTTATATTTCTAACTTTCTCCCTCATAAGATTATTTGGAAATCCAAAGTGCCATTACAAGTTCAAGTTTTTATGTGGACTATTGCTCATAAAAGAATTAATATTTAATGATATGTTCTGGAGGAGGCTTCCTTCATGTTGTTTGTTAGCTCGGTGGTGCATTATATGTAGGAGAGAAGCAGAGCATATTGATCATTAATTTTTGCACTGCCCATTTGCAAGTTATTTATGGCAGAAGTTGTTTCTTCTGGCTGATCTCTGTTGGGTATTGCCTGCTTCGTGTTCCAGTATGATATCTACTGATTTTTGGGGTTTCGGGAGGCATAAGAAGGCGGTGATGCTTTAGAGAACTGCTGTCTTAGCTATTTTATGGGTGTTGTATTTGGAAAGAAATGCAAGGATTTTTTATGATAAGGAGGAGGAGGAGGGGTTTTTATGGGATAAGGTGGCGTTTTTGGCTTCTTTTGCATGGTTCAAAGTCTCGGTCTCGGGTCTTGTCGCGTTTCAGTCTCAATCATCTCGGTATCGCTCATCTCGTCGCGTATCGGGCGAGATACAACTTTACGCATAAAAAAAATTTAAAAAAATCTAAAAAAATAATAGAAAAATCACAAAAAATAAGATAATCACATTGGAACCATTAAATAAGCAAAACAATTAACTTTAGACACGTAATATGGTTCATAACATTAAAACAGGCGCTAGCATGTTTTTTTATTATAAAATTCATAATATTTAATTAGTGTTTTTTTTTATTCTTTTGAAGTAAAAGCATGGCTATTATTTATTACTATATTAAAAATAAGTAATAGAAGATTTAATACAATTTACATAAATAAATGATTTTTAAGTTACAAAAACTAACATTTTAAAATAATCTACTTGTCAATTAAAAAATATACTAAAATGATCGGGTAATTTTTATAAATAATACAAGGTAATAATAAAAGAGTTTGCTTTTTATTAAAAAAAAAAAGAAAATAAAACAGATTAAGTAGTAATTTATAATAGCTAAAAAAGGTCAAACTTAATACTTGCTCTAAAATAGTTTAGAATGTTGTAATTTATTAAGAATATAAGGAGTCAGCACAGTCGCACTGATGATACCCACCGACAAATAAAAAATAAAGGAAAAGAGAAGAAGAAGAAGAAGAAGAAGAAGAAGAAGAAGAAGGAGGAGGCGAGGTACACCCACGACGGCTATAGGAGCAGGTGCTCTCTCCCTCGCGGCTGGCTCCAAGCTCGAACCCAGGTGCTCTCTCTCTCTCTCTCTCTCTCTCTCTCTCTCTCTCTCTCTCGGTTGGTTCTAAGCTCAAACCCACCGGTCGAGCACCCCGGCACCGGAAGAACCCATTTGTCTCGAACCAGTTGACACACTTGAGGCCACGAACCAAGTCGAGCACCCCTGAGGCTGCGAAACCAGTAGACCCTCGAGATTGACGGCAGTCGAACCCAGTCGAGAGCTCGAACAACCCATACAGACTGTAGATTGTCGACACAAATGAGACTGATCAGAGATCTGTTTGGGTTTTGATGGCTTCTAGGACTTCAAGTATCGTTCGAGATTGACGAGATTTCGTCTGATATGCATCGAATTTACGAGATATCGCCAGTAACGGTACGTGTTGAACGAAATCTCGCTGATCTCGTCCGAGAAGCAAAGCCCCTTATATTTTTCTGTACCGTTGGGAAATCTCGTATCGCCCGTGGCCGAGACCGAATCATCTCGCCGAGATCTCGTTCAACACGAACGAGACTTTGAACCATGTTCTTTTGGGCTTCAGCTTCTTTGGAGTTTAGTGGTACTCCATGTTTTGTTATCTCTTCTGATTGAAGGGCTGTTTGTGGCCTGGAGTGATTCTTGTTTATTAATTTCTCGTCTTTTACAGCTTTGTAGGACACTTCCATCCTCTTTTGTATTATTCCTTTGATTAATAATATTTTCCTTTTGTTGCTGATCCAAAAGAAAAAAGAAAAACAAAAGACGTAACTAAGCTTCATCAAGTTAAGCAATTCTTAACATATGAATTTGCATAAATTAATTAAAATTATGCTTTTTTGTCATAGTAATATCTTTATAAAATATAAAAATATACATTTATATATTATTGTGCCATCATTGTATGTGTCCTAGATTTTCAAGATTTGCAGTGTTGGCACATCTGTGTCATGTAGCAACCACATCCAGTGTCCGTGTCTACACTACGTGATATAAGACATAAGTAACAAGTAATAAATCCACACACTTTATAGATCTCATGTTGCATAATTCCAATGAATATTATCTAGTAATATGATCAAAATGTTGTATTTTTATATGCAAATAAAATTAATGAATATTAACCTTGCCAAGTTTCAAGAAGATTTAGCCTCTACATCACATTAGTTCCAACTCAAGTCTGACCTTCTTTAACTTGATCTTGAATGAACTTTAAAATTTAGATCAATGCAAATAAAGATGAACGAAATCAATCAATGGCTACATGCATTAAGTAAAAAATCATTCATACACAATGCTTTATCCCCAGCATATGGTCTTAAGTATGCAGATACTATACAGCTGTTCCAGTCTAACAATGGGCCAAATAAAAATTTAAGAGAAAAAGACATAAATATCAGTCAACACTCACCCATCCAGCAGGAGACTTTACAACTGCTGCAGTTTGAGTGGTTTGAGCCAATTGAATCTCTGACTTCTGAAGTTAAAAGTTATGGGTAAACTGTTAAATAATAAAAAAGGATAGTTGGAGAAGCAGACATAAAGATGCAACCAAGTATAAGTTCAGAAGTGAAAATAGGGATACACACAATTAGAAAGCATCGGTTAGATTTGCATCATAAAAAGTTCTGAAATTTTTGTAAGATCTAAATAGCACAGCTGATCAGAACTTGCTACTGTTCACCACAACATTTTAGAATAAAGCCCCATTTCCAAAGATTAGGTATACCAGACCAACCAAAAAATGGGAGGCAGAAAGAGTGAAAAAAGACTGGATAAGATGTATAAACTTACACTTTCGGTATTAACATTAGTTCCTTTTGCTGTCTCATCCTTTAGAATGCCCCTTGCTCTCAACTTCTGCTTGAGATAATCAGGCAACTCATTAGCCATAGGCTTCTGTTCCAACTCTCTGTTCTGCTGATTAGCCATACTTAGCATAGAAATATTAGGCCTTGGAGCACCATAGTAAGCACCTCCACCTGGTACACCATACCCATTTCCAATTTCTATGTTACCTGAGATAAAACAAAGAGTTATCACGTCTTCCAAAAAGGTATACCAAGTCATTACCAGATCAAGCCAATAGAAAGACCATTAATTGTTGATTTTTCCAATTCGGGAACATAGATTTACAAGCATAGGATGCATAGCAACCCATAGAAAATGCAATTCACAGATTGAATTTTCCTGATTGTCATTACATACAAAATAGAGACTACTTGAATTGGCAGTGCTATTGAATGTCATTTGCAGGCATTGCTATATTTTTTTACTCAATTAAAATACATTCCTAAGATCAGTGAAGGCCTATTTGCTGCTCAAAACTAAACTGGAGACTTTTGGCAAATGTTGGTACTTTCATACCAAGTTTTACGCAAGTACATACCAAGAACTATCATGATGCAGACCAACCTAACTGGAGCATTTCTGTTTGAGAGTTAAATTGACCTTGTACGCATAGTCAGACCTTAATCCACAACATTTATCGAGTTAACTTGTCTTAAATTTTAATAACACTTATACCCATACTTTTTTTTAAGAGGACAAGATCCAAAAAAAAGAGAATAAAAAACATAACTAAGCACAACCTATGCTAAAGAAATCGACTTCCAATCATGTTTAATCAAAAACAAAGGAACCCCAATGAAGGCTCTGGACACCGAAGCCCAAAATGATGCTAAAAAACAAATTTTGGCCCATAACCCTTCCTCCAAATCAAATCTATCCTCAAACACCCCAGAATTCCTCTCCCACCAAATAACCCGAAACATTGCCATAATGGCACACCTCCAAAGGACGACTATTCTATTGCTCCTCCCAAAACCTCCAAAGTCAATCTCAAACATATTACTACAAGACCTTGGAGAAATCCAACACATTTTATCAGTATTGAAGAGGCTATGTCACAATCTCCTAGCAACGGGACAATGAAGAAAGAGATGATCCACACTCTCCCCATCCCTCTTCACATTATGCACCACTCTGGAGAAAAGTAAAGGGTCTTCTTCTTTGAAACATATCATTGGTATTAATTTTCTTATGAGCAACAAAAAACTAAGACTATCAGACCTAAACCAAACATCAACCCAGTAAGGAGGACAAGTCACCAGTCATGAATTCAACTGCAGGTCAGTCAGTTGAACCTGTTTTTACTAATTACATATCGTTTTATATATATTTGATGTTTTTTTTTCTTATAAATGCAAATAGAAACTAATAAATAATATATGTAAGAGAAGTGTTAAGTAGGCAGGTGGTTGGTGTAGGAGTAGTCAAGGATTTATTCCATTAAATCAGCATGGTTTTGAGTCCAGCCACTAAAGTGCTGTTTTAACTTTTAAGTAGAAGACTTGTTGACAGGTTGTACATTAAACTGGTCCAGTTTGCACCGGTTTGCCTAAAATCCAGCTGGTTCATCTGGTTTAATCAGGTTTAGTGCAGTCCAATGTCAGAAACAATCCAACTACAAAACTGAACCAGACCAAGGCCCAGTTCACTGGTCTGACCAGCCAGTCCAGTCCGGTTCTGATAACTATGCTTATACCACTGATAATGATATGTACTTCAATAAATCTCTTCTAATGTGTATGAGAATAATTCCAAATTCTGGACTGTTAACCATAACTGAAATTATTAATTTGTTTGTTGTCAGTGACCAGTGAGTAAAATCAGCATCCAGACGCTTAAATTTAGCATGATGCCTATAATACATTTACAAACTCAGCCTTGAATTTTTCTGCTCATCATCATCTTCAGAATCTCCCATTTACACGTCTCTTTTGTACAAGTTTTAACTTTTGATAACATCTCAAAAAAATTTACAGGCCGATCAGGTTTCACCAAAACTGCCTAGCCCAAAAGAAGAAAATACATATATATATATATAGTTATAGTTATAGTTATAGTTATATACTCGCTCTATTTTCAAGTTGAACCTCAACAATAATCTTCTTGTGGTTTCTTCTTTTTTTCATCTTTTTTTTTTTTTTTTTTTTTTTTTTTGCATCATCTGTTGAAGTTAATAATCATACACATATTTCTCTGATAATTGAAAATATATTTTATATTCAGTTTGAAATAAGAATTTGGTGGTCTACCCATCCTCTAAATAAGGTAATGGATGCCTCAATGCTATAAACTATTTCATGATCATAATAGGTTCTAAAGCTATATTCCATCAATATTTTAATAATTTTATTTATATAAGTGTGCTTGTCTTCCTGTAACAAGATTACTAAACCGTATTTGCAGCTTAAAATCAATTTCCAGTGTTTGCTAGAGACAGATAGCCCAGTTTGTAACAACTGCACAGAATTCTGAACATTCCAGATCCAGTAATGACCAGGAAGCCAATTGATCAAGAGGCAATAGCATCGCTAATCAATTATCACAAACCAAACAATATGCCGAAAAGAATATTTATATTGTTCTAAAATTCAGATAAATGCCCCAGTGGAGAACTATATTGTATTCAGTTACACCGTTTCTCTATTCTTTATTTTATTTAAATCTAATCCAAAAAATTGAAAAACGAATATGATAAGAGAACTCAACCAGCTTTAATACTAGATCCAATGTGACCAAGTGCTGCAATATCTTGTGAGCTTTTTGAAAAATCAAACCTTTTCAATTATGTTTTGTTATTTTGAGTGGATTCTTTGATCCAATTGCATCATAAGAATTCAGTTTTTCTTATTGATTATTGCAGTAGACAAGAATAGTAAGACAGAGAAAAACGATGAGTGGCTTTGTGCTAAAAGAACAGAGGGTTTCTAGTACGATAAAAATTTAAAAGAGAGAGAAGGGGGAGGAGGGAAGCAGGTTGGAAGCCATACTTTCTCCGGTCCTAAACATGGAAATGATTTCTCTTTTCTAGGTTTTGGACAGAGTTCTGAAAAGCAAATTAACTGAATCTTACACTTAGAAGCTATTACCTAGAAAACCTTTGAATTTACAGTCAAACAAATCCTAGATCAATGTCTAAACATAATTCAATAAGAAAAATCATTTGACCACAAAAGCAACCCAAAGAATCTAATTTTGTACCAACAAGGAGCCATACCAATGGCTGGGAATCAAATAATTCTTTTACAATCTCCCATCAATGCCTCGGAAATTCATTTTGTGCGTTTCCTACTTCCCTCGACTTTTGGTGGATGGTTGTAAATTCAACCATTTGGAGGACCTTTAGTGTGGTACTCCAGGCTTTATATATATATATATATGATCAACAACGAAGAGATAATATTATTAATATGAAATAAATAAAAAAATACAAAGGGGGACAAGGAGTCCACCAAGAAAGCAAAAACAGAAACAAAAAACTAAAAATCACAAACTAATTTTTTTTTTTTTTTTTTTTTGATAAAAGTAATTTTTTGACAAAAGAAGGGCGGAGACCCATGTACAAGAGTATACCAATAGTATACCAGTGCAACAACAAAAAGAAAAGCTATAAAGGCAGGGAATCAAAAGAGGTTTGGAAGTTCGTCCGGTCTTCTAAAAACTCCAGATTACTCCAACAAAAGAGAAGCCCTATACAAGTGCTCTTTAAAAGCTGAAAAGAGGACTGAAGCTGTTCAAAAGTCCTATTGTTTCTTTCCTGCCAAATAGACCAAAAAATAGCATGGGGAACCAATCTCCAAACATCCCGACCCCTTTTGTTTTTGCTCCTACATCTCCACGACTCCAAAAGATGGCGAACAGTGTGAGGCATCACCCAAAGAACCCCAAAAAAGGCCAGGCAGCATGACCAAAGCTTGAAAGCCACCTTGCAGTGCAAGAAGAGATGATCGATGGATTCAAGCTCTGCTTTGCACATAACACACCAATTGGATAGAGAGAAGCCTTTTAATTGGATAGTACAAACTGATTTCCAAACACTCTTAATAATAACGAAAGGAATCCCCTGAAAAGCTTTCGATATCGATGCCCAAAAAGACACAAGAAAATGAACTCTATCCCACAAAACATCTAGCAAATCTTCCTTTCCTTCAAAGATTCGAGCATTCTCCCCCAACCAAATAAGCACACCTCCACAACATACACCCAGGCTTCAACTATTTTTAACATCAGCCTTTTCACATTTTGAGATTCAAGAATGCTTCCAGCCTTCCATTGACAATTTCGTTCCAAATTTTTCTCATGAACCTTCTTGAAACTTCGGTTTTTCCCAAATTCTAATGAAGAAAAAATCAGAAAACTTTAACTCCTCTTGAACAAATTAAAGACACATCTACGAATTTTTCCAAGATTCAGACATTTGGTCCCTCTAAACCAAGAGAATATTCTGCTAAAGATCATTCTTACACTCTAAAATGAGTCAGCCCATCTCAATCTAATCCCTCAAAGTCTTAAATACATAAGAATAATGCCACTCAATACTAATAGCAAAGGCTTGAACAACTACTGCTTGCAAAAACATTAGGACTGCAAACATGCTCCAACAAAGAAGAGAAAGAACCCCCCCCCCCCCCCCCCCCTCTTCCTCTAGCCTATACCTCGTGCAGAAATCATATCCTTCCTTACTCTTTCCTTGGAAGCTTTTTCTCTGAAAGATTTTAGGACAGCACCAAAAGATCTCACATCCTTTCTCCAGTTTTAGAGGGAAATCTGGGTAAATTATTATTGCACAGCTCCATTATAAAAGGTATAAGGTTCCCGAAGGAGGAAAGCAACTGCAAAAATTTTCAGGATACTTTCTCCAACAAAAGTATAAGGTTCCTGTTATCCTCCATTCTCAAAGACTGGAAAGTTATAGCATGTTCATGCTGATTTATCCTCATGCTCAACCCCTACTCAACCAGATTTCCTGAAATTTAACTTTGATAACCACTTTCTAGGAAATCCAATTCATCCTATATATAGGAGCGCAACTTTTAGGGACAGCACCAATTTTATCACTCCCACCTTTGCCAATCCAAGATGGGGAACTGGAATGAAAGTGGAAATTCTGGAACTTGCTACAAGGTTTGGAACCATTACTTTATCACAAGGGACGATTCTAAAATTAAATGGGTCAAAAGCAATAGTAAAGGTCATCAGTGATAAAGTCCTGACACAGGAGATCCTTGATTTGGCTAAGGCTATTGACTGTTCTTTTGCTAAACTGCCAGAGCTGGAAGTGAAATTTTCTTGCCAAGTGTAAGAGTTGCATCTCTTACAATTTATATGAGTCCTCTCTTCTCCACCCGATTCTTTTTTCATTTTTATTTTCGATAACTTTATCTCTTGAGATCCTGAGGATATTTGTAGTTTCGTAGTTTTGGTTTATTCCATATTTCCTAAAGGACTCTGACATCTTTTCCTCCTATTTAATAAAGAACAATAATAGCATATAGAGCTTCTGAAGAACACATTATTCTCACGATTTGTCACAGCCAAAAACACTCACTATCTTTATATATAGCAAAGATTAAAACAATACAAACTTTATATGTCAGCTGAAAGAAACCAAAGAATCAACCTTCCTCAGGCAGGGTCGACTTCCCGCGTTTTAAGGCCATTTCTGCCCGATGGTCCGTGGTCATCTTCAGGAGATGCTCCTATAAAAATACTTAATTCATCAGAATATAAAACAATACACATTGAGCCTATGAAAGAAGACGCCATGAAAAAAAGAGATAAAGCAGAAGTAGAAGATCTAAGGAGTTATGCAAATTTACACACCTTTAGAGCATACGGGTCATGACGTCCTGAGAGAATGTCTGTATTATCCTTAGGAGGTCCACTTGCACCTCTAGCTTGCCTGAAATCAAAAGAATATACGTACACAAGTGTCATCTTGTTTTCGCAAGACATCTTACTAATTCAAAAGTACATGTGAACTTACTTGAAAGAAAATCAAAACTAACCTTTGACTATGTATAATTTGCTGGGTGGCAATTTCCTGATGGTTACAGACAAAGACCATTGTATAATTAATCCAAAAAGAGAAGGAAATAAAACACATAAACAGACCCCACTTTTCCGAATACATACTTGTTCATGCAGTGCAGCATCCTGAGCAGCAGTTTCAATGTCATTATCATTTTCCACATGTACTCTCGATTGGCTAGTAGACTTATCAGGAATATCAGGTGCAATGTTGTATTCTTTCTGATGAAGATTATTATTGGATTCCTTATAAGCTGATGAAGAAAGGGAGCCATTTTTTTTCTGCTCATTTATGTGAACATGGTTTGTTTCTTGAGGAATAAAAATATTGTTCTTCTGAGGCATTCGTTCGTCCATTTCAGTTTGTTTTTGTGATTTCTGCTCCTTGAAATCTGCACCATGTTGAATTGCACTCAACGAATCATCTTGATGTGCACTGAAAATTTGAGAGCACCCAAGTTCAACAGACTGGTTTGAATAATTTGATTCCACAAAATTCGCTTCTTGTTGCTCATTATCTGCTTGCTTTGCCGTTTTGGATGAGATGTTCGGCTCATTTAATGAAGGCAAACATTGGTTAGTCCGGCCTTCAAAATTTTCTGGTTGTGATTGAGAACTGTTATTTTCCACATGGGGCCGCATTATATTATGTGTGACATCTGTTGATCTTACTGAACCAGAAGCCTCTTGTCTAGTGGTTTGATAGGTTGGAATGCTACGTTGAAGAGCATTGCTATTTTGAAAGTTATTAGGAATTTGGCCAGATAAGTGAGAAGCAAAATTAGGTTGAGCTGATGGATTGACACACGGGAAAAAGCTTTGAGCATTAGGAATGAAGGCTGCATTGGGAGGAAGAGGAAACAGGTTGTTTCCAGAGTAGTGAGAGTAATGGTGAGTTCTCACAGTGTTCTCAGAAAGCTGAGGGGGCCGCACAATGGGTGAAACAGAAAAATTTGAGTTCGGTGTAGAATTTGGCAAGGACTGGACACCAGGAGGGAGTGGCTGATCATGGAAATTATCCATTATTTAAAAAATCCTACACTTCATTTAGCCAAAATGTCTGTCTTGGATAATGCCCACAACTTGGAAAGGTCAAAAAAAGAACAGATTGTACGCGTATATCCCTCTTTAGCACACCTGCATCACAATTATCCCTACATGAGCACATTCTACAAAATGTAAGTAATTTACACTGAAAGCAGATAGAAGTAGGAGACATCTAGTGCAGAAAGAACTCTTGGATACACATCTCATTATTAAGCTGAAAGCTCAACTGTTTGAAGCATTCAAAATTTTTTGCAGAAAATCAATCTACCATAATTAATAGAAAATATAGACCATCAACGAAATTGACAATAGATGTTCATGTCTCAAATAGCATATTTTTTCTTCTGAGGACCTATTTGGATGTCCAAATGGAAATTAAACAATTTTAACGTAGTCTGCATAAAAATGAAGGAACAAATCCATCATTCAAGAATAAATCCATCACTTTGAATGGAAAAATTCAAGAGAATAATGATCACCATAACATGATGAGAGTGGAAATTCAAAATAGTAGAATTTCATGAATTTCTTATAATTAATCCTATAGCATCAACTACAGTGATGACTCCAACTTTTTCAAAAATTCTCATTCAAGGTTATGGATTTGTGCCTTCAATACTATGTGAATTACGCTAAAGTTGTTTAATTTCCATTTGGACACCCAAAGTAATGACTTATTATCATTAATGTAGTAGTTATTGATATTACCCACCTTAAATTCCACTTAATTTCAACTCGACTAAACAAGCCTCGGTCATAACCATTTGGGGTTGACCACACAAGTATTTGTTTTTCTCAACCTATTCCATCTACAATCGTATTATTTTTTAAATCATTATAGCTATCATTTTGTTTTGCACAACCTCATCTCATATTTTTTTTGAACAGCCACTTGTACTTATAGAGCCTTTGAGTTAAACAATACCACTCCCTCTTATTGTTAGAATCATTTATCAAAATTTTCACTCCCAAAAGCCGAAAACGTATCCAAAATGCTAGCAAAATATTAGCTAAATTAAGGTCCGTCCAAGAATTAATCAAAATCTAAACTTCTCGGAATTCGTGAACTTGCAAGTACTGATAAAATACTAGAAAATTTGTAACCAAAAAAAAAAAAAATTAATAACAAAACTCTAAATTACTTTTCGTGATTTCTTCTAAATTACTACCGATAACGAGGTTGAGCTAATTCTCGAATCCTTGGCTAATGTTATCTTTGTACAAAATCGTAACGTTGATGGAATTCACTTCAACTACTTTTTCAAGGAAAATTGAAAGAAAGCGAGGCAAATGAGAAGAAAAAGAAAATTCACGAACCTGAAGGCAAAGTTCACTGATTTCGGCGGACTTTGCTAGGAATGTTTCCCGGGAAACGGCGAGAAACCGTCGGGAAAATGGACCGTCGGAGTTTATGGGGAGTTCTGGTGAGTAATCTCAATCGACCTGCTCATACAAACACAGGGTTTTGGAGGAGACGAGGAGGCCAGGAATTTCGAATTCTTTACAATTGATGTGGCCATAGCGACATATAGAAAGGGTAAACTACAATAAGACCCCCTCTAAAATCTAACTATTACAGATATACCCCCTCACGTTTTTAAAATTACACTGACACCCCTATTTTACAAAATAAACTACAAAGAGACCCCTCTTTCTAACTTCCGTCCATTAATCCGTTAAATCATATTCAAATTTTTTCAAAATACCCTAACTACCCTTAGTGGATGATAACTTCCATGTTAAATGCGTATAACTCACCAGTCCAATAGTTCATTCAATACTTTTGAATTTTTTAATTATTATTGATAAACAACTAAAAGATAATATATATATATACAGAGGTGATCCTATCAGCACGTACTGATATAAGTTACATCAGCACTATGTATTGGGGGTTGTACCCCTTGCATTGATTCAATACACCTCACATCCTACTAATGCACAAGGTACAACTCCCAATGCAGGTTTTGATATAAGTTATATCAGCACGTGCTTACCTGATCATCATCCTATATATATATATATATATATATATATATAAGAAAAATGCTAAAAACAATTTAAATTTTCTGTCCAACTGATGTAGCAGCTGTCAAATTTGCTGTTTAGAAACAATTATTTATTTAAATAAATTTTTAATTGATTTGCAAAATAAAAAATAAAAAAAATTATTTGCTAAGTTGCCACCTCATTTGAGTAAGTAGATTTGAGTAAAAAAAAAAAAGCTATGTAGCATTACTCATATGTAGAAATAAATAAAAAGAATTATTACAATGGAGATGCACGTATAGAGGTGGCAAATGAGGTGGCAACTTCGCAAATCAAATTTTTTTTTTTTTTTTTACACATCAATTAAATAGATAATTGTTTCTAATGAGCAAATCTGATGGCTACCACATCAGTTGGACAAAAATTTAAGCTCTTTGCTATTTTTCTTATATATATATATAATCTTTTAGTTGTTTATCAATAAATAAATCAATCAATCAAATGTACTGGATGAATGTGTTGGACTGATGAGTTATATGCATTTAACATGGAAGTTGTCATCCAATAAAGGTAATTAGGGTATTTTGAAAAAAAATTGAAAGTGATTTAACGGATTATGGACGGAAGTTAGAGGGAGGGGGTCTTAATGTAATTTCAAAAATGTGAGGGGGTCTATTTGTAATTGTCAGATTTTAGAGGGGGTCTTAATGTAATTTTCCCTAGAAAATAAGTAAGGTTAATTGTTAATTACAGAAACACCCCACTGTATCGGTACATTACAATGCCCACCCCTCCCTTGGATCAAAAGTCAAAAACCACCCTAAGTTTAGGTTAATTAAGTAATTTGAGTCGTCCTCAAAGGGCTGCAAACGAGCCAAGCTGAGCTTGGAAGTATTCAAGTTTAGTTCGTTAAAAAACTTGTTTGTTTATTGTCGAGTTGAGCTTTTGACAAGCCTAAATTATTGTGTTTAAGCTTGGTTTGTTAAAAAGCTTCTTTAGCTCAATTTTTAAAAAGCCTAGTTATTGTAAGCAAACTCAAGTTAGGAAAAAATAAAGAAGATGAAGCTCCACTCGGGCTCAATTTTAATATTATCTTGAGTTCGTTAAAGTGGTTTTGCATTTACAATTTATAACCTTTAATCTACTTAGAAATATTATGTAACTTTTAAACTCAAATGGCTAGTGTGTTAAACACTACACTAGGTCATAAAGTTTAACTATGTAACCTCCATGTAGATAATAGTAATGTGATTAATCTCCACATGCCAACATGCCAACATGCCAATAGATAGTGTAGTAAATATAACAAGCTGCAATTATATAATATTATAATGAGACAACGTAAGTTACAAAATCGGTTACATTAAAAAAATATATTATTTTTATTAAAATACTACAATAATAGAGACAAAAGTGGTTTTTTATTTTAGGAGCATTTGGCCAGAAGCCTATATTAGCAAATTGTTATGGTTTAAAGTCCCACTTAAATAAATGATAAAGCCTGAAGTCTAACAAGAGATGACAAGACTAAAACTACCCTGATTCCTTAATGAAATAAAATAACCCGTTCAAAAATATAGAATATTATGTCTCCAGCAAATCCGGTGATTTCGTGCGGGCGAAATCAGAAAAAATACAAAACAATAAATGCGCAAATTAATTACCATCAAAATAGGGATCTTATCGCCAAGAAGATTGATGTTTTTCTTCGGCGCGAGAAGGTGTGTTGCAGTTTAATCGTCGGCAATCAACAAAATTAAAGGATCACCGTTTGGGGAGCATGGCTTATTCACAGGCAAAATGGCAAAAAAAAACATGAGTTCTTCATGGATAACTATATATATATGGGTTCATTTGTTGTTTTGAACAAAAGGATTTCAACTTTTTTGGTTTATACCACCAATTTTCGAAGTAACTGTTGTTGTCCCAAATATATAACCCTAGAGGGGGGTGAATAGGGTTATAGGCCAAATTAAAAATTAACTGCAAACTCAAAAACAAATTATTGCAAGTGAGAATAACTACAAGAATAAGCAATAATAAAGAGATAAAGAGGAAGAGAATGCAAACGATGCTAACAAGGTTCAGCCTCCCACTTACGTCCTCGCCTCAAGAGCTCACTTGAGAATTCACCAATCCACTATCACTCTCTTTCAAAGTAGAGTAGCAAACCTTTACAACACTGAGTGTTTTTCACCAACACTTATTCAAAAACACTCTTCAAGTGCTTACAAATTGGGGTTTCTCTCAACCCTTGGATACAAGATGAATGGAGTATGCTTTTGTGATCAAGAAATTCTCTCAAAAGAGTAGATACATAGAAATTGAAAGCTCACTAAGCTATTAATTGAAACTTCATAAATGCTTACAAGTGAAATTAGGACTTGTAAATAAATGATCTTGTTTTTAGCTAAATGAATACCCATTAATGAGTTTAACACTTGTATATATAGCCCAAAGGGTCCATATGACTGTTCTGTAGTAATAAATACCGGGAAAGATGGTTTGGTGGGCATTTAATGCTCAAAAGACCATTTGAAAAACTAGCCGTTATGAGTCAATCCCGAGAGATTCAAACGTCTGAAATTGATTTAAGATGTTTGATTTTGTTTAAAACGTCTGATTCAGGCATCTTAAAAAACTAAAGGACTGTTTTCTATAGAGGTTTTTCAAAGGCACTATTCACGAGGATTCAAACGTCTTAAACCTCTTTAAAACGTCTTATTTTCACATCTTAAAAAAATCAGAGAGGGTGCAATATTTGGTCTTTTACTTTTTAGACGTCTTAAACTCTGATTCAGACGTCTTAATCAGGCGTCTTAAAAAATCAGAGAGAGTGTAAATTAGGGCTTCATACTTTAGATGTCTTAAGCTTATTTCAGACGTCTTAATCATGATTCAAACATCTTTGTTTAAGACATCTTAAGCAGATTTCAGACGTCTTAAAAATTTTAAAATGTCTTAAAGCTCTGTAGTAAAAATAGAAGTTCAAGAGCTTAAGACTTTATTTTTAAGGGATCACTTCCTTGAGTCATTTTAAGTTTTTACCAAGTTTAATGCATGAACCTATAGCCCTTAAATCACAAATGAACATTAAATTGAATCAATCTTACATTGAATCCTATATGACTTCATCTGTTCTTCTTTTTGGCTTTATTGTCAACTTTTTTTGATGTCCATGCTTGTGCTGTGCCTTTGTTGAGTCAAGTGGTTCACTTTAGCTTGTATTTCATCTGTCTTAGGCTTAATTTGAAATAATTAGTCCTTAAGACCTTCTTATGCATTGTTATCATCAAAATCAATGGTATTAAAACCATTTGGGCTAACAATCTCCCCCTTTTTGATGATGACAATTCATAGATGTCTTTGGGAGGAAATAAATCAATTAAATTTGATACACATAACATTTTTCTCCCCCTATCAATGTGCATAAGATAAGAAATGACATATAGCTGCATATGCATGAAATAATTTGATCATTATAGAAAATTTCATAGTGAAATAAACTGATATTTCATTTCATAAGTGAAACTGTGAACATATAAGAGTTAAAAGTTTAACAATCATAACAAACAACTATCCAAAACAAACAATTATCGAATAACCGATGTACAACCAAAATAAATCCCAAAACATCATCCCAAAAACTTCTCCTCCTTTGTCAACATAAAAAAGATCATGGTGTAGGGGGTTAAGGAGGCAATCGCTCTTTGATGTCCTTGATTTCCACGGCCAGCTCATTTATACAATCATGCATGCCTTCCATCTTCTTGTGCACATATTTCTTCAAACTCTTCATCTGGTGCGAAATGGACAGAAAAAGATCTTTTACAGAGGTACCAGAAGAAGAAGAAGGGGCATGGGAAAGAGAATGGGCAAGAGATGGGGAGGAATGCAGAGAGGTGGAAGAAGTGGAGTCATCCTCACCAGTGGGGTGAAAACTGAGTGAGTCGAGATCATAAAAAATGGGGTCAGTGGATGGTGGAGGAACAAAAGAGGAAGAAGGGCGAGAAGAGGATGAAGGAGCAGTACTAGCAGGTTTAGGAACCCAAATCCCATCCTTGCACTCATAGTCCATAAGCTTAAGCATGTAAGTCCCAATCTCATTCTTGTGGGAAGGAGTTTTGGTGATAATTGCATAGGTGAGGGGGACATTGAAATAATGAAAGACAGCAGTAAGAGCAACTCCATAAGGAAGAGGGCTCTTAGCATGTTTATGAGCTGAGGCCATATGGTAAATCATTAAGTGGCCAAGATCAATGGGGGTATGTGTAAGGTTGCACCAAATGAGACAAACATCGGTGTAGGAGATGTGGTCTCGATTACTACTCCTAGGTAATATATTGCTAGAGATGATTTTGTGAATTATAGTGCTTTCTAGGGTAAGTTTGTTAATGGGAAGCTTAACAGCAGTAGTGATGGATTGATCACCACTTATGAGTTGAAGAGCTACAATTTTGTCAAAGCTTTCAACTTGAGGCCACTAATTTTTGTCTTATATGGCTACATCTCCCATAGGCACATGAAAAATTTGGTTCAAAATAGAGGCATTGAGAGATATGTAAGTGCCGTAAACAAGAGAAGTTCCCGTCCCAATTTTTTCCATTTTAAAATTAACATAAAACAGTTGAGTTAGGTTGGAATACTCAGGAAGAAAGAGAGATACAAACTCATAAAGCCTAATTGCTTGAAAGAGAGAGATAATGTTGGGAAAGAATTTTGAAAGAAAAGGTTCTTTGAGTACCTTCGGATACACAATCTTCCTATCCATAAAGCGGGTGAGATAGAGTTCATGGATGGCGTCGGATTGGTAGAGCATCGCATCGGTGAGAACCAAGGGTGGAGCATTTGGCTGGGCCTGAGGGTTTTGAGCCTTGACTTCATCTGGCTCATGGCCGGAGTCGTAATTTGGATGTCTAGGAAGGGCTCGAGGCTGTGGTGGCTGAGGTATGGGAAGTTGCTAAGATAGTAGTGGCTGTAAGGGGGCAGTAGCGGAAATCCCTTACTTCTTAGCACCACGAGAGGCGCGGAGTCCTTTCTTGGTGTTGGTAACGGAGGATTTCTTCCTTGAAGACCCTTCGTCAAGAGCTATGGAAGGTGGAGGTACCGGCGATGGAGGGATAAGATCCCCGTTGCAATCCCGTTTAGTGCCGGAAGGAGGTATGACCTTTATTTGCACCATAAAGAGGATTAGGGTTTGATGGAAAGAGAGAGAGAGAAAAAGAGAGAGAGATGTAGGGTTAGGGTTTTTGTAGGAGAAGAAGAAAACAGAGAGGGAGAAAATGAAGAGTGAGAAGGGGAGACGTAAAGCCCGCGAATAAAGAAAGGTTTTAAAAAATAGGGCCAAACACAATGTATATGTTGTACTAAATTCAGATGTCTAAATCGGTTTCAGACGTCTAAAATCCATGGGAATGAAAAGTCAGCCTGATAAAATCAGACGTGACAGCTCGTTTTAGACGCCTGAAACAGGCGTCTGAAAATTCCAGAGAACCAAAAATGGGCTAAGATTCATGAAATTTTTCAAGACGTCTGAAAAAGGTTTTAAGATGTAGATGTCTGAAAAACTTTAAGATGTCTGAATTCAAATTAAGACGTTTTAAACAGTCTGAAGAGAAAATTTTGAAAGATTTCCAAATTCAACACATATCATCACTCAAGCACATACCAAGTTCACGTTTTATGAAATTAAACCTATCTTCTTGAAGAGATTTTGTAAAGATATTTGCAAATTGGTGTTCCGTACCAATGAAATCAATCTCAACATCTCCTTTTTGAATATGATCTCGAATAAAGTGATGTCTAATTTAAATGTGTTTAGTGCGTGAATTCTGTATGGGGTTCTTAGTTAGATTAATTGCACTTGTATTATCACATTTTATAGGAATATGATTATAATGAAGTCCAAAGTCCTCAATTGTTGTTTTATGTACAACACTTGTGCACAACAACTTCCGGCTACTAAGTATCCGGCCTCGGCTGTAGAAAGAGCAACCGAAATTTGTTTCTTATTAAACCAAGAAACTAGG
Organism: Liquidambar formosana; assembly: GCA_039720395.1. Taxonomy (NCBI): domain Eukaryota; kingdom Viridiplantae; phylum Streptophyta; class Magnoliopsida; order Saxifragales; family Altingiaceae; genus Liquidambar; species Liquidambar formosana. Next base: position 23,386,929 of record CM077821.1, read on the forward strand.
GAATGTCCAAGAAAGTGACAAGTCCCACTTGTGCTTTTGCGATCTTCTTTGCATCCAGCAAAGTCCACATCAGAGTAACTAAGCATGTCAAATAATGTGAATTTAGGATACCATAAGCCAAAATTGATAGTGCCACTAAGATATTTAAATATGCGTTTAACAGCAAGCATGTGAGATTCTTTAGGACATGATTGATATTTAGCACACAAACATACACTATACATGATATTCGGTCTACTAGTGATGAGATAAAGTAAACTACCAATCATACCTCGGTATTTCTTTTGATCCATGCATGTACCTTTCTCATCCTTCTTAAGTTTGATAAAGGTGCTCATAGGAGTGGCAAAGTTTAATCTGTCTTTCAATCCATACTTCTTGATTAAATCTTTGATATATTGGGATTGATTTAGGAAAGTTCCTTCTTTTGTTTGCTTGATTTGTAGTCAAAGGAAGAAGTTGAGTTCGCCCATCATTCTCATTTCAAACTCTTCTTTACATGACTTTAGCAAAATCCTCACATAAACTTTCATTAGTAGGACAAAAAATGATATCATCAACATATATTTGAATAATAAGTATGTCCTTATCAATGGTTTTGATAAAAAGTGTGGTATCAAGTTTTCCTCTTTTAAAACCGTTTTTTATTAGAAATCCATTAAGTCTTTTATACTAAGCTCTAGGAGCTTGTTTCAAACCATATAAAGCTTTTATTAATTTAAACACATGGTTTGGAAATTCATGATTTTCAAAACTGGGAAGTTGTTCAATATAAACTTCTTCTTCAATAAAACCATTTAAGAAAGCACTATTGACATCCATTTGAAATAATTTGAAATCTTTATAACATGCAAATGCAAGTAGCATCCTAATAGCTTCAAGTCTAACAACTGGTGCATAAGTCTCATTATAATCAATGCCTTCTTGTTGATTGAAACCTTGGACAACTAATCATGCCTTGTTTCTTACAATATTACCTGATTCATCTTTCTTGTTTCTATAAACCCATTTGGTGCCTATTACACCATAGTCATGTGGTCTAGGAACCAAAGTCCATACCTTGTTCCTTTCAAATTGGTTAAGTTCTTCTTGCATAGCAAGTATCCATGATTCATCATTTTCGGCCTTATTGATATTCTTAAGTTTAATTTGAGATAAAAATGCAAGATGATCGCAAATATTTCTCATCGAAGAGCGAGTTCTTACTCCACATGAGGGTTCACCTAAGATTTGATCTTTAGGATGATTCCTCACAAATTTTCACGTCTTGGTAACATCCGGATGAAGTGGAGTGTTTTCAATTTCTACTTCTTTTGGTTTCTTGACTTTAATGACTTCATCTTCTTCCTTTTCTTTGCCTTTGTCTTGTGGATCTTGCTTGTCATTTAGATTTAAGTTTTCAACTTATTCTTATAAGCTTGTAGCTACATCATCATCATCATCCACATTCTTCTTTGTGGCAAGAGGGTTAGTTTCATTAAGTACAACATGCATAGATTCTTGAACGGTTAATGTTCTCTTATTAAAAACTCTATATACTTTACTCTTCGTAAAATATTCAAGAACTACACCTTTATTGGATTTAGAATCAAATTTAGAAAGTTTATCTCTATCATTTAATATGAAGCATTTACTACCAAAGACTTTAAAGTAACCAATGTTAGGTTTCTTATAATTCCATAGTTCATATGGAATCTTACCAAGTTTAGACCTTAATAGCACTCTATTCATTACATAACATGAAGTGTTAATGGCATCGGCCCAAAAATATTGAGGTAATGAATGTTCATTAAGTATGGTTCTAGACATTTCTTCAAGTGTTTTATTCTTTCTTTCAACTACACCATTTTGTTGAGGAGTTCTAGGAGTGGAGAAATTGTGACCAAATCCATTCTCATCACAATAATGTTTAATATCCTTATTGACAAATTCACTTCCCTTATCACTCCAAGCATATGTAATGGTATACCCTTTCTCATTTTGGACTCTTCTACAGTATGTTACAAATATAACATGAGTCTCATCTTTATGTGCAAGGAAGAACACCCATGTATATCTAGAGTAGTCATCAATAATTACAAATGCATAGTGCTTCCCTCTGAGGCTTGCAATAGCAATAGGTCCAAATAGGTCCATATGAATAAGTTGCAAAGGTCTTGTAGTTGAAATATGAGTTTTTGTTTTGAAGGAAGACGTAGTTTGTTTTCCAAATTAGCATGCACTACACACTCCATCTTTTGAAATTATGCTTTTGGTAAACCTCTTACAAGTTTATGCCTAGAAAGTTTTGAAATCAAATCCATGCTAGCATATCTAAGTCTTCTATGCCATAACCAATGATTCTCATTTAAAACGGAGAAGCAATGAACATTTTGTATTGCGATTTCTTCAAACTCTATAGCATAGATGTTACCAATCCTATATGCAACAAATAGAGTCTTATCATCATCCTCAATTACGCACTTATTAGATTTAAAAGTAACTCTATAACCTTTATCACATAATTGACTAATGCTAAGGAGATTATGCTTTAAACCATTAACTAACAAAACATTTTCAACATAAAGAGAGGAATTCTTACCAACCTTACCAATGCCTATTATCTTACCCTTGGCAATGTCTCTAAATGTCACAAATCCTCCATCCTTCGGCTTCAAAGAGACGAACTTTAATCTATCACCTATCATGTGCCTTGAACATCCACTATCAAGAAACCATTTCTCATTGTTTGAAGACTTTAAGCATACATACACAACAATTTCAAGTAACTTTCTTTGCTACCCATGCTTTCTTGGATCCATATATGTTAGCTATGGGTGGTGAAGTTCCCTTAACTACCCACACCTTCTTAGGAAAACTTTTAGGTTTCCTTCTTATGTTACAAGTGTAGAAGTTATGTCCATCCTTGTTGCAATAGGTACATGAGACTTTAGGTGGGTTAGAGACATTAGGCTTAGGAAAGAAATTTATGTAAGATTTTTGTTTAACATGTTTTTTATAACCGATTTCGGCCTTGTCAAAACATCATCTTTGACTAGTTAATATCTTATCCAAGTTATCCCTTTCATTGGTAAACTTGGCCAAGGTATTAGTCAAGTCTTCAATCTTTTCTTTCAATGAAGTATTGTGATGACCTGAATATTATAAATATATATATAATATTTATTTTGATCCTATGTGTGCAACTTCACCATAATTTAGGCATGTATAGCATAAAATCATGCACCCAACCACACCATAGCACAAACCATGGAGATGAATGTGAACAGACTACCCATTTTCCTCCCCTATTCTGCAAGTCTAACCCTTCCCGGTCAATTTTCTCCTTGCAACTTGCAACCCATAATAACCCTAGCCCTGTTTTTCCTTCAGCAATTAAGAGGCTATACTTCAACCTCACCTACTCACCTTGACTCCCATCTCTGTTCCCATTTGCATCTGGTTCAAATGAGTGTGTGTATATATATATATATATATATGTATGGGGACCTGAGACAGAGAGTTAGGGAAAAAGTAACAGAGAGAGAGAGAATAGAGGAGAAAAAGAGTGGTCTTGTGGAGATTTTTGGCTGAGTTCATGGAGCTCTCTTTGTGACGTAAAAACCTCACCTCCTCTATTGTTGATTTTATATATATATATATCACGTACTGTGTATATCCATATGTATATATAATTTTATTTTCTTGTGTTATTCTTAGAAAGGATGATTGTATTTTATGTTTTTGGGACCAAGGAACACCATGGTATGTCAAATTTCAGAGAAATTGACTGTAGGTTTAAGTTTTAGAAATTTTAGAATTTTGGATCATGAAAACCCGAAACTTTAGGCTTAAAAACGAATATGATTTTATAAGATTCTGAATGAACAATTTATATGCGCACGTAGTACTATGTGTGAGCTTCGATTCGACACTTGAATAACTGAAAACGGTTAAGAAACGAGGGAGATATTAATCATCGAAGTTGGCTCGTTGAACACACGGTGTAACCGGGTTACACAATTCAACTCGTGGGAAGTTGAAGATGACCCCATAGGACTATGATCCTGTGTGGGTGCATCCGTATACCTTATCATGTTCTCACACATTTAAAAGCCATACGATAATTATATGAACTCCAAATTTGACTATTGGACTCGTCTTGGCGGGCCCTACCCTATGGGACCCTTAGTTGACCATTTTGACCAAGTTTGATTGTAGTCTGACTTTTTGGCCAAATTAATATTTATTAAAAATTCTAGAAAATACCAGAAAATTCCAAAAATTACAGAAAATTCCTGAAAATTATGAGAAATTCCCAAAAATTATAAAGAGTGTTTTAAAAATTATTTTGATCATTTTGGGACCATAGTTCACTGTTAGAAGGCCAATAGTAATTTTTGAGTACGTTATATTTATTTTGAAATTTACCTAAATATTACGTATGCATAATTATCATATTTTATCAGTCCTTGGGAGGACCCTAAGGAGCATTAATGCTTCATTCGCATTGTCAGTGTCTATCACGTGGTTTTGGGTTGGTATTGCTCGCGATTGAGGTAGGAAATGTGGCTTCTTTACATTTAATATGGTGTTATTTTATGAATGTGATTTTAAATGCCTTAATGATATTGTTGGATTTTTCCATTGGTTTATAACCAAATATTTTTATTACTTGTTCAAAATTTAGGGAATCCTTCAATATATCATTTGATACTACTGTTTTATATTGTTACTTAAAGATACATGGTTATATACTCATTTAAATGTTATTGTGAAATATCTGTTAAATGTGTGGAATTTTCATGATACTTGGAATATAGAAAAATGCTTTATAAATGTTGTTTACTTGGAAATGCATTAGAAATGTTACTGAAATTCCATAAATTTATCAAACGTGTTTATGGATAATTTTGGACACTCAATATTTATTTGAATGATGGAAAATGTTTTGGATATATGGACCTTAGGTCTTGGTATGCATTAAACGGGTGGGGGCATCACAATGGAGTGGTGTCCTGCGTTGAGAATACTCCACGAATAGCAAGCAAGGTAAAGTGCCCTGGGGTGAAAGACCCTAAAGCCCTCGAGGAAGAACGTCGCACAGGTGTTGGTTATTTTCGTGCTTGGCTGAGCCGAGGGTTGATGTGACGACGTAACCTGTGATCAGCGACAGTTGATGCATGGTTTGATCCCATAGTTTTGGGAATTGGAGATACTATGAGAATTTTGGGAAATTAACTCAAAACCCACACAAAGTACTGATTTGTGACTGTTATTTGATTTTAAGTAATTAAATGATTTTAATTTAGATACCATGTATTTGCACATATATTAATTGTATATCCACACATATTTCCTATTGGGCTTTGCAGCTCATCCTATTATTATTTCAGATGATCAGGTGATGAGTGAGGGTTCGCCGATGGCGGATGCTTAGTTACATGAACTGAGCAATTGGAACTTAAAGGTCACATACTAGCATAGTCATAGATGAAGATAGACGCACGTGCATTGCATAGAGGCTATGCTATTTTGATGCGTAGACATTACTATTATTATTGTTATTACAATTATTACTTACTGAACTTTGAATAGTTTGAATCTAGCCCATATACCAGGGATGTTGGCATTATTTTGGGATCGTATATTATTATGGGCATGATGTGTGAGCATAACATTTCATGTTAATTATTTGGGTGTTATTGATGAGCTGATACAATTATTAATTTAACAAAAAAAAAAAAAAAACACGTGGATTTGACTAAGTCTTCCACAACTTTTATACTCTGACTTATCCACATGTACACCTTTCTACTTTGACTTTTATCCACGTGTCGACTATCCGAGTCGGGGCGTGACAAGTATTTTCACTTTCAAGACTAGATTGAGAGATGGTAGAGGGTAAGTCTATCTTACTTTTTAATTCTAAATTTTTATTTTTCAAAGCATTTAATTCTTCTTAAAGAGATGTGATATTCTTTTTCAAATCATTGTTTTTTAGAGAAAACCTTTTTAATTTAAGAAAGGTGTCTTCAAGTGCATATTGCAATTCTTCATTAGTAGGAAGTTCTTCCATAGGATAATCACTTGAGTTAGATTTGATTACCTCATCTTCCTTTGCCATGAGACAAAAATTTGCAACTTCTTGATCGCAAAATCTCCTCTTCTTCTTCATCACTATTGGCTTCATCATCCCAAGTGATGGTGAAAGCTTTCTTCTTGAACTTCTTATTGTCTTTGAAGTTGTTGTTATTGTGACTTGTCTTGTTGTAGTTGCTGTTGAGTTAAGGGCAATTTATCTTGATATGTCCTTTTTGCATTCAAAGCACACTTAAGGTTCTTTATTAAAGGCCTCTCCTCTATTTGGAGCTCTTTTGGATGATTCACCCTTGTTGAATCTCCTTCCTTGATTTCTTCTAGAAAAGAACCTTTTGAGCTTTTGAGATATGAAAGCTATATCTTCTTCTTCCTCATTTTCACATTCTTTAATTGATGGTTCTTCTTCATCATGTGAGGCTTTGAGGGCTAAACTCTTCGAAGTCTTGCTTTCACTTACTTCACGTGCCTTGAACACAAACTCTTGAGTGACTAGGTTTCTATTAAGGTTACTAGAGTCATTGAACTAAGTTCTTTTGATTAAAGCAAGGCCGTTGTGAATGTATCCCATTCTTTTGGCAAGCTTCTAAGAATTTTTCTCACCAATTCAGAGTTAGTATAAATTTTGCCAAGAGAATTCAAAAGATTTATAATAGCATTAAAATGAGCAAACATATCACTAATTGATTCGTCCTTTTTCATTTTGAACAATTCATATTCACAAACAAGCATATTTATCTTTGCTTCTTTCACTTGAAAGGTTCCTTCATAGGTGACTTCTAATGTATCCCATATCTCTTTGGCACTAGTGCACCTAGAGATTTTGCTAAATTCATCATTTGTTAGGGCACAATGTAGTAATTCAATGGCTTTAGAATTGAGTTCAAGAGATTTATGATCAGCACTAGTATATTCTTGTGGAACTTTAGGAAGTATAACTCCATCTACTACTTTAGTAAGGATCAAAAGACCCTTAGAAGTAATATTCCATAACTCATAGCTAGTGGATTGAATAAAGATTTGCATTCTAATTTTCCAGAAATTATATAGAGAAGCGTCTCCGTTAAATAGAGGTGATCTATTGGACGATTGTCCTTCGGTGAATCTGTTACCACTATAGTTGGCCATATCGTTTCTCGAAGAAAAATATGTCAAATGCAAGAGGTTGGGCTCTGATACCAATTGTTGTCCCAAAAATATGACCCTAGAAGGGCGTAAATAGGGTTATAGGCTAAATTAAAAATTAATTGCAAACTCAAAAACAAATTATTGCAAGTGAGAATAGCTACAAGAACAAGCAATAATAAAGAGATAAAGAGGAAGAGAATGCAAACAATGTTAACGAGATTCAGCCTCCTGCCTACGTCCTCTCCTTAAGAGCTCGCTTAAGGATTCATGAATCCACTATCACTCTCCTTCAAGGTAGAACAGCAAACCTTTACAATACCAAGTGTTCTTCGCCTAACACTTGTTCAAAAACATTCTTTAAGTGCTTACAAATTAGGGTTTCTCTCAACCCTTGGATACAAGATGAATGGAGTACGTTTTTGTGCTCAAGAAGCTCTCTTAAAAGAGTAGATACATAGAAATTGAAAGCTCACTCAACTATTGATTGAAACTCAATAAATACTCACAAGTGAAATTAGGGCTTGTAAATGAATGATCTTGTTTTTAGCTCAATGAATACCCATTAATGAGTTTAACACTTGTATATATAGCCCAATGGGTCCATATGAATCATTTTGTAGCAACAAATGCTGGGAAAGATGGTTTGGTGGGCATTTAATGCTCAAAAGATCGTTTAAAAAACTACCCGTTATGAGTCAGTCCCGAGAGATTCAGACGTTTGAAATTGATTTAAAACGTTTGATTCAAGCGTCTTAAAAAACTAGAGGACTGTTTTCTATAGATGTTTTTCAAAGGCACTGTTCATGAGGATTCAGACGTCTTGAACTCTTTTCAGACGTCTTAAACCTCTTTAAGACATCTTATTCTTACGTCTTAAAAAATCAGAGAGGGTGCAATATTTGGTCTTTCACTTTTCAGACGTTTTAAACTAAATTCAGATGTTTAAACTTTGATTTAGATGTCTTAATCAAGTGTCTTAAAAAATTAGATAGAGTGTAAATTAGGGCCTCATACGTCAGACGTCTTAAGCTTATTTCAAACGTCTTAATCATGATTCAAATGTCTTAATCTTTTTTGGATTTAAAGCAACACATCTCGAAGTAACTGTTGTTTCTTAAGGCAAAAATATTCTTATTATAGATCATTCGAGATGTGGAGGTTTTATGGATTAGACACTAGATGATGCGTAGTATTTGGACATTGACTCTAGCGGAAAAAATTCCCTGAGATGTTCAGTAAGCACAATCTTTGTTTATTGTGTAGTTATTTTGGGATTGAAAACAATTATTTCAAACGGTCTTAGGGCACTTATAAACCACTACAATCACAGTCGTGGTACATAAAAATAGTTACATAATGAAACGCACAAAAAATCTGAATTTTTAATGTAAAGAGTGACTTAGTGGTGGTTCAATGTCATGTCTAATTGTGTGCATCTCTGTTTTTCTATATCTAGCTTTCCACTAGTTTCATTAGTCGTTTGCCATGTAATTGGTTGCTGTTTTTTTTGTTATGTCAAAGTTGTATTTGGTGACAAAAATTTGCCTTGATTAAAAATGCAATGTAACTGAGTGTAATGGGTTTTTTTTTTTTTGGGTATATTAATGTAGTTAAGAAGTCAACCTAATGTTAATTCTAAATGCATGTTTCCTTTCTACTTTTGCCTTAGGTATATGTAAACTGATAAATGATGAATGAATGTAGGGTGGAGTGTTGTGTTGTGGCTTGCAAACTCACTCGAAGTGGAGACGGATTTTAGGAAGCCATTGTCTATTGATGCGAAAAAAGTTGGTGAGTGAGTATTTGCAACAGGGACAAAGATCGTGGAGTGAAGAGGATTTCAAAGTGCGGGAGAATAATAATAAAAGTGGTAAACAGTGACTCACTTGTATTTTTTGGCTTACATTTTGGTCTATGGGGGGTTTGCTCTACATTTTGGGCTATTGGTCATTGTTTTATTTCATGTTATTTATGTCAGATTCCATTTTGAGTTGAACAAAAACAATGGTTGCAAAAATTAGATGGGGATAGCACAGATAGTGGACATGGGAATTTTTGGGATGTGGATGTCACACCCCAATTTTGTCACCTTAGCTAGGATTCATTATTTCATATAGGATTTTGAGTTCTTTTCGAGTCTAGTTTTTTGCATTGAGTTTCTATGGCATTGAATATCATGTGTATGAATTTTGAAGTGATTTGGAGTTTATTTCAATAGTCAATAAGAACTTTTACGACTTTAAGGGCATAATTGTCTTTTAAGTCGTATATTTTCCATTTGACTTTGGAATGAGTCCCGAGTCATTCCCTCGAGTTCATATGAGTATATAGAGTCTATATATAGGTTCAATTTAATGAACTAATGAATTAAGATTAAGTCGGTTCATAACGGTTCGGGTTGGTTAAGAGACCCTTTCTTGGTTTGCTCAAATTGACTCATAAGACCCACTCAATTTTCTCTCATTTTACTTCAATTGGGCTTTATTTACATCCTAGGCATGTTTAAAAAGGTTGAATTTTGATTTGGAAAGCATTTAGTTTAACCTTGTGTGCAAACCCAAGCTTTACAACGGCAGTGCACCATGGTTAGCCGCCTTTGTAAGACCTAACCATGCACCCATGGTTAAGGAATTTTGTCCTAAAATGCCTAAAAATGTGTTTCCCTTCGAAACATGGTTGTTTTGGCTTTTATTTCGTCAAAATCGGACTTAATTTGACCCCTGTAGGACTTCTAAAGCGATTAAGAGTTAAAACTGAAGCAGATTGGAGCAAGGCCTTGGGTAATCGTCCAGGGCTAGACGGTCAGCCGTCTAGGCCCAGACGGCTAATAGTCCAGGCCTAGTTGGTCACCTGAGGACTCCGTTTTCGTTTTGGTTTCTGACTCCCTCTTCCTTCCTGTGACGGATTCCTCTGCCCTTGCAAATTGTTTCCTCCTATGATTGTGTAAATTTGAGTTGTTTCAGCCCCAAAAGAGTCTCTAATAGCCCTAGGATCATTATCTAATGAATTAATCTTAGCCACTGGTTTAGGGGTCAGTCCTCTATATAAAGAACATGATATTCAGCACAGAGGGGGGTCACAAGTGCACTTTATACTTAGAGAGAGGGAGCTACGAGTTGGGAGAGCTAAAGAACATCAAAGGGAGGCTCTTCAACCTTAGGCAAGCAAGAGAACAAGGATTTTGAAGACAAGCACTACAACAAAATAGGCTTTCCACGACTTGAAATTAATGACATGCGTATTTGCAAGTCGTTAATAAGGGTCTTTTACGACATGCTTACTTAACACATCGTTAAAAGACCCCATATAGACAGTATTCATGGCGTACAATAGAAGCGCATCGTTAATGAGATCTATTACGACTTGTTTTGTATGTCGTAAAGACATTACCGAGATTTACCTTTTTACGACGTGTTCTGCACGTCGTAAATGCTGGGTCGAGGATTCCACTTATTATTTACGACGTGTTTTGTACGTCGTAAATGGTTTCCCGAGAATTGCTTATCCACGGCCTATTACGCACGTCATTAATAAAACACCAAAATCCCATGAAATTTTTAGAAGGTAGTTTGCCTTGCTTTACTAAAATTTTGCAAGTTCCCATTTTTATTTTTATTTTTATTTTTTGGCTGCTTTACTCTTCCATCTCGCAGAGTCATCCACATTCCATCTCCTACCACACCCTCAATTCTTCGACACTCCGTCATCTCACACACTCCCTCAATCCTTGTCGAGTATCGATCCCCTCACCCTCTCCGGCTGTCGGCATCTCCTTACTCTGCAAAACCCAGATCAGATTTTTTTCAAACTAGGGCTCGTTTCTCTTGGGATCAAGGGCTTTGGAAGGGATCGGATATTCGGCATCAGTGATTTGATTTTGGCTTCTCTTTCATCCAAGCCCGGGTCTCGGTGACTTACCGGAAGGTTGCGTAGCTTTGGTTCTGAACCAGTTGGACCCACCGAAGATCTGCAAATTGGCCAGGCTTAATCGAGCTTTTCGCGGCGCTTCTTCTGCGGATTTCGTATGGGAATCGAAGCTTCTGTTTGATTATCGGTTCCTTATTGATAAATTGTTTGGTGGGTTTCGAGAAAATTTGGTCAAGAAGGAGATTTACGTGCGGCTGTGTCGACCCAATTCCTTTGATGGGGGCACCAAGGTATTTCCATTTTTTTTTTAATTTTTAATTTTGGGTTTTTCTTTATATGGTTTGTTTGGTAGCTGAGAAATTGTGGTAAAATAAGAGAAATTGAAGGTTGAATCTCTAAGCTTTCGATATTTAGGATCTGAGAACACAGAGATTAGTGTTTCTTGTTCTCTATTATGAATTTTGTTAGCCTTCCTCTATATGACCTATTGCTTGAGAAATTAGGGATAGTTTGGTCATGTCCTTGGAAATGCACGGTAAAAAGGAAAAAAAAAAAAAAAAAAAACAACAACAACAACAACAGCAAAAAATTTTAGAATAGATCATTTTAAATAATTTCATTCTTTTTCAACAAAAACAGAAATCAAGATCATCATTTTGATGTTTCTTAAAAGCGAACTGATTGCAGAAAATATTTTCAGAAAATGGTGTTAAAAAATGCATTTCCAAACAAATTTTCTACTTTTTTTTTCTCTTTTGCTTCTCATTTTGCAACTCTAAGAACATTAAATTGTTTCTAAAAACATGACCAAATAGGCATTTTGCAATACAGTAATCCGATTCCGTTCCAATCAATTATGCAAAATGTAAGTAACACTTGCATAACAGCTGAGATTACTAAGTGGGTAGAATGGTAGTTGC